>VZQC01004414.1:2123137-2299964 GCA_009823505.1 Rhizomys pruinosus
AAGGGAGGAGGAAGGCAGATCTCTGTGATAGTAAAATAATTTTTTTCTCTGAATGTGTCACAAGTTCTGGTGGGTCCTGTTCTCTGGGAAATTTATAAGTTCCTTCACTTTCTGAAAATCTAAGCTTCACTGTGGATCACACAGTATTAGTGAATGCCATGATTAATACTGCCAGTTTGACAGGACTTAGAATGAGCAGGGAGAAAAGGCTCTGTGTAAGTCACTGAGGTGTATCTGTGTTGACTCAGTGCCATTCTATGGGCTGGAGTCCTGGACCTAATCAAAAGGAGAAAGCAAGATGAGAATCTACATTCCTGTTTCACTGATTTTTGATGGTAGACTCAGTGTGATCCAGCACATCATGCTCTTGCCACTAAGAGGGATTGTACCCTCAAACTGTGAACTAAAATAAACCCTTACTTTCTTAAGCTATTTTTTTCAAATATTTTGTCACAGAAACTCGAAATGTTCCACATGTGATATGTATTTATAGGGAAGGAATTCTGGGTGTTTTGAGGTTTAAGAAGGTGATATGGGTGGATGGAGAGATGAAGGGGTTATGGGTAGTGTTAACTAAAATGAAAGCTTTGGGGAGGGCTGGACAGATTGTTCAGCAGGTAAGAGTTCTGGCTGCTCTTACAGAGGACCTGGGTTCAATTCCCCGCAATTATATCAAGACTAACAACCATCTGTATCTCCAGTTCCAGGGGAATCCAATACCCTCTTCTGATGTCTGCATTCATGACATGACATGGGTACACTTATGTGCATGTAGGCAATACACTCATACACAGAGAGAGAGAGAGAGATAAATAATGAAACTAAATACATGTTAAGAAGACATATTTCTGGGGCTGGAGAGATGGCTCAGCTGTTAGGAATGCCAACTGCTCTTGCAGGTGACCTGGGCTCGATTCCCAGCACCTACACAGTGGCTAAGAACTGTGTTTAAGCTGGGCGTGGTGGTGCATGCTTTTAATCCTAGCACCTGGGAGGCATATTCAGGTGGATCTCTGTGAGTTCAAGCAAGCCTGGTCTACAAAGTGAGTTCCAGGCCAGCTGGAGCTATAGGGAGACCTTGTCTCAAAAAATGAATTATGGTAGACATATGGAAATATACTGGATTATAAGGTAATTAAAATGTAATTATAAACATTTGAATGTAACTATTGACGTGGGTGGATAATGCTGATCCTAGAAAGTATGGGTCATTAAACAAAAACCCTCATGCCCAGTGTGAGAGACCTGCCTAAGCTGTTGGGTGCAAAGTCCCCCAAACCATACACACTATTGCCATTGCTTTTGGTTGCCCACCACAGCTAGACGACAAGANTTCTTTCACTTTGAATGACAAATGGGATTATGGATAAAAGCAGAGTGCTGCATTTAAAATCATGTTAATATGCAAATCTTAGTGGAATGCTTAGGTAGTTATATTGCGTTATTTTGCATGCGGGTGCATCTGTGTGGTGTGTGTGTGTGTGTGTGTGTGTGTGTGTGTGTGGTGTACACAATGTCAGATGAACAGCTCTCTCACTCTCCACCTGATTCCACTGAGACAAGGTCTCTTATTGAAGTTAAAGTTCAACATTTTGGCTAGGTCTTCCACAGCAGGGTCTTAATGCTCAATTGTGTTTAATCCAACTTGTAGGCAAATAGCCTTTCTATGGGGGCACTAGCCCCCATCCAAAACTCCTCAGGAGAATGACCCATTGCTGGTTATAAAGGTTTCTTCCATTACCTATTGTAAAACCAATAAAGATTTTACAATAATATGTAGCTCTGAATAAAATTTTCTTTTACACTTTTTGTGTCCATATGTTAATTAAGGAGTGGATATATCCCCCTGAGAAATTCTTACCATTGCAGTTGGCTGTTTTGTAGTCAAGGAACAATTCCATTGCCATCATAATTTGTTTGCTTTTTCTATAAAAAGGAGAAGTAAAAAGGTTTTCTTATCATAACATAATAGCAACATTAGGACATATTATAAACAGTTGGTTTAAATATAATTTAGAGATGTTTGGTTCCTGTGGCTCAGGCAGTCTGAAGTTTTCTTTCTCTTGATGCGTAGATGGGCCAGCCTCTCTGCTGGTATTTCTTGGTCCATCCTGTACATTGCAAATCTGTACATTTTTCAGGCATTTAAATTCGTATTTTTAATTTTTTTATCTCCTCCTCATGGTATTTTAAACCGAGGGAACATGCAAATATTTTCTGGTAGTTAGTTTTAAGGTTTCAAAATTAGGAATGTATCAAAAAGTTTGGAATAAAGAGTTTTCTATTTGACTGTCCATATCCCATTTTTGTTTTTAAAATTTCTATATTTTGACCTACATATGTTTAGAAGACACTTGAATTACACATATCTATAGACAGGAACCAAGGTGCCATGGTCCAGTAAGTCCATTTAAATGGTCTCTATTTTGGCCTGTATATCTTGTAGGCAAAAGTAATGTCACAGGTAATGCTGGAAAATGCAGAAAAAATACAGAAAATATTTGTGTACATTTAATCCCAAAGTTGTTACTGGAAATCTTGTACATTGGGTGCCATTGATGGTTTGCACCATGCCTGAAAGATCAAGGGGAACAGAAGAGACAGGGAAGAAGAAGGTGCCAACAGCTTCTCCTGGTAGCTGATGCTAGAATACAAAATGTCAGTGTGGCTGTGGAAGATTTCCAGAGCCCAGCCCAGACAATTTTTCTCAGACATATGCTCTTGGCCTTGGGCATCCACTACCGCCCTTCTGTGGCTGAAGAAAGAGCAGGACTCACCATGTCAGTTCAGTTCTGAACCTTCCTTGTCACTGGATGCTCTGGGTTCCTCTGCTTCCTCCAGTCAATACAGGAAAATGTCCTACATTTCAGAGTTCACCTGTGAAAGTAGCCAAAGCCCTGCCAACTTTGACACTTTTATGTCAGTCCCATTCTTGTTGAGGAGCCTTACGACCCAATCTTTATGATATGATCTAAAACCTTAAGCATGGAATCTCTGACCTCACTGATGTGGTCCATCACCAGTTTGCACCTCCCGATGTTCCCCTGAATTAGCACATTTATTTGGTGCAGATCACCGTCAGTTGCTGATTTTTTCTTTGGAATAATCCCTTCCTGTAGATTTGTAACTCTTTATTTATTTTTGTAATATATATTTTGTACAAGATTATTAAATCTAGACCCGTGTTCCCTAGATTGGTAACTCTTTCATAAACATCATGTTCTAGGTTTGTCAGCTGTAGTAACTGAGCAGCACAGAAGTGGACTTTCCAGCCTTGTGAACCACAGGACATTCCTTTCTGAATAGCTATTTTCTGTACTTAGCATTCTGCTCTTCTTTGACCTGGAGGTCACTGTATCTCTGAGAGTGGTGGTATGCAGCTTTCCAGGAGTTCTGATAATGATGAAACAAAGTAATGGGAGGTCTGGGCAACACTGGGACATACCTCACACCTTCTTCATCAATATATTCTTTGGGAGGAGACTTGCACTTCTTGGCCTTCACCAAAAGACTTTTGCCAACAGACTTTTGGTCATCAGTGCTATTTGGGTACCCTTCTTTCCCCCATCTTCTGTTGAGATGATGTGCTGCTGGTTTTGTGGCTTTTTCCTTGAGGAAGCACCAGGTGGTAGGTCCCTTGTAAGCGTAGACATGTTGTTTGCTAGCCAAGCAAGGGATGGAGACTCAGTTTTGGTAGCCAGATGAGGAACTACAGAAACAGGTCTCATGATGTCCACTGGTTCCACTTCTTCTTCTTTCACTTTGATCTCAGGAACAGGAAGCCCCAGAACACTGGAAAGACTGAAGTATGAGCTGTGATGGCAAAGTATGGAGCCTGAACTAAAACTGGGTACTGTCGTATACTGGACAGGGAACTGGTAAAGGGGGTGTAGGTGTATGCAGCCAGTGGCTATGCAGAATGTGGCTAAGTTGGCAGAAAATACTGGAACCTAACAGGATCTGATGGTCCAATTTTCTTCAGATTTCCATGGCCACAGTCTTTGGAGAGGTTATATGTCCTGAAATCGGAATCAGGCTACTCCTGGTCAGAGCAGTGGCATGGGATGAATGGGAAGGCATTGTCATGGTAACCATTGTACTTGTGGTAGCTTATGTGTGCCACACAGATCTAGCTGTGGTTGCTGAAGGGTGTTGTTTGCCAAAATAGGTTTACTGTAGCTGCAGTCACTGGTGTGCCAGTACTGAAGATGGTTTTCTGAGCAATTGTGTGGAGCTGCTGCTTTGGTGTCCCTAATGCAGGATGAGAAGGTAGTGTTATCCTTGTTGTCACATCACAGGCCTGGGCAAGGTGCTTGGTACTAATTGCTACAGATGGTGGATGCTGAATAGATAAAGTGGGCCGACTCAGCATTGAGTCAGTGTCATGTGCTGCTGTGGTAGTGATGACAGGAAACTGAGTTCTGGTGGCTGAGACAGTTGCTACCACAGCAGAAGGGATCACATTAGAGGTGGTCACAAGTGGACGAGACTGGATTGACTGGTGAATGCGGTGCTGCCCTGCTGGCTGTGCCATAGCAGCATTTGGCAACTGTGAAGTTGGTCTCAGGAATGTGGTTACTTTAGAACTGGACTGCAGCAGCTGCACCTCGAGGTAAATGGGAAGCTCCAATGTGAACAGGGTGTCCTGGAACATTGCTGTGGGTAATGGATATCTGAATATTTGTGGTCATAATATGATGCAGTTGCTGGGATGTCCCTACTGCCCACTGATTATTGCCCCAGGAATGGCTGAAGCTTNAATTTCAGGACATATGGCCTCTCCAAATACTGTGGCCATGGAAATCTGAAGAAAAATGGACCATCAGATCCTGTTAGGTTCCAGTACTTTCTGCCAACTTAGCTACATTCTGCATAACCACTGGCTGCACACACCTACAACCCATCACCAGTTCCCTGTCCAGTATAGACAGTACCCATTTAGTCAGGCTCCAAATCGCCATCACAGCTCAACTGCAGTTTTCCAGTGTTCTGGGGCCTCCTGTTCCTGAGATCAAAGTGAAAGAAGAAGAAGTGGAACAGTGGACATCATGAGACCTGTTTCTGTAGTTCCTCATCTGCTACCAAAACTGTGTCTCCATCCCTTGCTTGGCTAGCAAACAACATGGCTATGCCTACAAGGGACTACCACCTGGGTTCCTCAAGGAAAAAGCCACAAAACCAGCAGCACATCATCTCAACAGAAGATGGGGGAAAAAGAGCACCCAAATAGCACTGATGACCAAAAGTCTGTTGCCAAAAGTCTTTTGGTGAAGGCCAAGAATGCAAGTCTCCTCCCAAAGAATATTTGATGAAGAAGGTGTGAGGTATGTCCCAGTGTGGCCCAGACCTCCCATTACTTTAATTCATCATTATCAGAACTCCTGGAAAGCTGCTTACCACTACTCTCAGAGATACAGTGACCTCCGGATCAAAGAAGAGCAGAAAGCTATGATACAGAAATAGGTAATCAGAAGGAGGTCCTGTGGTTCAAAGGCAGGAAAGTCCACTTCTGTGTGATCAGTTACTACAGTGACAAACCTAGAACATGATGTTTATGAAAAAGTTACCAATCTGGAACACGGGTCTAGTTTGTATAATCTTGTAAAAATATTATTTAAAAATAAATAAATAAAGAGTTACAAATCACAGGAAGGGATTATTCCAAAGAAAAAATCAGCAACTGAGGTGATCTGCAAATAAATGAGCTAATGCAGGTGAAAATCGAGAGGTGCAAACTGGTGATGGACCACGTTTGAGGCCAGAGATTCCATGCTTAAGGTTTTAGATCATAAAGATTGCGTCCTAAACCCTCAACAAGAATGGGACCTTAAAAAAAACTGTCAAAGTTGAAGCGAAAGAAAAAGTGTAGACCTAGAAGAATCAGGACTTGGAAACAAAATTTATGAAGAATGATGGTGTGTGTGTGGGGGGCAGGGCTTTGGCACTTTCACAGGTGAACTCTGAAATGTAGGACATTTTCCTGTATTGACTAAGGAAGCAGAGGAACCCAGAGCATCCAGTGACAAGGAATGTTCAGAGCTGAACTCATGGTAGCCCTGCTCATTCTCCAGCCACAGAAGGGCGTTTCCATGTCCCCTGTGTAGAAATATCTGGTTTCTGTCTTGGCTTAAAAAGAAAACCTGCTTACCAGCCTGCTGTGCAATTTCACACTGGAAGAATGCTGCAGAGAGGTTTAATCTCCTGTGACTTGAATGAGCTCAGCTCTCTGACTCACAGGTTTACTATTCCCTGTCCGTTCCCCACCTGCCCACTGATTTTCTATTCAAGTATAGATCCACGGCAGCTTCTGCATGGGTGATTGAGAATATTTGTAAACACTTTGTCCAAATTGCCTCTCAGCAAAACAGGTACCAATTAATTACATGAATAAATACAAAGAAGTAATTAGGAGGAATTGAGAGGGAAAACTTAATGTGATTCTTTAGAGTGATCAGGATGTCACATGGAAAGTCCCAGGTACACAGAAATCCGGAGCTAAAAAGGGAGAAGATAGTTGCCTGTTTTGTAGATATAGGAGGGAGGGAATTCTGAGATTTCTGTAAATGGATCTGGAGACAGGAAACAGCATGGTAGGTGAACAAAGCTGGCTTTATGGGGCTGTGATGAAAGTGGTCTGCCACTGCACACATAGGGAGGTCAGAGGGCCACATTCATGGGGCAATCTCTCCTTCCACTGTGAAGTCCGAGTCATCAGGTGGTTCAGCAAGCATGTTCACATGCTGAGTCAGGTCACAGCCTCCATCTTCTGCTTTCATCTCCTTTTGCTCTAGATTTCCCATAGGAAAGAAAAGGTGAATTTCTCTTTCTTGAAGCTCCAATTTCTATTATTTTACATTGATCCTATTGCTTATTCTTTGCAGTTTCATAAACATATAATACATTCTGGTCATATCTAATCTCTCTTGTTCTCATTCCAGCCTCACAATCACAGCATTATTCCTAACAAAACCCTTTCCAACTATTATGTCTTTTTGTTGTTTTGGTTTAACCAGGGATGCTGACAGGTGCAGAGTGCTGGACCATCCACTGGAGCATGGACAGTCTACCACTGAAAGCACTGGCTCCCTCTCCCCATCAATGTCCATTAGTTCCCCTGGGAAGAGGCCAAGCTGCATGAGTGCCCCCGTCCATGCCTGAGCATTGACTGTCCCAGTCCTTTGAAGTCTCTGTACATTGAAGCAGAGCTTTCATAAGCACCTGAGTGCTTTGACCATGTCACACGCCTCCAAACAGCACATTGTGGTCCTACTTTCCATCCTCCGTTTATTCCATTCTCTTCCCCTCACCCTTGGTCTCTCTTGAACTTGGACAGGATGACTGCATGTGCTCTTGGGGCTGAGAACTCAGACTGTTATTGTATTCTCATTCCCTGACCTCTCAGGATTCTCTGAATTAACCTTTAACTGCAAAAGAAGAATCTATAATGGAGGCTGAAAGTCACCCCCATATCTAGTCAGCCAGTAGTGTGTTGGTTAGCTCAACTTGCATTAACATGTATGGTATTAAGCATAGGAAATTCCATAGATGCACAGGATCATTGATGGCTTTTCTCCCATAGTTACAGTAATACCAGCCTCTGGAAGTGTGAATTGCTGGCCACAAGGACAGAGATCTACCGTTCATGTCTCAGCATGATTTCTCTGTGTCCTGCATTCAAACCTGTAGTGTCTTTGCAAAGGATCTTGTCATCTACTTGGTGGGCAACCAAATATAATGGCAGGTAGCCTTGTATGGTTTGCAACCAACAGCGCAGGCAGGTACTCACATTGGCATGAGGGTTTTGGTTGGAATAACCCTACTTCCTAGGCTCCAGATTATCCACCCATGCCAGTAGTTACATTCAAATGTTTATATATTTTTTTTTTAACTATTTTTGTCTTTGTATGTGTATGGACTGCACACCTGTCTGCATGGGTACTGGACCCATGTTGTGCAATGAGGGGAGGTCAGAAGAGGGTCTCAATACCCTGGAAATGGAGTTTTCCTGAATTGGAGTTACAGATGTTTCTAGCCCACCATGTGGGCGCTGGGGACTTCTTTTTTGAACCCAGGTCCTCTGCAAAGAGCTACGTCGGCACCCCTTCACTGTAGGCCATCTCTCCAGCTACTATAATTACATTATAATTACATTATAATCTAGTATTTTTCCATATGTCTGCCATAAGCCTTTTTTTTTTTTTTTTTTTTTTGAGGAAAGTGTCTCCTTAGCCCAGCTGGCCTGGAACCACTTTGTATTACCAGGCTTACTTAAACTCACAGAGATCACTATCTTTGCCTCCGAGTTGCTAGTTGAAAAGCAGTACCACCCATGCCCAGCTTAAACAGAGATTTAGCCACTGTGCTGGGTCTAGGAATTGCAGCCCAGGTCATCTGCAAAGCAGTTGTCGCTCATAACAGCTGAGCCATCTCTCCAGCCCCAGCCATAAGTCTTCTTAATATGTATTTAGTTTAATTATTTATCTGTGTGTGTGTGTTGTGTATTGCCTACATGCACATAAGCAACCATGTCATGTCAATGTCATGTGAGAAGTCAGAAGAGGGTATTGGATTCCCTGTGAACTGGAGATATAGATGCTTGGTAGTCCTCATATAAGTGAGAGGACCTGAATGCCAGGGTCGCTCTGCATAGAGCCAGCCAGACATTCTTACCTTGCCTGAAATATCTCTTCAGGTCTCCCCAAAGCTCTTCATTTTAGTTAACACTCCCCACAACCACTTCTATCTCTCCATCCACCCACATCACCTTCTTAAACCTCAAAACACCACAGAATTCCTTCCCTATAAATACATTTCACATGTGAGAACATTTCTGAGTTTTGCTGTACAATATTTGACAACACAAAGCTTAAGGAAAGTAAGGGTTTATTTTAGTCACCAGCTTGAGGTACTGTCCCTGTTAGTGGCAAGAGTGTGAGCACTGGTATCTTTCTGGGTCTACTATCAAAAAGCAGAGAAACACGAATGGAATGATTTCGCTTAGCTTTCTTTCTCCTTTTGATTAGGTCCAGACTCCACCCCTTTGAATGGCACCACATATCTACAGTGGACGTTTCAGTACAATGGAGCCAACATAGGATACACCTCAGGGCCTTACACAGAGGTTTTCTCCCTGCTCATTCTACGTCCTGTCAAACTGGCAGTGAGCATTATCTATGCGTTCACTTAATACTTGTGATCCGACAGTGAGGGTTAGATTTACAAAAGTGAATGAACTTATAAATTTCCCAGAGAACAGGACCCTTACCAGAACTTGTGACCATTTAGAGAGAAAAAAATTATTTAACTACACACGAGATCTGCTCCTTCATGCCCTTTGTCTCCAAGGGGCTGAGAATAAAGTCTGTCACATGCACAGCTTTACATTTTTTTATTTAACAAAATGTTTTCAATATTTTTAAATGATCTTCATATTTATGGAAAAAGAAGAAAATTGTCCATCCATTTTAGCGCAGGGCTAGAGAGCTGTTCAGCAGGGTAGAGTGCCTGGCTGCATGCACGATGACCTGAGCTCTGATCACCTAGCAGCCACAATAAAATTCGGCATGGTGGTTGTGCCTATCTAACCACTTGCTGGATAGGCAGAGACAGGAAGGTCTCTCCATAGCCTGCTAACCTAGCCGGCTACCCTGCATTGAGTGCACTTCTGTGTTCTGGAGAACACTTTCTCTTACATATACAGGAGCAGTGATGAAGCAAGCCTTCCTCTCTCTCTCTCTCTCTCTCTCTCTCTCTCTCAAACACACACACACACCCTCCACACACACACACACACACAAATTATCTACAGGTTCATTTTGATTGAATGGATTTGGATTGTGTTCTGTATTTTTTCAGGTTATTATCTTATAGGACATATAAAAAGAAAATGATTTAATAGTTAAAGACAGTGGTACTAACCTAATGAAAAAAAAAACTACGTATACAGTGTGCTGGATAGGTTTCATGTCAACTTAACACACCCAGGTTGAGGGAACCTCCAATTGGGTAATTGGCTTCATTGCATTGGCCTGTGGCCACATCTATGCAGTATTGTCTTGATTGTCGAACAATGTGGGAGGGTCCAGCTCACTATGGGTGGTGCCACCCTAGGCAGGTTGTTGTGTACTGTATAAGAGGGCAGGCTGGGCATGGCCTGGGTAGTAATCCGGTGAACAGCATTCCTTCATGGATTGTGCTTCAGCTCCTGCCTCCAGTTCCTAACCCTGAGTTCCATCCTTGGGCTCCCTAAGTGATGAACTGTGACCCAGGAGATGTAAGCTAAATACAACCTTTCCTCCCCAAGTTGGTGTCGGTCAGAGCGTTTGTCACTGCAATGAAAGACAAACTAGAACACAGCTTCCACAACTCTTCATTTTAGAAACTAGATACATAACATGACCCAGAGAATAAGAACCAAGAGGGAGGAGGAAGAGAGGGAAATTGAGAATTCATCCATTTTATGGTAATACCTTTGAAAAGTGAGGGTCTATCTCTGATGTTCTCTTGAACCAACAGAAGAATATCGCTTTATCTTGCCAAGAAAATATTCACAAAAAGAGGATTCCCATATAGAAAATCACTCCCAATGCTGTAAGTATAGGAAGACATATTCACAAGATCACACACTCATTTATAATCATTCTGTTAAATACAGCTGTGTTAGGAAAAATCCATACTATAAAGCAGGACAGACTAAAACCAACATGAAATGAGAAGGAGAAGGGAACAAGACCAAATGTGAATCATTTTGGATCACAGTAAAAGATCTCAATCCATGGCAAAATGTTGGAACATTACATGACTAAGGTCATAAATATAGTATTCAAACAGAAAGAACACATCTCATTTCATTATAAAATCATGCCCGAAGGCACTGTAGAGAAGGTTCAGTGGTTGAGACCACTGGTTGCTCTTGCAGAGGATCTAGGTTTTAATCCCAGCACCCACATCTTGGTTAGAAAACAATCTATAGCTCCAGTAACAGGGGATCTTGTGCTCTCTTCTGGGTTAAATTTGATGTATCAATATGGAAGCAGTTAACTCAGCTTTATGTTGATTGATTTATTTATCTTTGTCTTTTGCGTACAGGATTTGTCATTGTTTTAAGCTCAACATATATCACTATTACACATTTTATAAGTTACCATGGTCATGGTGGTTTTATCAAGCAACAGAAAAGTGACTAAACAGAGTCTCCTTGGTGTTTTATGTGCTTCCTGTATTTGCATAGGTATTTCTTTCTTTAATATGGGAAAAATTTCCTCTTCAATTCGGTTGAAAATATGAGCAATACAATTATCCTGTGAATCTTCTCCCTCTTCTATTTCTATGATTTAGTAGTCTTTGTGTATTTCTTAGTGTCCAACTCTACAGTCTCTAGTATTGCATTACGTGTGTGTGTGTGTGTGTGTGGGTGTGTGTGTATGTGTGTGTGTTATTTACATAATCTTTGTGGATTGACTGAGGTTGCCTTTGTCTTCTAGTATTGATATTCTATTTATACTTCATGCATTCTATTACTGAGACGTTCTCCCATCCTTTCCAAATTGTTCGTGCTTGTTGCCACTTCTTTTTTTTTCAACTTGAATTTTCTTCATTGATTCTATGTCTTTTGTAATTTGGTTCCTCAGTTTATCATTATCCTTTTTAATTCTCTTAGCACTACGTTCTCTTAGGTCTCTCTCTCTTTCTTGTCATAATGTTGCACTTTTGAAGTCATTCACGCTGTTTATTCTCTAGTACTGTTTATACCTGTAGTCTTTTAAGATCTATACTCTTGTGTGTGTGTGTGTGGTTTTTTTCTTTTGGTCTTGTGTGTGTGTGTGTATGACGTACTGTCTGCATGCAGGTCTGTGCAACCTTGTTGTGCAATGCCGTGGAGGTCAGAAGAGAGAGAGGGTGTCAGAAGAAGGTGTTGGAGTTATGGATGGTTTTTTCGCTGCCATGTGGGTGCTTGGGAATGTCCTAGTTTGCTCTTTTGATTATGTGACAAAAACACTTATGACAACTTGGGGATGAAAGGGTTATTCAGGCTTACATCTCCTGGTACACAGTTCATCACTTAGGGAGCACAAGTCAGGAACTCAGGAGACAGGTATACCTGGGGGGCCGGTAGCTTTGTAAGCACAGGGGCCATGGCAGGAGTCCGGTTCATGGCTTCGCTCCCCCTGCGCCACCATGCCCAGCTGCCCTCTTATACAGTACACAAAAACCTGCCCAGGGTGGCATTAATTGTGGGCTGGGACCTCCCACACTGCTCAACAATGAAGACAATACTCCACCACTGTGGACACCGGCCAGTTATCAATTTGGAGCCAAACTCACCAATTGAGGGTCCCTGACCCAGGTGTTGTCGGCTTAGAGTTGACACATTTAAAAGCTATCCCGCACAGCCGGGGCATGGTGGCACTGTAGCCTTAATCCTAACCACTTGGGAGGTAGAGGCACGTGTTTGATCTTTGTGCTGTTCAAGGCAGCCTGGGGCTACTAAGTTGAGTTCCAGGACAGCGGGACTAAGGGGACCTGTCTCAAAAAGACCAATAAAAAAAAGCTATCCAGCACAATGGGACCCTTGTGAACTTGACACAAAAACACATCATTTAATTAAAAACCACCACCTTTCCAGTTTTATCCCCAAAGTATGATGTTTACATTAACCACAAACCTAAGACAGTACAACCTTAAAAGCCCCAGAGTCATTAAATGTCCAAATACTTAAAAGTTAACAGTCTGTTAAAAGTCGCTGCACTGTGGGCTGCTGTAAAATCCGAAACATGTACTGTCTTATTTAAAGGGAAGAATCATGCACTCTCAAAAAAAACCTGTCCAGCAATGTAGCTCAAGGCTGGAAACCTGGGACTCACTCACAATTCTTCTGGGATCCAAAGGTTTTGGCAGCTCCCCTTCTCTGACTCTGCAGTCTCTCTTGCAAAAAGCTCATTCTGCTGGCCCAGGCCACACTCATTCCACACTGCCCTGCTCTTGTTGGTCATCCCAAGGTCCCGGCATCTCAAAAAAGCTGTGGTCACCACTGAAACTGATGCAGCACCTTCACCATGGTCTCTTCTGACCTCTTCTGGTGAAAAGCCTCAGCTTCTCTCCATGAACCCTGCAATCATGGGGTCTTCACTGCCGAGGTGCACTTCCAACACTGGTCTTTCCTGACCTCTCCCAGTGCCAAGCCCCCTCGGCTGCTGTTGATTCACAACTAAATTTCAAACCAAAACCATCTAGGAGACTCTTACATCCTTAACAAGTCCTGTTTCTGGCTTGATATGGAGGCTCAGGCCCTTCTGGAACACAGATTCTGTGTGCTGACCCTGACGAAATTCTTCCCAGACGATTTCAACACAGTGATGCTGGTCTCTTGATACTTACAGCTGAGTTTTCACCCCCAGCTAACCAGAATCAATTGTCCCAGTACACAAGTTTCACTTCAGGTTTGGTCTCTTGTTACTTACAGCTGAGCTCGCCCCTAGCTGACCAGAAACCCACCGCTCTAAAAGTTCCCAATCATCTCGGCTCCCCCTTTGAATGATGAAACTAGCAACTTCACAAGCCAGGCCTCCATCTTCTACAACTCATTCAGCAAAACTGCTCCAGCTCCACAGCAACAACTTTATGCATTCAATGACCTTACCAGCCCAAAGTTCCAAACAGGACCTCCACAATCCTTCCCCCAAAACACCAGATCAGGTCTGTCACAGCAAATAGCCCACTCCTGGTAAACAATTTTTTGTCCTAGTTTTCTTCCATTGCTATGACAAAACCCTCTGACCAACACCAACTTGGGGAGGAACGGGTTTATTTAGCTTACATCTCCTGGGTCACAGTTATCATTTAGGGAGCCCAAGGCAGGAAAATACCAGGGCACGAACCTGGAAGCAGGAGCTGAAGCACAGGCCATGGGATTGTGTTCACTGGCTTGCTTCCCTGGCCTATGCCCATCCTGCCTCTTATACCGTACACAACAAACCTGCCCAGGGAAATGGGAATCAGGCTGCTCCTGGTCACAGCAGTGGCATGGGATGAATGGGAAGGCATTATCATGGTAACCATTGTACTTGTGGGAGCTTGTGTATGCCACACAGATCCAGCTGTGTTGCTGAAGGAAGGGTGTTGGTTGTCAAAATAGGTGTTACTGTAGCAGCAGCCACTGGTGCGCCAGTACTGAAGATGGTTTTCTGAGCCATTGTGTGGAGCAGCAGCTCCACATTGGTGTCCCTAATGCAGGATGAGAAGGTAGTGTGATCCTTGTTGTCACATCACAGGACTGGGCAGGATGCTTGCTACTAATGGCTGCAGATGGTGGATGCTGAATAGATAAAGTGGTCCAGCAGCATTGAATCAGTTGCATGTGCTGCTGTGGTAGTGATGACAAGAAACTGAGTTCTGGTGGCTGAGAAAGTTGCTACCAGAGCAGATGGGATCATATTAGAGGTGGTCACAAATGGATGAGACTGGATTGACTGGTGAATGTGGTGCTGCCCTGCTGGCTGTGCCATAGCAGCATCTGGCAACTGTGAAGTTGGCTCAGGAATGTGGTTACTTTAGAACTGGACATCACAGCTGCAGCAGCTGCACCTCAAGGTAAATAGGAAGCTCCAATGTCAACAGGGGGTCCTGGATCATTGCTGTGGATAATGGACATCTGAATATTTGTGGTTATAATATGATGCAGGTTGCTGGGATGCCCCTACTGTCCACTGACTATTGCCCCAGGAATTGCTGAAGCTTGAGGGAGGCTGCTCTCTATGGTAACAGTAACTTTTCCTGGAACCTTGGGGGCAAGTGACAAGGTAGAAGGTGGAGCAGGAGAAATGGGACAACTAGGCCTGCTGGGTTTCAGGGGTGGCTTCCTAAGTCCTTCATAAATAGAGAGTGGCACTGCTGGCATCAGGTGTGCTGGTAGGGCTGTCACTGAGACAGGAGTGGCTGACATGAGGGCATGGTGTGCAGGCAGTATCTGTACCTGTGGATAGGGCCTTACTGCAACTGGCCCCTGCTTCTCTTCTCTGGGTGGCAGGGAGTTGCTAGGGTCCACATGCTCCCTGTCACCAACATTGGCATATTGGCCAGACTCATAGTTAACTGTGGCAACTGGGTTTATCAACCCAACAGAACCCCTGTTTGCGATCTGTGAAGGTGTCTGGCTAAGCCCAGTGGAAGGGTTCCTAACCTAGGAAACTACTGAGAACTCATTTCCACTTGTGCTTCCCCTCCCCCTCCTTCTTCCATCTCTCCAGCCTGAGGGCATCACTAAAGGCCCAGGTTAGTGGGAGCCTAGAGAACACAGATGGGGCTCTATTTGGAATGCAGGCCTAGGGGCACAACTGTCCAGCTGACCTACCACACTCACCCCATTTCGTGGCCACCACTGGGCTCCCAGTCCACCTCCCTGCCTGCCCATTGGCAGGAGGCACTATAGGCTCAGCACCAATAAGCAGGGGACCTAGGAGGTCTGGACCTGCCCAGTCCACCTGATGATTGCAAGCCAATGCATTCCCAGTATCTCTGAGGGCAGGAGGTGGGAGCCTAAACCCCAGGGGCTCTTTATTAACATCTTAATACTATGAAAACCTGTTTGCATATGTTTCAGGTGTTGAAGGGGTGTAACCAGCAGGTGGCAGTGTACACTCATTAAGATGTCCAACAAAACTTTTGATTATTTTTAATAGACAATCAACAGATTGCTGAAATTGAATTATGTGTTGGCTGTTTAATTAAAAACCTGTGTCTGAAAAGGAAGGGCCAAATTCCAACTCAGAGGCAGTTCTCTACTGGTTTTATGGCTGTTAATATAAAAAATATATTTGGAACATAAGTACACACCCATACACACGTGTCCAAGCACACATACATACACACATATGTAATAAAGAAAAGATTAAGTTGTCTTGTAAGAGAAGTCACATTATTGTTTAATGTTCAATGAGAAACACACCAAATTATTTTTATAATTTTTCATAGAGTTATTTTTACATAATTAGAATAATAAATGTGCTAGTAACACACAAAACAGCTGAGATGCATATGCCATCCCTTAGGCCCATTCCCAACCACTTGACTGTAATTAACTATCCCTAAAGTCTACTCCTGTCCTCTTCCCTAGCCTGTCACTATTGGTTAACTATCCCTAGGCTGCCCCCTTGCTAAATCTAATTGTCCCTGTCCTATTCACAGAGACAAAGATTAGGAAGGTTGTCCCAAAGTAGATAGGTCACAGTTCTTTGTAGTCTTAGACTGATTTATCTTGTCTTATTATTAAGGTCTGTTTGAATAATGATAATTATCACTAACAATAATCACAAAAATTATAACTATTATAATAACAATTATAATGTTCATAATCATAACTATTATTGATGATTATTAATAACTATTATTAGTTATAATTATCATTAATAATAAGCAATAATAACAATCAACAAGAATTTATCATTAGACTGAATCATTATTATCAGTAATTATAATCAATAATAAAAATAATTACAATAATTTTAACTATCAATAACAATTACCAATCATAATAAACAGTAATCTATCTGTTTTTGTCTCTAAAATGATGAAATTAAAAGACTATGCTACTTTAAGTAAAATTCCCAAAGACAGTTTAAATTAAATTCAGGTATGATTTAGATAAATTGTTATTAAGGCACCATGGGCTCAGTTCCACCACTGGTATGCACACAGCGGGCCGGCAGGGGGCCCCAGAGACAAGCCACCTGTAATCAGGAATCCTGTGGGAAAACAGTCTTTAATGTGAAACACCAGCCCCTCTGATTCTTTTAAATGGCTCTAATCTCTTTAGCAACTATAGACTCTTTGTTCCTAAATTTAAATGTGCTCCTTTTCTGACAAAACTGCTGTTTTATCTAATTTTTTTTATTTGAGGGGAATTTCATATTGTATTTGGAATATTTCCACACCTCCCAACCCTTTTCCAAGTCCTCCCATGTCCCTCCACTCTTTCTCAATTTCTTATCTTATTTGTTGCTTATTATTGTCTTATTGAATGTATTGCATTATTATGCACACATTTATAAATATACATATGGAGACATACGTAATACATTGCATGTATTTTGTTGCGCTCATGTGTACCAGGGTTTAGGGCTGCCCACTTGGGATAAGATAACCTCTCAAGGAGTTAGTCCCTCGGAAAACTGATTCTCCCTCCCTCATCATCTACTGATTGCCTGGAGCCCTCTATCTTGACCCCACAAAATTTCTCCATCCACCTTGGCCTGTCAACTGCTTTTGTCATTATGCAGATCTCGTTAGATTGCTTTACTGAGGAGTGGAGGTTTCACTGGTGGAGCTCCCCTATAATGTCCCCATTCTCACTGTAAATCCTACTGAAACAGCAAGGAATACCATGCTATGGCAAGAACCCTGGCCTGCCTTGACCTTTCCCCTGCCATAATAACTGTCTCACCCCACTTATACTCCATTTTGGGGCAGTCTAAGCCATGATCAAAATAAGAATTTCTTTGCCAGAATGGAACACACAAGCCTCCTATTCTGATTCCCTACAGTCTTCATTTCCACGTGAAAAAAACGTGAATGCAGTTTTTAGCATCTGCATTCCTATCTCCATATTGGTCTTCTAAACCCTCAATAGAACCAACCATTAATCTGTATTTACAAATTTGAAAACCTTGTAGAGCTTGGACAGCTGGGGCTACAGGGAGACTCTGTCTATACACTACTCTATTTACCCCTTGTTGACATCAGTTTTCTAATGTTCTGTCTGCAGGACTACATGAACACATTGAAAAGCAAAATCATTTTCACTTTTAAAGAGCTAGAATTAGCTAAAACAACCAAATTATTATTGTCCACAGCAAGTTTCATAACACCATAAGAGAATACCACTAGTAACACTTTTCAATTATTCAAAAGGACCTTTATTAAGCTTAAGTAACTATAGATTTCACAGTACTATAGCATAGTTATTCTTAGCTAAAGTCACAACCACATTTTAACATTTACAATGATCAGCATCTTCATTACTAATCTAATTTACAAGGCTTATGAATAAAGAGAAACATAAAAATCTCAAGTTTAAGAAAATAAAAATATCTAGGCCTATGAATATTAATAAAACCATTTCTTCCAGGTAAAATTAAACATAAAGGCATATGTTCTAGTTTGTCTTCCATTGCTGTGACAAAACACTCTGACCTACAGCAACTTGGAGAGGAAAGGTTTTATTCAGCTTACATCTCCTGGGTCACAATTCATCACTCAGGGAGCCCAAGGCAAGAACTCAGGGCAGGAGCTGAAGCACAGGCCATGGAGGAATGCTGTTCACTGGCTTGCTCCTTTGGCTCATGCCTATTCCACCTTCTTATACAGTACACAACAACCTGCCCAGGGTGGCACTACTTATTGTGGGCTGGGCCCTCCCACACTGCTCGACCATCAAGACAATACTCCCTGGGGAGTATTGTGGCCACAGGCCAATCCAGTGGAGCCAATTCCACAACTGAGGCTCCCTCAACCCAGGTGTGTCGTTGACACTATAGATAACCGGCACAATTGACCCCTTGTCAACTTGACACACAAAATACATCACTATTAAACCACCACCTTTCCAGTTCTTAGCACCAAAGTATGATGTTAACATTAATCACAACCTAAGACTGTATATCCTTAAAAGCCCCACAGTCCTTAAAATGTCCAAACACTTAAAAGTTCACAGTCTATTAAAAGTCTCTTAGCTATGGGCTACTGTAAAATCCAAAACAAATACTGTCTTATTTCAAAGGGAAGAATCAAGAACTCTCAAACAAAACCTAAGTCCAGCAAAGTAGCTCAAGGCTGGACAACTGGGATTCACTCACGATCTTCTGGGCTCCAAAGGGTTTCAGCAGCTCCCCCTCTCTGACTCGGCCATCTGTGGCACACACAGCTCATCTCACAGGCCCAGGCCAACTCCATATCACACCTGCCGCTGCTCTTGGCGGTCGTGTCACGGTACCAGCATCTCCAAAAAGCTGGGGTCGCCACCGAAACTGAAGCAGAACCTCAACCAATGGTCTCTTCTGACCTCTCCTGGTGCAAAGCCTCAGCTTCTCTCCATGACCCCTGCAATCCTGGGGTCTTCACTGCAACCAAGGTGCACGTCCACCAGTGGTCTTTCCTAACTTTTCACAGTGCCAAGCCTCAGCTGCACTCTGTGACTCCCTCAAATTTCAACACCAGAATTATATAGGAGACTCTTACACGTTACCAAGTCCTGCTTCTGGCTTGAGATGGAGGATCAGGCCCCTTCTGGATCACAGCTTCTGTGTGCTGACCCTGAAGAAATTCTTCCCAGAAGATTTCACCACAGTGATGCTGGTCTCTTGTTACTTACAGCTGATTTTTCAGCCCCAGCTATCCAGCATCAATTGTCCCAGTACAACAAAGGTATCACTTCAGGTTCTGGTCTCTTATTACTTACAGCTGATTCTTCAGCCCCAGCTGACCAGAATCCACAGATTAAACAGTCCTGATGATCTCTGCTCCCCTTTGAAACTAGTAACTTCACAAGCCAGGCCTCCATCTTCTACAACTCTTTCAGCAAAACTGTTCCAAGGTCCATACCCAAGATCTTTAGGCATTCAATGACTTCTCTAGCCCAAAGTTCCAAATGCTTCCACAATTCTTCCCCAAAACACCAAGGTCAGGTCTGGTACAGTAATGCCCCACTTTCTAGTAACAATTTCTGTTCTGTCTTCCATTGCTGTGAAAAAACACTCTGACCGACACCAACTTGGGGAGGAAAGGGTTTATTCAGCTTACATCTCCTGAGTCACAGTTCATCACTCAGGGAGCCCAAGGCAAGAACTCAGGGAAGGAACGTGGAGGCAGGAGCTGAAGCACAGGCCATGGAGGAATGCTGTTCACTGGCTTGCTCCCCTGGCTCATGCCCAGCCCACGTTCTTATACAGTACCCCACAACCTGCCCAGGGTAACGCTATTCATTGTGGGCTGGGCCCTCCCACACTGCTTGACTATCAAGACAATACTCCACAGATATGACCACAGGCCGATCTAACGGAGCCAATTCCCCATTGAGGCTCCCTCCACCCAGGTGTTTCAAGTTGACCCTCAAGCTATTCAGCACAGCATACAACTGGAATTTTATTTTATGAATAGCCTGGGAAGAAATCTTAACAGAATTTAACAGAATTGTGCTGTTCCTTTCTATGTTCCTCACTCTCTCTTTGTACAGTCACTGCTTATGTCAATAGCTTTACTAGACACTTTTTCAAAAACTCAACTAAAGTTTGATTCCTTGGAGAGTATGCACAGCATTAAGCAAAGACCTTTACTTCAAATGAGTAAAGACTTTTTTGGTCACCCTTGGGAAATATTTGGTTCCAATTAAATTCTCATAGTTTCTGTTTCACATCACTCTGTTGGATAAGTGTTGATACAATACAGGCATCTTTCCTTCCATGGGTGGGCTGGCTACTGGGTATCCTCCCGGTCCACAGGTGTACAGATGCTCTCAGGTGCTGTTGTTCTTATGCATGCTCAAAATGCAAGGTGACTCCTCCTGTACAGGGTTCAGGAAACTGTCTATGGGGGGCAGCACAGAGGGTGGGAATGCACAGTCTCATAAGAGAGCTGTTACTGACCACTTCATGGAACCTGGGGTCTTCAAAGTCCCTTCTGCTGTTGGTCCCATGATGCTCTGTGTGCTGAGAGCCACCATGCTGGGGTTAAGACTTTGTGGAAGGGGCTCTTTGAACTCAGCTGTGGTACTGTTAGCATTCTGATGGCAGAAATAGTCTCTTCCTTGTGGTTCTCACAAGCCATAACAGTTCAGGGGGTTCTCAATTGAACTGTTGCCATTATTGCTGCTGAAGGGAGAGAAAGGAGGGCCAGTTGTCAAGGGCTCCAGCTTCTGCTCTGGTCGCTTCACCTCATCCACAACAGCAGACATGCCACCTTTGGGCAACAGCTCTGGCTGCTGTTGGGTGGTGGCTCTGAGGCCCCCTGTGCAGGGCTGTGGCCTGTAAAACTTAATATTACCAGGGGCTAAAGTACTGGACTCAGCTCCTGAAAACTGGGGAGCTTTGCTTGGTACCTTCTCTGGTGGCAGGGACTTGGGTGTCGGGAAGGCAGCCTTGGCCCGGAGCTTCTTCCAGCCTGCCAAGTGTGGCAGGGCAGGAGGACAGCTGGTCTTCTGGCTCCTTAGCTCAGACTTGCTCTTGCAGTTCTGCAGCATGTCAGGGGTGAACTTGTGATGCAATCTCTGGGACATTATAACTTCGTGAGTAAAGGTCTTAAAAGTACAAAAGAAGCAGGTGATAGCTGGGATGTGACTTGTTTTCAGAGAGATAGAGGGACATGTCTGAAGAGTTCCAAGGGGCAGAGTCAAAAGTCTATCCTGGCAGTCAGAGCTGGGCTTGTACTTACAGTCCTCCCTCTCCATGCTGACTCTCTGGCCACCTGCCAGAGACCTGACTCCTTCTGCCTTACAGGCTGGGCTGCTGGCCTGAGTCTCATCTGCTGGTCTCATTTTCAATATGTCGAGCCAAGCAGGGCCAGGATACTTGCTCAATTTCTCCCTATAATCAGTTGCATTTTTACAGAAATCCTTAGGTTAACTGTCTCCTGGTGAGAGGCCAGCACCACTCAGAACACTCGGGAAGACAGAAGGCATCTCCCTAGGCTGCTTGGCAGGGGGGCTGCCTTGGACATCTTTGGCACCATCCAAAACTCTCTTTAAATTTCTGGTCTGTACACTGTCGGTTAGCAGGGCATCTTCCATGTCCTGGTTTTGACCATCACTCTTGACCTCCATGGCAACATCCACAGGATGCTTGTTTTTGTGGTGTCTCTTCAAGTGATACTTCATAGAAGACTTCTGGGCTGCTGAATAGTCACAGAAGTAGCAGTTGTACAGTTTTTTGCCTGTATGAGTTCTGAGATGAATACGGAGGTAGGAATTGGAATGGAAACACTTGCCACAGTAACTACACTCTCTTGAGAACTTTGGCTGCTTTTCCTTTCCTCCAACAACATTTTTATCCAAATTGGGATATTAGGACCCACTTCTAGCTCCAAGGTTGCACTTACTTTCTCTCTGGTGGTGAGTTCTGGAAAACAGGTCCCTGGCTGCCTCCCATCCATAGACATAGTGGGTGATGGGGCTTCAGCCCTCTTGTACTTCTTGTGCACCCTGGAGTGCAGGACCAGCAGGTGGTGAGATCTGAAGGCTTTGCAGCACTCAGAGCACTGGGTGGGCTTCTTCTTGGTAGTGGGCAACTTGGGATCTCTATCCATAGAAGGCACTTTACCCTTGGGGTGTCTAGACTTGTCTGCATCTTCAGAGATGTCAGAATAACTGTTTCTATGGGTTTTGGAATTTCCAAGACTTTCTGACTTCCTCCTGATGCATAATTATCCAAGCTCCTCTTTCTCTGAATATGTATTTTCCTTGTCATGCATTCTTTTTTGGCTTGACGCTTTCAGCCATTGTTTGGCAATGGCAAAGTTTCCTGTGGTAGCCAGCTGCCATCCCTGGTAGGTGGTAACTGGGTCCAACTGAGGTATCCAGGTGATGGGTCTGCTTATGGTCTCTGCCTGAGATTTGGGTCTCAATTTCAAATACTACAGCAACTCTTCCCTGGGAAACTCCATTACTCTTTCTTTAATTAAATAATAGGTATAAGAAATGTAAAAGAAATTTTATTTAGAGCTAGTGTAAAATATTTAAAGGCTTTATAGTTAAGCAAAATATGTTAACAGAAGAAAGCTTTATTACCAGCAATGTGTCATTCTCCTGTGCAGTGTTGCCTGGAGGCTAGTGCTCCCCCCAAACAAAGGACATTTGTCTACAAGTTGGGGTATGCACAGGTGGGTATTATGACCCTGTTACTAAAGACCTGATGTGAGCACAAAAGGACATAGTGACCACACTTGCAAGTGGACAGTACATCTCTGGAATGCCAGAGAGCATTACTAAAGGCCACAGGAGAGAAAAAAAATCATCTCATTTAGTCAAGCAAGACTCAAGTATTCCACAGCTGCCTGGAAGAAACATGCAGCCAGTGGCAGCCAAAAATTTTAGTGTACCTTAATTCTAATTGTCTATTAGCCTATTCCTATGGAGGAATAAGATATGGGTGGTATTAAAGGTTAAAAACCTCTAGTAACTAAGAAACAGTATGAGAAAGCTGTAGTTCCTAGACTAATATACCATTTACACATTCCTACCTGTGTCCACAGAGTAACTTGTCATGATGACCAATGCCATTTAAATGCCATTTAAATGCCTGTTCCGCTCACTGGTTGTGTTTTGTTAGTAGGATTAGAAAAGAAGGGCCCTGGATTGACTGCCAACCTGTGCAAAGAAAACCCTGGAGAAATCTGAGTCCAAAGTGTCACTTAAAATTGGACTGTTTTTGATTCTCAGCTACTCTCGCCCCTTTTCCCAAACACTATGGATCACTTAGGAAGAGGTGGGCAAGTTAGAATGTAAGGGCTGAGGAGATGGGGTAATTCCTGAGATCTCAACAAATATGGACTGGACTCTTATTTGATCAACATGCTTGTTCATAGAAGCCTCCCTATTTAAAATATGGAGCCCTGGGGTTGTTCAAAATTTGAGCATAGAGACTTACTATTTGGTTTTGCATGAGTGTTGTTTACATTCATTGCTTATATTTGGCAATTGGTTCACTCCAGGTTGGGGTTTGGGGATATTAATTGGCTTTTGTGTAAAAAATAATAATCTCAGGTCTGACCTGCCCCCTTCACTTGAGACAGGCTTGAGCAGCTGGCTTTTCAGAGCTCAGGTTTCTTTGTGATGTTAGCCTCTCCCATGTGTTCACCTGCTTCTCAGAAAAAAAAGAAATTAAAAGGGTGAGATGTGGGAAAATTCCATAAAATTAGGTATGAATGGGCGAGCATTCCAATCAGTGTCACCTAGTGCATAAGTGGGAATCATGGGCATGCCCATGGGGTGGAAGGTGTTGATGCATAGCTCTGAGATTGGCCCCAGGAAATTTAATCACACTGGCTATAAAACCCCACCATTTTTTAATAAATGCTTTTTCTTTTTTTTTTTTTAACAGGAAGCCCCCAGAACACTGGAAAGACTGAAAGTATGAGCTGTGATGGCAAAGTATGGAGCCTGAACTAAAACTGGGTACTGTCGTATACTGGACAGGGAACTGGTAGGGGGTGTAGGTGTGTGCAGCCAGTGGCTATGCAGAATGTGGCTAAGTTGGCAGAAAGTACTGGAACCTAACAGGATCTGATGGTCCATTTTCTTCAGATTTCCATGGCCACAGTATTTGGAGAGGCCATATGTCCTGAAATGGGAATCAGGCTGCTCCTGGTCACAGCAGTGGCATGGGATGAATGGGAAGGCATTATCATGGTAACCATTGTACTTGTGGGAGCTTGTGTGTGCCACACAGATCCAGCTGTGTTGCTGAAGGAAGGGAGTTGGTTGTCAAAATAGGTGTTACTGTAGCAGCAGCCACTGGTGTGCCAGTACTGAAGATGGTTTTCTGAGCAATTGTGTGGAGCTGCTGCTTTGGTGTCCCTAATGCAGGATGAGAAGGGAGTGTGATCCTTGTTGTCACATCACGGGACTGGGCAGGATGCTTGCTACTAATGGCTGCAGATGGTGGATGCTGAATAGATAAAGTGGGCTGACTCAGCATTGAGTCAGTGTCATGTGCTGCTGTGGTGGTGATGACAGGAAACTGAGTTCTGGTGGCTGAGATAGTTGCTACCAGAGCAGAAGGCATCATATTAGAGGTGGTCACAAATGGATGAGACTGGATTGACTGGTGAATGTGGTGCTGCCCTGCTGGCTGTGCCATAGCAGCATTTGGCAACTGTGAAGTTGGCTCAGGAATGTGGTTACTTTAGAACTGGACATGCAGCAGCTGCACCTCAGGTAAATAGGAAGCTCCAATGTCAACAGGGGGTCCTGGACATTGCTGTGGATAATGGACATCTGAATATTTGTGTTCATAATATGATGCAGGTTGCTGGGATGTCCCTACTGTCCACTAATTATTGCCCCAGGAATTGGCTGAAGCTTGAGGGAGGCTGCTCTCCATAGGTAACAGTAACTTGTCCTGGAACCTTGGGTGACACAGGTAGAAGGTGAGCAGGAGAATGGGACAACTAGGCCTGCTGGGAGTTTCAGGGGTGGCTTCCTAAGTCCTTCATAAATAGAGAGTGTGGAATGAAGGACCCCTGCCTCAAGGTTTTAGGCACCCTTAAAATCTGTCTTTAGGAACATGGTACCGCCATCTTATAAGGCTTCCAAGTCACGAACGCTATAAGGTTTTCCTCCCCACTTCCTCATACCTGTGGTGCTTAACTGAGTCACACCTGCCTGTGTGTCAAGATAAGGTTCCCTCCCCACTTCCTCATACCTTGTGGTGATTAACTGAGTCATGCCCGCCTGTTGTCAAGATAAGGTTCCCCTCCCTGCTTCCTCATACTTTGTTATTTTTTTCCGCTTCAAAAAATCCTTTACCCAGCCTCTGGGGGTCGACACTCCTCTGCACCTGCATGGTTTACGAGCTGGCCCCAGTGCAGGTTTCTCCTGAATAACCCATTATTTGCAGCAAGAACGGTCTCTGGCTTATTATTGTTGGGTGTCAAATACAATCCTGAGACTTTGAGTGGGAGTCACCCCAGGCATTGGGGGTCTTTCATTTGGGGGCTCGTCCGGTATCGAAACCCCTCTCAAATCGCCAGAACCCTCTTGGAGGTAAGGCTCCTTCCCTGCCTGTTTGTCTACTGTGTTTTGTCTGATTCTCGGGGGCACCAAATCTGTTGCTTTCGGTTTACAGTCGTTCTGCGCTCGTGAGAGCAATGAACTCCCCATTCTGGATGGGGGGGAGAGTTACTGACAGAAGTGTCAGGAAGGTAACGGACTGTGTCTCCCTGGGAGACGTCCCAGGATGTCTGAGGGAGGCCCGAGGACGCTCGGGTCCCTCCTGTCTGGGTGCCGACTTGGACGTTGGGGCTCTCATAGAATCGAGAGTTTTCACACCCATTCGGCCATCTGAGTCTGTTTCTTGGTGTTGGAAAACTCGCAAGAGGCGGGTCCTGGTTTCTGTTTTTATTATATCTTTAAGTGTTTTATTTGTGTTCTGTGTGACCTTGACAATGGGACAGACTGTCAATGGGACAGACTGTCAGTACTCTGCTTGGACAGACATTAGACCACTGGACTGAGGTTAAAAAACGAGCCCATAATCTGTCTGTGGAGGTGAAAAAGGGACATTGGAAGACTTATTGCTCCTCCAAGTGGCTGTCCTTTGGGGTAGGCTGGCCCCCTGAAGGTACGCTTAATCTAACTTTTATTTTTGCCATTAAGGAGGTATCTCCTCTCCCAGCTTGAACCTGACTCCCTGTTGCAGGTTTAGATTAAATGGGCACCGTAAATGGTGGTTTACCTATGGCTACTGAAATGTACTTTATGTTTCTTACAAAGATTTGATTGATATTTTCTTTAACCTAACCAGATAATGTGGCTTAAAAGGCTAGATACTTTCTTCCTGAACAGCTGCATGCAGCCAGAAGAAGACAGTTGGATGGGCTTGGTAATCCTTATCAGTTTATTTTCCTGTCTTCTGGTATGTTTTACAACTCCTGTCTTTCTTTGAAAACTATAAATCAGGATAAGGGTCTGAGAAAGAGGATTGTCCCCATTTGTAGTACTGTAGTGAACAGTTTTACATTTAATATAAGCCTAAAATTGTTTAAATTCGTTCTTGTGGGTTACGCCTGCTTAATGTATGGTGTTCAGTCCCTCCTTCAGTTAGTAATATACAAGGCTGCTTGAACTTTGCCCAAGCCTTTTCTAAAAATATTCATACAGTTAATTAAAGGTGTTAGGCTGGTGGAACTTAGCCTTTCTGTGTGGATAACTACCATACTTAATGCCCATATCAATTCGGCAGAGGGACATAAGGAAAATTTTTGCTCCTTGCCCTCTGAGGTCAACCAATCATAGGAACTATGTCTGGGGGCATCTCTTGAATGTCCTGCAATTGTGAGTCACCAGCCTCCCTAGGCAGGAGGTCTTGAAAGACCCACTAACGGGACTCTAGCCAGTGTCCAGCCTGTAAAGTGGAAAGTCTTCAAAAAGGGAAACCTGGCAGCAAGACCTGATTTTGTCCTCTATTGGATGGAACTGGTAAAAACTGAGAGGAGCCAGAGGCCTCTCCCTCTCCAAAGGCCCGAGTGGTCCCTGAAGACAAGATCCTCAACCAACCTTAAATGTACAAATAAATTGATTTACTTGGACTGACTGAATGGTCTTAAACACCCAAAGAGAAATTGTATCCAGATATAAGAGTAATCAGTATATTTCCTTAAAGTCTGAAAGATCGTGCCTCCAAACACTAGATTTAAGTCATTTAAAGTCATAGGAGATCTGTTGTTATCAAAATAATAAAGTTTCCTCTTCTCTTTAAGCAACCACCTAAGGGAAAACTCACACCAAGATTATTGAAACTTGCTGGAAAGCAGATCCTGAGTCCAGACACTATAGCCAAATGAACAAAAGGAAAAGCTCAATGGATGCTTTGGAAAACCCTCATTGAAACATTCTAAAAGGATTTTAAGTGGACATTTAATTCCCCTGTTCCTTTCCTGGTTCCTTGTCTAAAAATGTACCTAGATACTCTCTTCACAGGCATTGGCTAAGGACTTTGTTCTCTATCCTTTTGGGGTCTTTCAGATAGATGCACTGAGCAGGGAAGTACCCCAGTTGCCACCTCTATGCCCCTTTTCAGCATGGAAGAAGTCGGAGCGGTCAGCGCCCCAATTCCTCCTGGCCATTGGGGTAACCTCCTCAGAGGGTATGTGATAAGAGTAGGAGCTAATTGCTAGGTCTGGTAGACCCCGAAAGAGCAGTTTCTTCCTCACTGAGAGCTGAAGACTCCCTAGATCTGCCAGTAAATATCTTATCCTTCTGGTTGCTCTGACTTTTGGCCCATGCATCCTTAACTTTCTTGTCAGATTTATTAACCAGTGGGTAAAAATCCTTTAAAATCATGGTACTCAGGACAACGTATGGCCCCGTATATGGCCCCCTGAGGAAAAAGACGATGGAGTCTAAGCTTAGCCTCCCAGTATACAACTCAAGGGGGGAATGTAAGATAGGCCCACGCTGACTCCATTTTTGAGTATTGCCACCATTTTAAGCAATTACTGAGACCTGCCCAAACCAGGAAAAAGGTTGATTTGTAAAAGTTAGTTGCTTGAGGCCTCAAGAATAGCTAACTTAAAGATGACTGTTGATATGTGAGGGCAGATGGACTGACCCAACATTTCCTCACTCCAGTTGCAGGATTGTGTCTAGATACTGTTGTTGAAGGGTGGTTCTCCAAAGTCCCCCTTGTATGATATTCCTAATTTTCGCCTGAGGGAACCCCTGATGTTCTATTATGTTTGCTTCACAATAGGGCCTTGGCATAATCAAATAGACTAATGCTTTTGTTCGCACAGATAGTAGGGGGGTGCTGTGCATATTTTAATGCTTCACCAACAATATCAGCGCGTAGAGCAAAGAGGGCCTGAAGAAAATTAAAGAGGTATTCTGAGCTTTAGTTCTATGATTATAACTATGTCCTAGAGAGAGTGGGGAATGAAGGACCCCTGCCACAAGGTTTTATGCCCCCTTAAAATCTGTCTTTAGGAACCATGGTACCGCCATCTTATAAGGCCTCCAAGTCACAGATGCTATAATCCCTCCCCACTTCCTCATACATTGTGGTGCTTAACTGAGTCACGCCCGCCTGTGTGTCAGATAAGTTACTCCTGCTTCTCATACTTGTGTGCTTAACTGAGTCAAACGCCGCTGTTGTGTCAGATAAGGGTTCCACTCTCTGCTTCCTCATACCTGTGATGATTAACTGAGTCATGCCTGCCTGTGTATCAAGATAAGGTTTCCCTCCCTTCCTCATACCTTGTGGATTTTTTTTCCCTTCAAAAACTCCTTACCCCAGTCCCTGGGGGTCGACCTCCTCTGCCCCTCCATGGGTTACGAGCTTGGCCCCAGTGCACTGGTTCACTCCTGAATAAACCTCGTGTAATTGCGGCAAGAACGGTCTCTGGCTGTTTTTTTGGGTGTCGTTCCATCCCGAGACTTGAGTGGGAGTCGCCCTAGGAATTGGGGGTCTTTCAGCACTGCTGGCTCAGGTGTGCTGGTAGGGGCTGTCACTGAGACAGGAGTAGCTGACACTAGGGTATGGTGTGCAGGCAGTATCTGTACCTGTGGATAGGCCTTACTGCAACTGGCCCTGATTCTCTCTCTGGTGGCAGGGAGCTGCTAGGGTCACATGCCTCCCTGTCACCAACATTGGCATATGTGTCCAGACTCATTGTTAACTGTGGCAACTGGGTTTATCAACACCACAGAACCCGTTTGCATTGTCTGTGAATGTGTGTCTGGCTAACCAGTGGAAGGGTTCCTCTAACCTAGGAAACCACTGACACTCATTCCACTTGTCTTCCCTCCCCCTCCCTTCTTCCCACCTCTTCGTGTCCCGGCTCGGGCATCACTAAGGGCCCAGGTTAGTGGAAGCCTAGAGAACACAGATGGGGCTCTTATTTGGACTGCAGCCTAGGGGCACAACTCTCCACTGGCCTACCACACTCACCCCATTTCGGCTGGCCACCACTGGGTCCCCATCCACCGTCCCTGCCTGCCCATTGGCAGGAGACACTAGAGGCTCAGCACCAAATAAGCAGGGGTGCCTAGGAGGTCTGGACCAGCCCCACCCACCTGCTTGATTGCAAGCCAATTGCAGATCCCAGTACCTCTGAGGCAGGACCGTGGGAGCCTAAACCCCGGGGCTCGGTCTGTATTAACATCTTAAGACTATGAAAACCTGTTTGCATATTGTTTCAGTGTTGAAGGGTGTAACCAGAGGTGGCAGTGTAACTCATTAAATGTCCAATCAACATTACTATTTTTATTTTTTATAAGACAATAACAGATTGCTGAAATTGCATTATAGTGTTGGTGTTAATTAAAAAACGTTCTTGTCGTCTGAAAAGGAAGCGCTAAATTCCAACTCAGAGGCAGTTTCTATGGTTTTATGGCTGTTAATTTAAAACACTGTATTTGGAACATAAGTACACACCCATACCCAACAACCGTTGGTCCCACAAGCATACCTACATTCCACACCATATGTAATAAAGAAAAGATTAAGTTGCTCTGTAAGAGAAGGTCACATTATGTTTAATGTTCAATGAAAAACACAGACACAATTATATTTTATTAATTTGTCATTAGCAGTATATTTTTTAACATATTAGATAATAATAAATGTCTAGTACAGCACAAAACAGCTGAGATGTATATGCATCCCTTAGGCCCATTCCCAGCCACTGACTTGCAATTAACTATCCATAAAGTCTACTCCTGATCCTCTTCCCTAGCCTGTCACGTATTGGTTAACTATCCCTAGCTGCCCCCTGTGCAAATGCCTAAGCGCCCTGGATCCAGGCATTCACAGAGCAAAGATTAGGAAGGGTGTGCCATAAATAGATAGGTCACAGTTGCTTGTAGGCGTGAGGATTGATGTAGTCTTGTCTTAGATTAAGGGTCGTTGAAGTATGATAAGTTATCACTACAAAATCATCAACAAAAGTATAACATGTGAATACAGATTATAATGTCTATAATAAATCCGATTTATGGATGATGATTAAAAACTATCGAGAGAACTTATATTAAATAAATACAGTCAATATCAACAATAACAATCAACTAGAATAGACTTTGAATCCATTATTACTCAGTAATTGATATAATCAATACATAAAAATTATTACAAATGTTAATTACAATAACCATACTTACCACAATCATAATAAACCAGGTATCTATCTGTTTTGTCTCACAAATGATCGAAATTAAAAGAATGCTTGTTACCTTTATAAACTAAAATCCAAAGCAGTTTAAAATTCAAATTCAGGGTAGATTTAGATAAATGTATTAAGGCACCATGGGCTCAGTTCCACTCCACACTGGTATCACACAGCGGGCCGGCAGGGGGCCCAGAGACAAGCCACCTGTAATCAGGAATCCTGTGGGAAAAACAGTCCTTTTTTATTTTATTTATGTGTATGAATGTATGTCTGAGAGGTCTGTGCACCCGTGTATGCAATGCCGTGGAGTAGAAGAGGTGGATTTCTGAACTGGAGTTCTCCTGGAATTGGAGTTACAGACGGTCTGCCGCCATGTGGGTGCTGGGATCGAACCTGGTCTCTGTAGAGACGTGCCAGCTCTTCAACTGCATAGGTATCTCTCCATCATGTTTTAATGGACACCAGCCCTTCATTCTTTTAATGGCTCTAATCTCTTTAGTAACTATAGACTTTTGTTCCTAAATTTAAATGTGCTCCTTTTCTGACAAAACTGCTGTTTTTATCTAATTTGAGGGGAATTTCATATTGTACTTGGAATATTTCCACCCCTCCCAACCCTTTTCCAAGTCCTCCCATATCCTTCCACTCTTTCTCAATTTCTTATCTTATTTGTTGCTTATTATTGTTCTTTAGAATGTATTGCGCATTATTATGAACACATTATAAATTACACATATGGAGACATACATAATACATTGCGTGTATTTTGTTTCACTCATGCCATTCCCCACTCCATTATGTAAGAGGGGTGTTCATGAGGCNGGACTACTCCCTGAAGAAGAAAATTCAATTAATAATTGCTTAAGGAAGGAAAGTTAGATCCTTCAGTGCCTCAGTGCTGGTAAATTGCCATTGCTCAAGTTAAAAAAAAAAAAAAAACCCTGCCTATGCTCAGGTGAGCAAACTTATCAAATGCAATACATTAAACTACAAGAAATCAAACTTGAAAATAATCCAAGAGAAAAATGTCAGGTATTTGATTCATTTCTTTCCAACACAATCATTGATTTAATGTAGCTGGGTGTGGTGCCTCACACCTTTAATCCCAGCACTTCAGAAGCAGATATAGGTGTATCAATGATTTCAAGCCAGCCTGGTGGACATAGTGAATTCCAGGACAGCTGGGGCTTCAGGGAGGCCCTATCTCAAAAAAGCTCCCATCCCACAAATAGGGTTATCCTCATCATCTACTGAAGGATACATATTGTTACTTGGGGGCATGCAGAGGGTTGACAGAGTTCACAGCATGAAAGCTTTGTTGCTAATCTTCTTCCAGCAACTGAGTGCCTGGATGATTTCCAGGATTGTTATCAATTAAAAAGAAAAGGAATCCACGTGCACACGTGATGAGATTCATCCTGTGTAATGAAAGCATTTTTCCTTCAGAATTGCATGAATAGCAAAGTAAAGGCTTATCCAGTACAGATACTTTAGCCATTCATCTGGACATATAGCATTACTTAAAATATTTATTGCTACAAAGTCAACAAATCAAAAGTATTTACATTATGAAAATTGAGTGCCCTGGTTTGGTTCATAAATGTTTAAAAGCGTCATATCCTACTTGTGGATTTGTTCTTGCATGAGTATGGAGAGTCCTTCCTTGTCTCATCTGATTAGTTTTACTTTCAAATCTATTTTATCAGATATTAGAATAGGTACACCCACTTGTTTCTGAGTTCCATTTCCTTATACCCACTTTTCAAATCTTTTACCCTTAGTTGGTATCTACTGTTGATGGTGAGTTGCTAGGAGACAGTGAAAATGATGGATTCTGTTTTCTTTTCATTGAATTTTGGTGATTTTTATGTAATATAGTTTAGTGATATTTAGACCTCCTCGCCTACCCCACAGTCCACTTTTTGCACCACCCCCAATTTAGTATGCTTTGCTAACACCAGTAGAAGCTGAATTTGACAACAGAGGTGATAAATGGCATAGAAAGCAATCAAAGAGATTCCTGTGCAGCCTGGTTGTCTACCTGACATCAGCTACACAGAAAGGCTTCTCTGTAGATACACTCACTCAAAACCCTCCACACCATGACCAAGGAAAAAGGCTTGGGGTCTCAGGACAATATTGACACACTGGGAAGATGGTCAGGGCTTCCTTCTGGAAGTAGTAAAATTTGCCTGGCTTGTGTGGCTGACCTGCAAAACATCTTCCAAGACTGTCAAAACTTCCAATAACACTTTATTAAGATGGAGTGTGGAAGGTTCAACATAATACACATCAGTGAGACTTTGCTATAAAACACACGTTTTAAATGAAATAGCACAAAATGTAGAAACTGCTCAAAGCATTGAGCTCTGCTAAAGAAAGATTATATATTACTGTTTACTCTATTAGTCATATTTCAGATGTTTAAAAAATGTTTGAGTTATGCAACTTAAAATGAAAAGAGATTTATTTTAGCCCAGGGATTGGAGAGGTCTGTTTATACATGATCACATGTCCCCGTTGCATCTGTCATAAGAAAAGAATTGAATATCAATTGAAATTTTGGAGGTAGGGAGAATACATGTGAAACAGGCAGGGTACTGTCACAACTGACCCTTGTAAGACTGAAGTCAACTTGGACAACCCTGAAAGCCTGAGAAGTGTTCACCCTTGACTAGCATCCTACACTCCAGGAGAAGGTCACTGTAACCTTGTTTGTCTGCTGTGAGATAAAGGGCCNTTGTCCCACATTCCGTGGTTATTCCAATTTTGTTTTTCTTTTCATAGTCTTTGCTTTGAGTTCTTCACTTCTTCACATGTTATCTTCTAAGATTTCTGTTATTCTATTTTCTGGCTTCGTGTATTCTCTTATGGACTTTCGTTCTTGCCTCTTTCCTGTTTACTGATAAGTTCCTTTCCCGGGTCCTCTGCAAGAGTAGTTGTTGCTCTTTAATGCTGAGTATCTCTCCAGGCCTGGACATTGATTTTTTTTTTTTCCAATCTCAGATTTGGAAGTGTTGACTTACCAAGGATTTGATCACACAAGATCATTTACTGGAGATGTTGTCTTTCCTCCAAGGTGACCAATTGTTGAAACAAAAGGGCTATTGGTGATTTCATTCATTTCTAACAGAATGAGTGTCTATCTAGATGAAAAGCGTCCTTGAGAATAGTTTAAAAGGAAAAATAAGAATCACATTGGCAAAAACGTGTTCTTCTTTCCCTCCCTCCCTTTCCCTTCCCTCCTCCTCCCACATTAATACAGTTTTAAATTATTCAAAATGTGACTTTATATAAGCTTATCTAATACACTTACATAGATGTTCACAGTTGCATTGTCATAGTTTAAAGGTCACAAGTGCTACATTTAATAGTTCACAATGATAGAATCTTCTATATCAATTTACTAAATCTACAAACCTTTTATGGATAAAGAGAATACACCATAAGCCCAGCTTTTACAAAATAGAAATTTCTATGCCAGTAATAAACCATTTATTTCAGGTAACAAATAAAAGTATAAAAGCCCCATACATCCCACTCCTTCTTTTGTACAGTCACAGCTATGTCAGTAGCTTTAGTAGTGACTTTTTCAAAAGCTCAACTGAAGTTTGATCTCATGGAGAGTATGCACTGCATTCAGCAAAGACCTTTACCTCAAAATACTCAAGATTTTTTGTCATTTGTTGGATAATATTTGTTTCCAGTTAAGTTCTCATAGTTTCTCCTTTGCAGGACACTGTTGGATAAGTGTTGATAGGATGCAGACATTTTTTATTCCATGGCCTGAGTGGCTACTGGGTATCCATTTGGTCCATCAGTGTACAAAGGTGCTGAGGTGCTGTTGGTCTTGTGCACAGTCAACATGCTGGGGGAATCCTCCTGTACAGGGCTCAGGAATCTGGCTATGTGGGGCAGCACAGGTGTAAGGTTCTGGTAAGAGTGAGCTGCTATTGATCAATTCATGGAACCTAGGGACCTCAAAGACCCTTCTGATGTTGGGCCAAAGATGCTCTGTGTCTCAGGCCACCATATTATGGGCTGAAATTCTTTAGAATGGAAGGTGTCTTTTGAACTTTGCTGGTGGTACTGATTAGCATTTTCATGATTGGCAGAAATATTTTCTTCCTTGTGGCACCCAGAATTGATCAACCCTCAGGTGGGAACAGATGGGACCCTGGCCATTACTGCTACTGAGGGGAGGCCAAGAAGAGGCAGTTGTCAGGGGCTTCAGCTTCTGCTCTGGTCACTTCTTTTTATTCACATCAGAAGGCATGTTCACTTTGGGCAACAGTGCTGGCTGCTATTGCCTAATGGCCCTGAGTCTCCCTGCACTTGGCTGAGGCCTGTATGACGGAAGGTTACATGGGTCTAAAGTTCTGGATTCAGGCCCTGTAATCTGGGGAGCTATGCTTAGTATCTTCTCTGGTGGAAGGGACTTCAGTGCTTGGAAGGCAGCCTTGGCCTGGGGCTTTTTCAGGCCTATCAATCATGCCATAGCCTTCCCCAGAAGGGCAGGATGACAGCTGATGTGCTGGCTCCATAGCTCAGACATGCTCCTCCAGTTCTGCCATATATCAGGGGTGAACTTGTGATGCACTGTCTCGTGCATTATCAGAACTTCCTGGTAAAATATCTTAAACTTAAAAAAGGGGCAGGTGATATTTGGGGTGTGACTCATTTTCTGACTTGTGGAGTGACTTGTTTGAAGACTTCCAAAGGGAAGAGTCAAAGGTCTATCCTGACAGTAAGGACTGGGCTTGTACTTGCAGATCTCCCTTTCAAGGCTGTCACTATGGCCACCTGCCAGTGCCCCATTCCCCTCTGATTTACAGGCAGGGCTCTGGGCCTGTGTCACAGTTGCTCTCATTTTCAGTTTCTCGCTATCATCAGTTTAATTTTTACAGAAATTTTGAAGTTCATTCTGTGTTGCTGATACGCCAATACCATCCAGAACACTCTGGAAGAGAGAAGGCATCTCCCTAGGCTGCTTGGCAAGGGGGCTGCCTTGGACAACTTTGGCACTGTCAAAATCCCTCTTTAAATTTCTGGTCTGCACAGTGCAGGTTAACAGAGCATCTTCCATTTCCTGGTTTTACCATCGCCTTTGCCCTCAGTGGCAACATCCACAGGATGCTTGTCTTAGTGGTGTCTCTACATATGATACCTCAGAGAGGATTTCTGGGCTGCCACATAGTCACAGAAGTTGCAGTTGTATGGTTTTTGACGTGTATGAATTCTGAGATGAATAAGGAGGTAGGAATTGTAGTGGAAACACTTCACACAGTAATTACACTCTCTTGAACAAGTTGGGTACTTTTATTTTCCTCCAACAGCTTTTTTTTAACTTTTCATAATCTTTCCTTGACGTTTTTAGTTGTTCTGTGTTATCTTCCAGGTCTGATATTCTTTGTTCTGCTTCCCTCCCTCTGCTTCTGAGGCTTTTTCCATTCTTCTCCTCTTGAAGGAGAAGTGTTTTGATTTCCTTTTTCATTTCCTTTTTTCTGATTTCTTAGTATTTCTACTTCTTTTTTTGGAGCTTCTCCATCTCCTCCTGTAGCTCTTTGGTTCGTCTGTTGTTTCTTATCTTTTTTCAGCATGGGTTCTTTTCAGTGTTTCACTTCCTTCCTGGACCGCTTGTCATCCTCTCTCTCTCTTGGTCTTTCTTGAGTTCCTCACCCTTCCTTTTACTTAGTTCTTTAATTTGTTTTTTTATGATCTTGTAGTTCTTAAATATGTTCCCCAATTGTGTTTCTGTGTCTTTGTTCGGTGCATCCCCAGAGGGATCCCACCAGGAATCTTCACATAGGTGTAAAGCTTGGATTGGATTATCCGCCCTTCCAGGATTGTCTCTTCTTTGTGAACCTGGCATATGGGCTTCTTCTTGCTGTATTCCAATGTTGAGGTCCTAATGCCTCTTCACTCTATTGAAGGCTTGCTTTTGCTTGCCTCCTTCGATGTTCCTCTTTTGTAATTCCAGGTTGCCTGGGGGGGGCGTCGTCGTTCCTTCTGTGGCCTCAGAGAGATCTCAGATCTCAAGAAGCACACAAGCCACCTTAATACCAGCTGCGAAGATAACTCTGCCCCCACAGCCACAAAATCCAAATCAAGCCAAAGACCGCACCTGTAATCCCAGCTGGGAGGATAACTCTGACCCCATAGCCAAAAAAGCCAATCAAGACAAAGACAGCTGATCTAAGGGAATCAAAATCAGGCCTTTGCCTGAGCACCTAGTTTCCTTCCCTTCTTCCTGCCCTTCCTTCCACTGGCCTCAGAAGATCTCAGATCCAACAGCTTTTTTATGCAAATGGAGACCATCAGGACCCATCACCCACTTCTGAATCCAAGGCTGCATTTTCTTGTGCTGTGGTGGTGAATTCCTGGAAGCATATCCCAGCTTGCCTCCTATCCACAGACATGGTGGGTGATTGGGCTTTGGCCTGCTGTCCTTCTTGTGTAACCTGGAGTGCAGGACCAGCTGGTGGTGGGTTCTGAAGGCTTTGGAGCACTCAGAGCACCGAGTGGGCTTCTTCTCACTACTTGGCAAATTCCATCCCAGAAGGCACTTTACCCTTAGCCTCTCTGGACTTGTCTTCATCTTCAGAGAAGCCAAGACAACTGCCTCTATGTGTTTTGGTCTTTCCAGGACTTTCTGACTTCCTCCCACTCCAGATTTCTCCAATCTCCTTTTTCTCTGAACATGAATTGTCATTGTCAGTGCTTCCATCCTGGCTCCAATCTTTCACCTTTCCTGTGGTAGCCAGCAGCTAAACCTGGTAGGTGGTCACTGGGTCCAGCTCACGTATCCAGGTGATGGATCTGCTTGTGATCTCTGCATGAGGTTTGGGTCTCAAGTTCAATTACTTCAGTAACTCTTCCCTGGAAGACTCCATTCCACTTTCTTAAATTAACTAATGGCTTTATGACTATAAAAGACAATTTTATCAGAAACTATAGCATTTATTGTAAAATTTTAAAGGCTTTATAGTTAAGTAAAATGTGTTAATAGAAGAAATCTTTAGTATCAGCAATGGTTCATTCTGCCAAAGGAGTGCTGACTGAGTGCTGGACCCTCCCGAAAACAAAGGATATTTGCCTACAATTTGGGGTACACACAAGTTGGCATTAAGATGTGCTGTTGAAGTCCTGGTGTGAGCAACAAAAGGACAAAAAGGAAACAAACTTTCAATTTTACACTAAGTATCTTGGAACTGCCAGAGACCATTACAAAAGGCCACTGGAAAGAAAATATTTTGGTCTCATTGAGTCAGGCAAAACTCAACTACTCCCACAGTTACATGGAAGATCCTCCAGCAGCCAGTGGCAGCCCAAAATATTAGTGTACCCCAAATCCAATTGGCTATTAGCCCACTCCTATAGAGGAATAACATATGCCTGGTTTACAAACCTTTAGAAACTAAGAAACAGTATGAAGAAAGCTGTACTTCATAGACTAATATACCACTTCAGTTGTTAAACAAATTTTGTATCTGTGCCCCAGAGTAACTTTCATGGAATATATCAAAATGACCACTTAAATGCCGTATACCTCCCCCCACTGGTTTGTGCTTTGTTAGTTAGGATTAAAAAAGCAGACCCGGTATGGACTGCCTAACCCCAAAGGAAAGAAAAGCCTGGACAAAGATGAATGACCCAAATGTCACTGAAAAGTGGACTGTTTTTCTTCTCATCTACTCTTGCCCATTTTCCCAAAGCCTAAGGACCACTTAGGAAGAGACAGTGGTTGAATGTTAAGGGGCTGAGGAGATTGGGTAATTCCTGAGATCTCAAAAAAATATGCACTGGACCCTTATTTGATCAATATGCTTGTGAATACAAGCTTCCCCAGTTGAATATTGGGGATCCTTATTGTTCAAAATTTGTGGGGGCTGGAAGATGTTTTCAGAGAGTTAAGAGGGTTAAGAGCAGCAACTGCTCTATGTAAAGGACCTGGGTTCGATTCGTAGCATCCACAAGACTGCTAAGAAATGTCTTTCAAGCTGTGGTATGTGGTTGCATGCCTTTAATCCTAGCACTTTCAGGAGGCAGAGGCAGGTAGATCTCTGTGAATGTTCAAGGCCTTGCGCTTGGTCTTTTACAGAGTGAAAGATTCTAGGACAGCTGGATCTACAAGGAGACCCTGTCTTTCAAAAAAAAAATTAAAAATTGCACATAGATTCTTGTTTTCCATGAATGTTACTTTACATTCATTGCATATTATGCTTGACTATTTGTTCACTTCATGGTTGGAGTGTTTTTATATTAATTGGCTTCAAAAGTAGAGCAAATACCTGTCCTAAACTTCAGAATGAAGAGTGTATTACTCTACCTTTCCTTCCAATGTTTTGGAGAAGCTCAGTGCTGTGTCTTTCCACAAGGACACCTAAAGGTTGAACAGGGCTGGGATTCCACGTAGAATCAGCACAAAGCTCTAGTTCTGTCTTAGTCAGTGAGTTGCTCAGTTGATTAAGTCAAGCCGAGCAACGTGAGGACAGGGATTTCCACAATTTTAGCCTGGGGTTTCATGATCCAGGAACTCTGAGGAGAACTACCTGGTCTTTCCTCCTTGGGGATCTGGTACATCCAGGGGTCCAGTCGAGCCCTTATATAGAGGACAGGGAGGAGCAACCCATGAGGAGGCAGAGCTTGTTAGGGTGAGCCTTCAGCCAACCACACAGGAGCTTCCCATGAGGCCACAACCCCTAGTGCTAGGAAATGCAGAAAAGAGCCAGGATCTTGAAGTGGATTTCCAGATTGCATAATGCCTTTCTCTATTAGTCACATTTCTCTTGTTTGAAAAATACAAAAAAGAAAAGCTGCTAGAGACCTGCAATTTGAAATAAAAAGGGATTAATTTAGCTCATAGTTTTAAGAAACATATTTGCTTTTACTTTAACATGTTTCATTTTTTCCTGAACAAGAAAAAAATGCAGTTTAAGGTTCTCCTGGAATACACATCCTGGTGGCTTTAAGGACTTCCTCCAGCGCTGAACCTTCTCAAGTTTCTGTCAATGCCCTGGGGCCAAAACTTTAACATGAAAACTTTGAGGAAGACATTTCAAAATTCTAACTCAGTGCAAGTTATGGTGGCCTATGCTTTTATTTATTTATTTATTTATTTATTTTATTATTTATTTATTTTTGTCATTTTTGGGGACAGTCTTCCCTGTTAGCCTCAACTGTCAGAATCTTCACTTCTGTAAGAACATGCTGAGCCTTGAAACTCATAGAGAGTCCACCGCCTCTGGTGCTCCACAGCTCTGCGGAATAAAGGCGTTTGTTCCCATCACACCAGGCCACCCGAGTGCATCTAATCCAGCACTTTTGTAGCAGAAGCAGAAAGATCTCTTTGAGTTCAAGCCAGCCTGGTTCTAATATTTTCAAGCTGAGGGTGCAGAAACCACCCTTTCTCAAAAGTAACCAAAAACAAAAACAAAAAAATAAAGGAAAGCAAAACGAGAATATTTTCTTTTCCTCCCTCCTTCCCCCTTCCTTGCTCTTCTCCTTCTTCTCACCCTCCCTCCCCTCCTCGTCCCTCCCCTCCCTCCCTGCCCTCCTTCCTTCTTTCCTTCCTTCCTCCAGATGCCAGTGTTTGCTTAAAGGTGTGTGCACCACACCAGGGCGTCCCCTTGATTTTATTCCAGCACTTTGGAATCAGAAGCAGAAAGTTAATCTTTGAGTTCAAGGCCAACATGTTCTACATAGTGAGTTCTGGCCATCTGGGACTAAAGGGTAGACCATGTCTCAAAAATACATATTAACAAACAAAACAAAGCAAAACATTATTGTCTCCCACCCTCCCTCCTCCCTCCTTCCTATTCTCCATCCTCTCTTTTCTCCCTTTTTCTCTTCCTTCCTTTTTCCTTCCTTCCTTCTTTCCTTTTCTTGTCTCTTTCTTTTTTCCAGTTAGTTTGTAGCCCTGCTCTCTGAATCACTAAGCTCCACTGCCTTTGCCTTATTAGAAGTACTTGATTAAACATACATTGCCTGCCACCGTGCCCAACTTCTTAACCCTACTCTTCAGAGCTATCTACACATTGCTTTCTAAATATCTGTGACAAGACCAAAACATGATCACCATTTTGTAGCCTGTTTAGGAAAAAAATCTATAAATATACATTCCTGCCACTTCTAAAGAGCACATCTTGGATTCAGAAGCCATAAAAAAGGCCTTTGTAGAAAGTGCACCGTGAATTTCTTATGACCTCACACCCAATTCTTGCCTGAAGCCTCTCAAAACTGCCCTACTTATATAAAACCCTAATTCTGCAAATAAATGAGGGTTTTGGTCCCTTGAGGCAACTCCCAAGTCTCTGTTGACCTGTCAAGTTTACCTCACTGGTAAAAGTTCTGAAATTAGGGGCAATCATTTAGTGAACAGTGATAGTTCCAGATGTCCAAGCAGCTGTTGTGATATGAGTTTCTGTGCAGGAACAGGGTGGTTGCTCATCCTAGTGATGCAACTGAATGAGAGAAACAAAGGAGGGAAAAAATAAAAGTGTTAAAGTTGGAGTACTGACCATTTCTAAATTAGTATGATTGTATGACTGTCTCCACTCAGTTTATTCTCTGCTTCCCTGATGTTCTGTGCTTGGATCTCATCATCTGGGCTAGTGGCTCCATTGTGACTTTCTTAAGTAAAGGGAATTCACAGTGTTCTTTTATTCCTTAGAAGCCTCCTAGAGAACCTGAGCCTTCCTTGCTCATCCAGCACCTTCTATTCAGTCTCGTTCATGTTAGAATGCTATGCAGAAGGCTTTGTTGATCCAAGGTTTTGTGAACAACCTCTTTCCATATTTCATACATCTGTATCCAGATCTGGTAGGAATTCACATAGCTTGTAACTTAGACCAGAAGATTTTGTGTTTTCTTTCACTTTGAATGACACCAATGGGATTATGGATAAAAGCGGAGTGCTGCATTTAAAATCATGTTAATATGCAAATCTTAGTAACATTGCTTAGGTTAGTCTATATTGCGTTATTTGCATGCGGAGTGACATCTTGTATGTGTGTGTGTGTGTGTGTGATGTGGTGTGTGTGGTGTGTACACACAATGCAGATGAACTAGCTCTCTCACTCTCCTGCCCATGTCCACTGAACAAGTCTCTTATTTAAAGTTAAAGTTTCAACATTGGGCTAGGTCTTCTTACAGCAGGTCTTAATGCTCCAATTGTGTGTACTCCAAACTTGTAGGCAAATTAGCCTTTCTTGGACGGGGCACTACCCCCATCCCAACTACTCCTCAGGGCCAGAAATGACCTTGCTGGGTATAAGGTTCTTCTGTTAACCTATTGTAAAACTTATTAAATATTTATCAAGAATATGTAGCTCTGAAAAAATTTCTTTTACAGTTTTTATTTGCTGTATATAATTAAAGAGTGGATATATATGTTCCATGAGAAATTCTTACCATTGCAGTTGGCTGTTTTGTAGTTAAGGAACAAGTCCATTGCCATCATAATTTGTTTGCTTTTTCTATAAAAAGGACGTTAAAAGGTTTTCGTTATCGATAACATAATGGCAACTTAGCGACATAATTTAGTAAAGAGTTGTTTTAAATATAATTTAGAGATGTTTGGTTCCTGTGGCTCAGGCAGTCTGATAAGTTTCTTCTCTTTTGATGCGTAATTGCGGCCAGCCTTCTCTGCTGGTATTTCTTGGTCTATCCTGCACAATGCAAATCTGTGAGCAGGTTTTTAGGCTTTTAAATTCGTATTTAAATAATATTTTTTTATCTCCTCCTCATGGTATTTTAAACCGAGGGAACATGCAAATATTTTCCTGTAGTAGTTTTAAAGATTCAAAATTAGGAATGTATCAAAAAGTTTGGAATAAAGAGTTTTCTATTTGACTGTCCATATCCATTTTTTTGTTTTTAAAACTCCTGCTATATTTTGACCTACATATGTTTAGAAGACACTTGAATTACACATATCTTTAGACAGGAACCAAGGTGCCATGGTCCAGTAAGTCCATTTAAATGTTCTCTTTTTGGCATGTATATCTTGTAGGCAAAAAAATGTCACAGGTAATGCTGGAAAATGCAGTAAAAAATACAGAAAAATTTGATGTACATTTAATCCCAAAGTTGTTACTGGAAATCTGGTACATTGTTTGTGCCATTGATGGTTTGCACCATGCCTGAAAGATCAAGGGGAACAGAAGAGACAGGGAAGAAGAAGGTGCCAACAGCTTCTCCTGGTAGCTGATGCTAGAATGCAAAATGTCAGTGTGGCTGTGGAAGATTTCCAGAGCCCAGCCCAGACAATTTTTCTCAGACATATGCTCTTGGCCTTGGGCATCCACTACCGCCCTTCTGTGGCTGAAGAAAGAGCAGGACTCACCATGTCAGTTCAGCTCTGAACATTCCTTGTCACTGGATGCTCTGGGTTCCTCTTCTCATCCTCCAGTCATACAGGAAAATTCTACATTCAGAGTTTCACCGTTGAAAGTAGCCAAGCCCTTGCCCCCCCACCACCGACCATCATTCTTCATAAATTCTGTTTCCAAGTCCTGATTCTTCTAGGTCTACACTTTTTCCTTTCACTTCAACTTTGACACTTTTATGTCAGTCCCATTCTTGTTGAGGAGCCTTACGACCCAATCTTTATGATATGATCTAAAACCTTAAGCATGGAATCTCTGACCTCACTGATGTGGTCCATCACCAGTTTGCACTTACTCTCGATGTTCCCCTGCATTAGCTCATTTATTTGGTGCAGATCACCGTCAGTTGCTGATTTTTTCTTTGGAATAATCCCTTCCTGTAGATTTGTAACTCTAGCCCAATTATTTATTTTTTTAATATATATTTATGTACAGGATTATTTAAATCTAGACCTTGTTCCCCTAATTGGTAACTTTTTCATAAACATCATGTTCTAGGTTTGTCAGCTGTAGTAACTGAGCAGCACAGAAGTGGACTTTCCAGCCTTGTGAACCACAGGACATTCCTTTCTGAATAGTTATTTCTTTTTTTTTTTTTTTTATTATTTATTTTCGTGGAGTCCCAAGACCCCAGTAGTAGGACTCATATGTGCTATGAATGTATTGTCTGCATTTGCAGGTCTGTGCACCCGGGTCACGCAATGCCGCGGAGGGTCAGAGAGGGTCTCGGATTCCCCTTGATGGAGTTCTCCTGGAATTGGAGTAATACAGACGGTTCTTTAGCGCCATGGTGGGTGCTGGGATCGAACCCGGGTCCTCTGCAAGAGCGTCGGTTCTCCCCAACCGAATAGTTATTTTCTGTACTTAGCATTCTGCTCTTCTTTGACCCAGACGTCACTGTATCTCTGAGAGTGTTGGTAAGCAGCATTCCAGGAGTTCTGATAATGATGAAGCAAAGTAATGGGAGGTCTGGGCAACACTGGGACATACCTCACACCTTCTTCATCAATATATTCTTTGGGAGGAGACTTGCACTTCTTGGCCTTCACCAAAAGACTTTTGCCAACAGACTTTTGGTCATCAGTGCTATTTGGGTACCCTTCTTTCCCCCATCTTCTTGTTGAGGATGATCTGCTGCTGGTTTCTGTGGCTCCTTGGGGGGGAAGCACCAGGTGGTAGGTCCCTTGTAAGCGTAGACATGTTGTTTGCTAGCCAAGCAAGGGATGGAGACTCAGTTTTGGTAGCCAGATGAGGAACTACAGAAACAGGTCTCATGATGTCCACTGGTTCCACTTCTTCTTCTTTCACTTTGATCTCCAGAACACCCCCCCCCGCCCCCCCCCCCACCCCCCCCCCCCCCCCCCCCCCTCCCCCCCCCCCCCTGGAAGCCCCAGAACACTGGAAAGACTGAAGTATGAGCTGTGATGGCAAAGTATGGAGCCTGAACTAAAACTGGGTACTGTCGTATACTGGACAGGGAACTGGTAAAGGGGGTGTAGGTGTATGCAGCCAGTGGCTATGCAGAATGTGGCTAAGTTGGCAGAAAATACTGGAACCTAACAGGATCTGATGGTCCAATTTTCTTCAGATTTCCATGGCCACAGTCTTTGGAGAGGATATATGTCCTGAAATCGGAATCAGGCTACTCCTGGTCAGAGCAGTGGCATGGGATGAATGGGAAGGCATTGTCATGGTAACCATTGTACTTGTGGGAGCTTATGTGTGCCACACAGATCTAGCTGTGGTTGCTGAAGGGTGTTGTTTGCCAAAATAGGTTTACTGTAGCTGCAGTCACTGGTGTGCCAGTACTGAAGATGGTTTTCTGAGAAATTGTGTAGAGCTGCTGCTTTGGTGTCCCTAATGCAGGATGAGAAGGTAGTGTTATCCTTGTTGTCACATCACAGGCCTGGGCAAGGTGCTTGGTACTAATTGCTACAGATGGTGGATGCTGAATAGATAAAGTGGGCTGACTCAGCATTGAGTCAGTGTCATGTGCTGCTGTGGTAGTGATGACAGGAAACTGAGTTCTGGTGGCTGAGACAGTTGCTACCACAGCAGAAGGGATCACATTAGAGGTGGTCACAAGTGGACGAGACTGGATTGACTGGTGAATGCGGTGCTGCCCTGCTGGCTGTGCCATAGCAGCATTTGGCAACTGTGAAGTTGGTCTCAGGAATGTGGTTACTTTAGAACTGGACTGCAGCAGCTGCACCTCGAGGTAAATGGGAAGCTCCAATGTGAACAGGGTGTCCTGGAACATTGCTGTGGGTAATGGATATCTGAATATTTGTGGTCATAATATGATGCAGTTGCTGGGATGTCCCTACTGCCCACTGATTATTGCCCCAGGAATGGCTGAAGCTTGAGGGAGGCTGTTCTCCATAGTAACAGTAACTTGTCCTGGAACCTTGGGGGATGTGACACGTAGGAGTAGAGCAGGAGTGATGGGACAACTAGGCATGGGGAGTTTCAGGGGTGGCTTCATAAGTCCTTCAGAAAAAGAGAGTGGGGAATGAAGGACCCCTGCCCCAAGGTTTTATGCAACCTTAAAATCTGTCTTTAGGAACCATGGTACCGCCATCTTATAAGGCCTCCAAGTCACGGACGCTATAAGCCCTCCCACTTCTTCATACCTTGTGGTGCTTAACTGAGTCACACCCGCCTGTGGGACAATATAAGGTTTCCCTCCCCACTTTCTCATACCTTGTGGTGCTTAAATGAGTCACGCCCGCCTGTGTGTTCAAGATTAAGAGTTCCCTCCCCTGCTTCTCCTCATTACCTTGTTGATTTTTTCCCTTCAAAAAATCCTTACCCCAGCCTCTGGGGGTCCACCTCCTCTGCACCTGCATGGGTTACGAGCTCGGCCCCAGTGCACTGGTTTTTCCTGAATAAACCTCATGTATTTGCAGCAAGAACGGTCTCTGGCTGATTTTATTGGGTGTCATACCATCCCGAGACTTGAGTAGGAGTCACCCCAGGAATTGGGGGTCTTTCATTGGGGCTCGTCCGTATCGAAAACCCCCTCCCAAATCGCCAGAACCTCTGGATAGGTAAGGCTCCTTTCCTTGCCTGTTACTGTGTTTTTGTCTGATTCTCGGGGTACCAAAATCTGTTGCTTTCGGTTTACAGTCGTTCTGCGCTCGTGAGAGCAATGAACTCCCATTTCCACTCCATTCCGGAGGAGGAGGGGAGAGTTATCAACAGACGTGTCAGGAAGGTAACCGACTGTGTCACCCTGGGAGACATCCCAGGAGGTCTGAGGGAGGCCCGGGGATGCTCGGAGCCCTCCCGTCCAGGTGCCAACATGGATGTAGAGGCTCTCATAGAATCGAGAGTTTTCACACCCATTCGGCCATCTGAGTCTGTTTCTTGGTGTTGGAAAACTCGCAAGAGGCGGGTCCTGGTTTCTAGTTTTATTATATCTTTAAAGGTTTTATTTGTTTCTGTGTGACCTTGACAATGGGACAGACTGTCAATGGGACAGACTGTCAGTACTCCACATGTACAGACATTAGACCACTGGACTGAGGTTAAAAACGAGCCCATATTCTGTCTGTGGAGGTGAAAAGGGGATATTGGAAGACTTATTGCTCCTCCAAGTGGCTGTCCTTTGGGGTAGGCTGGCCCCCTGAAGGTACGCTTAATCTGTTATTTTTGCCATTAAGGAGGTATCTCCTCTCCTAGCTTGAACCTGACTCCCTGTTGCAAGTTTAGATTAAATGGGCCACAGGCAAATGTTGGGTTACTTATGGCTACTGAAAAATGTACTTTATGTTTCTTACAAGATTTGCTATTTGATATTTCTTTTAACCTAACCAGATAATTGGACTTAAAAGGTTAGATACTTTCTTCCTGAACCAGCTGCATGCAGTCCAGAAGAAGACAGTTTGGCTTGGTAATCCCTGTCAGTTTATTTCCTGTCTTCTGGTATGTGTTACAACTCCTGTCCTTCTTTGGAAAAAAACTATAAATCAGGATAAAGGGTCTGAGAAAGAAAGGATTGGCCCCATTTGTAGTAACTGTAGTGAACAGTTTTACATTTAAAATAAGCCTAAAATTGTTTAATTCTATCTTGTGGGTTACGCCTGCTTAATGTATGTTGTTAAGTCCCTCCTCCAGTGAGTACTATACAAGGCTGCATTGAACTTTTGTCTAAGCCTTATCTAGAATATTATACAATAACTAAAGGTGTTAGCCTGGAACTAGCCCGGGGATACAACCATACTTAATTTCCCATACCAATTCGGCTGAGGGACCAAAGGAACAACTTTGTTCCTTGCCCTTGAGGTCAACCAATCCCAGGAACTATGTCTGGAGACATCTCTTGAAATGTCCTGAGTCACCAGTCCTCCTAGCAGGGAGCGAAGACACTAACGGGACCTCTTAAGCCAGTGTCCAGCCTTGTAAAGTTGGAAGTCTCAAAAGAAAAGCAACTGGGCATGTCAAGACCTGACTTTGCCTCATTTGGAGGGAACTGCGATGAAAACTTGAGAGGAGCCAGAGGGCCTCTCCCTTCCAAGGCCCGAGTGGTCCGAAGACCAGTATCTGACCTTAAAAAAACAAAAGATGGTTTAATGTGGGCTAACTGTATGGATTTTAGACACCCAAGAGGAAGAGTATAACCAAAAGATAAGTAATCATTATATTTTCCTTTAAAGTCTGAAAGACTGTGCCTCCAAAACACTAGATTTTAAGTCATTTTAAAGTCATATGAGATCTGATGTTACCAAATTAATAAAGTTTGTCCTCTTTCTCCTTTTAATTCAAACCACTAGGTGGAAACTCAATGGCCAAGATTATTTGAAACTGCTGGAAAGCAGATCTTGAGTCCATATATCATGGCCAAATGAACAAAGGAAAAGCTCAATGTATGCTTGGAACCCCTCATGAAAAATTCTTAAAGGACTTGTAAGTTGGAATTTTAATTCACCCTGTTCCTTTCCTGGTTCCCTGTCTAAAAATGTACCTAGGTACTCTCTCTTCACAGGAACTGGCTAAGGATTTTGTTCTCTATCCCTTTGGGGTCTTTCATATAGATCCACTGAGCAGGGGTACCCCAGTCTCCATCTCCTATGCCCTTTTTCAGCATGGAAGAAGTCAGAGCGGTCGTTGCCCCAATTCCCTCTTGGCAAATGGAGTAACCTCCTTAGAGGGTAATGTGATAAAAGTTGGAGCTAAAAATTGGCTAGGGCAGTTTAATATCAAGGTCTCCCAAAGAGCCAGTTTCTTACTCAGCTGAGAGCTGAAGACTTCCTAGATCTGCCAATAAACTTATCCTCTGGTTGCTCTGACCTGTGGACCATGCATCCTTAACTTACTTGTCAGATTTATTAACCAGTGGATAAATTCCATTAAAAAGGAAAAATCATTGGATATTCAGGACAAGGTATGGCCCCGTATATGGCCCCCCTGAGTAAGAAGACGATGGAGTCTAAGCTTAGCCTCCCAGTATACAACTCGAGATGGGAATGTTAGAGAGGCCCACACGACTCCATTTTGAGTATAGCCACCATTTTAGGCAATTACTGAAACCTGCCCAAACCAGGAAAAAGTTTGATTGTGCAAAGACAGTTGCTCAAGGCATCAAGATAGCTAACCTTAAAAGAGACTTTGATTTATGAGAGCAGATGGACTGACCCAACATTTCCTCATTTCAGTTGCAGGATTGTGTCTAAAGGTAACTGTTGGTATGAAGGGTGGTTCTCCAAGTCCCCTTTGGATGACTACCCTATTTTCCGCCCTGATGGGACCCCTGATGATTCTATTATTTTTGCTCACCATAGGGCCTTGCATAATCAATAGACTAATTGCTTTTGTTCGCCAGATAGTAGGTGCTGTGCAGATTTTAATGCTTCGACAACAATATCAGCGCGTAGAACAAAAAGGGCCTGAAGAAAATTAAAGAAGTACTTTGAGCTTTAGTTCTATGATTACAACTATGTCTTAGAGAGATTGGGGAATGAAGGACCCCTGCACCAAGGTTTTATGCACCCTTAAAAACTGTCTTTAGGAACCATGCTACCGCCATCCCATAAGGCCTCCAACTCACGTACACTATAAGGTTTCCCTCCCCACTTCCTCACATATATGGTGCTTACTGAGGTCACGCCTGCCTGTGTGCAAGATAAGGTCCTCCCTGCTTCTCATACCTTGTGTGCTTAACTGAGGTCACGCCTTGCCTGTGTGTTCAAGATAAGGGTTCCCCTCTGCTTCCTCATACCTGTGATGATTAACTGAGTCACGCCGGCCTGTGTATCAAGATAAGGTTTCCCTCCCAGCTTCCTCATACCTTGTGATTTTTTTTCCGCATTCAAAGATACTCCTACCCCAGGTCCTGGGGGTCGACTCCTCTCCCTCCATGTGGGTTACAGAGCGTTGGGGACCCCAAGAATGCACTGAAGTTTCCTCCTGGAAACACCTCGGTGTGAATTTGCAGCAAAACTCTTGAACTATAAATTTTGTTGGTGTAGCTATCAATTCCGAGACTTGAGTGGGAGTCGCCCCAGGAATTGGGGGTCTTTCAGCACTGCTGGCGTCAGGTGTGCTGGTGGGGCTGTCACTGAGACAGGAGTAGCTGACACTAGGGTATGGTGTGCAGGCAGTATCTGTACCTGTGGATAGTGCCTTACTGCGACTGGCTCCTGCTTCTCTACTCTGGGTAGCAGGGAGCTGCTAGGGACAACCTGCCCTGGCACCAACATTGGCATATTGTCCAGACTCATTGTTAACTGTGGCAACTGGGTTTATCAACCCAGCAGAACCCCTGTTTGCAATCTTGTGAAGGTGTCGCTAGCCCAGTGAAGGGTCGCTACTAGGAAGACCAGCTGAGAAAACGTCATTTCCACTTGGCTTTTCCCCTCCCCCTCCTTCCATTTCTCCAGCCAGAGGGCATCACTAAGGGCCCAGGTTAGTGGAAGCCTAGAGAACACAGATGGGGCTTTATTTGGACTGCAGACCTAGGGGCACAACTGTCCATCTGGCCTACCACACTCACCCCATGGCATGGCCACCACTGGGTTCCCCGTCCCCGTCCCTGCCTGCCCATTGGCAGGAGACACTAGAGGCTCAGCACCAATAAGCTGGGGGCCTAGGAGTTCTGGACCAGCCCCACCCACCTGCTGTTTGCAAGCCAATGCAATCCCAGTATCTCTGAGGGCAGGATGTGGGAGCCTAAACCCCAGGGGCTCTTTATTAATATCTTAATACTATGAAAACCTGTTTGCATATTTGTTTCAGGTGTTGAAGGGGTGTAACCAGTAGGTGGCAGTTTTATTTTTTTTTTTTTTTTTTTTTTTTTTTTTTTATTTTTTTATAGACAAATACAACAGTAACCTTTGTTGAAATCAAACCAAGTTTTGGCTGTTTAATATAAAATTTGCATCTTGAGAAGGAAAGGCCAAATTCCAACTCAGATGCAGTTTCTCTACTGGTTTTATGGCTGTTAATTTAAAAACTGTATTTGGAACATAAGTACACACCCATACACACGTGTCCAAGAACACCTACATACACACATGTAATAAGAAAAGATTAAGTTGTCGTTGTTAGAGAAGTCACATTCCTTGTAATGTTCAATGAGAAACACACAATTATTTTTACAATTTGTCCATACAAGCATTTTTTACGATAATTAAATAATAAATGTCCTAGTGATGCACAAAACAGCTGAGATGCATATGCCACCTCTTAGGCCAATTCCCAACCACTTGACTGCCAATTAACTATCCATAAAGTCTACTCCTGTCCTCTTCCCTAGCCTGTCAGTATTGGTTAACTATCCCTAGGCTGTCCCTATGTTAAGTCTAACTGACCCTATATTATTTTTAAATCTAAAGATTGAGGATGGTGCCCAAAAGTAGACAGGTTAAATTTGTTTGTAGTCTTGGACTGATATATCTTGTCTTATTATTAAGGTCTGTTTTAATAAGGATTAATGATATCACTAACATTATTCACAAAAATTTATTAAACGTATTATAATACAATTGATGGATGCTTCATAATAATAAATATTATTGATTGATTATTAATACAAACTATTATGGGTTACAATTATTTATCAAATAATTATATCATTAATAATAAGCATAAATAACAAATCCGAAGTTATTCTTCTGAATCATTATATTATCAGATATAATATAATCAATTAATAAAGAATATTACAATAATTTTAGCTATCAATAACTATTACCAATCATAATAGAGAGTAATCTATCAGTTTTTGTCTCCAAAATGATGAAATTAAAAGGCCGTGTTACTTTAAATAAAATTCTCAAAGACAGTTTAAATTAAATTCAGGCATGATTTAGATAAATTATTAAGACACCATGTGCTCAGACAGGCAGCTGGTATGCACACAGCAAGCAGGCCGGCGAGGTTGCGCAGAGAACACAGTCACCTGTAATCAGAATCCTTGGGCAAAACAGTCTTTATTATTTTTGTATGTTATGTGTATGAAGTGTTTATTGTCTTGCATGTAGGTCTGTGCACCCGTGTCATCAATGCCGGGATGTCAGAAGAGGTGTCAGATTCTGCTGGAACTGGAGTGTCTCTTGGAATCTGGAGTACAGACTGGTCTCAGCCGCATGTGGGTGCTGTGGGATCGAACCTGTTTGTCCTTGTAGAGCAGTCAGCGGCTCTTAACTGCTAGGTTCATCTCTCCATCCCGGGGAATACAGTCTTTAATGTGAAACACCAGCCCTCTGATTTCTTTTAAATGGCTCTATCTCTTGTTTGAGTAACTATAGACTATTGTTCCTAATTAAATGTGACTTCCTTTTCGACAAAACTCGCTGTTTTTATAATTTGGGGGAATTTCATATTGTACTTGGATTATTTCCACCTCTAAACCCTTTTTTCCAAGTCCTCCTATATCCTCTCCACTCTTTCTCAATTTCTTATCTTATTTGTTGCTTATTATTTTCTTATTGAATGTATTGCATTATTATGCACACATTTATAAATAAATATGTTAGACATACATTAATTAATCAATTGCTGTATCTTGTTCACTCATTGCCATTCTCATAATAATGTAAGAGGGGGTCCATCGCATGGCCTTACTCGCCTGAGAAGAAAAATTACAGTTAATAATTGGCTTAATGAGAAAGATTATGATCCTTTTAGTGCCTCAGTTCTCGGTAAATTGCCATTGCCCTCAAAGTAAAAAAAAAAAAAAAAAAAAAAACCCCTGGTCATGCTCAGGTGTGCAAACTTATCAAATGCAATACATTAAACTACAAGAAATCAAACTTGAAATTAATCCAAGAGAAAAATGTAGGTATTTGCATTCATTTCTTTCCATACACAATCGATTGATTTAATGTAGCTGGTGTGGTGCTTCACCACCTTTAACTCCCTGCCCTCAGAAGCAGAGATAGGTAGTATCTCAATGATTTCTAAGCCAGCCTGGTGGACATAGTGAATTGCAGACAAGCTGGGGCTTCAGGGTGGGCCCTATCTCAAAAAAGCATCCCCACAAATAGGTTATCTCTATCATCTTACTGAAGGAGCATATTGTCACTGGGGGCCATGCGGAGGGTTGACAGATTTCACACATGGAAGCGTTGTTGCTAATTTTCTTCAGCCAATTGATGCTGGATTGATTTAAGGTTATTCCTGGACAAAACTGTCAGCCCATGAAAGAAAACAGCCAGAATTTGACCAGAGTCCACAAGTCAACAGCTCCAGAGAGAGTGGCCCGTTTTACCTCTCATCCACCTGTGCCCCTTTTCTAAACAGGCCTAAGCCTGGGAACAACCTGCGGAAGAGGGGCGTGGTATAATGTAAGAGCTGCGATGGGTGAATGGTGAAACTATGGCAATGTAGTCTGGACACTCATTTGATCAACTTGATTGAACAAACACCTGTCACCCCCACTGTATGGTGGGGCTGTAGGTGTTTGGGCACAACAGCCTGCAGATAGGTTTTGCATGAAGGGATCTTGTACTCAGGATTATCACTTATAGCTAAAATGAAAAAAAATAAACTGAGAGAAAGATGCTAGACCAGTTATCGCCAGAATGCTATGATCTGGGACTGGGGGGGGTGGGGGGGAAGGGAAAGGGAAATAAGCCCTGAACTGAATTGAAAAAATTTAATGTGAAATGCACAAAAGCATCAATAAAAATTAATTTAAAAAATAAAAATAAAATAAATTAGAAAGAAAGAAAAGGAATCACGTGTACACATGAGCAGATTTATCCTGTGTAATGAAAGCATTTTTCTTTCAGAATTGCCTGAATAGCAAAGTACAAGCTTATCCAGCAAAGGACTTTAGCCATTCGTTTGGACGTAAGCATTATATTAAAATTATTTATTTGCTACAAAGTCAGCAAATCAAAGTGATTCTCATATGAAAATTGAGTACCCTGGTTTGGTTCATAAATGTTTAAAAGCGTCATATCCTACTTGTGGTTATGTTCTTACATGAGTATGGAGAGTCCTTCCTTGTCTCATCTGATTAGTTTTATACTTTCAAATCTTATTTTATCAGATACAGAAAAGGTACACCCCAACTGTGTTCTCTGCCGCACACTTGTTCCATTTCCTTATACCCTCTTTTCAAATCTTTTAATCATAGTTGGTATCTACTGTTGATGGTGAGTTGCTAGGAGGCAGTGAAAATGATGGATTCTGTTTTCTTTTCATTGAATTTTGGTGATTTTTATGTAATATAGTTTAGTGATATATAGACCTCCTCCCCTACCCCACAGTCCACTTTTTGCACCACCACCCCCAATTTAGTATGCTCTGCTAACACCAGTAGAAGCTGAAGTTTACAACAGAGGTGATAAATGGCATAGAAAGCAATCAAAGAGATTCCCATGCAGCCTGGTTGTCTACCTGACATCAGCTACACAGAAAGGCTTCTCTGTTGACACACTCAAAAAAACCCTTCCTCACCAAGCCTGAGGAAAAATTCTTGGGGTTTCAGGACAATATTGGCACACCAGGAAGGTGGCCAGGGCTTCCTTCTGGAAGCAGTAAAAGGTGCCTGGCTCGGGTGGCTGACCTGCAAAACATCTTCCAAGACTGTCAAAACTTCCAATAACACTTTATTAAGATGGAGTGTCGAAGGTTCAACATAATGCACATCAGTGAGAATTTGCTATAAAACATGTGTTTTAAATGAAATAGCACAAAATGTAGAAACTGCTCAAAGCATTGAGCTCTCTAAAAAAAGATTATATATTACTGTTCACTCTATTAGTCATATTTCAGATGTTTAAAAAATGTTTGAGTTATGCATCTTAAAATGAAAAGAGATTTATTTTAGCACATGGATTGGAGAAGTCTGTTTGTACATGATCACATGTCGCCGTTGCATCTGTCATAAGAAAAGAATTGAATACCGATTGAAATTTTGGAGGTAGGGAGAATACATGTGAAACAGGCAGGGTACTGTCACAACTGACCCTTGTAAGACCGAAGTCAACTTGGACAACCCTGAAAGCCTGAGAAGTGTTCACCCTTGACTAGCATCCTACACTCCAGGAGAAGGTCACTGTAACCTTGTTTGTCTGCTGTGAGATAAAGGGCCTGTTTTTCTCAAGCTGTTTGTCCTAATACTTAATACTAAGCTCCCATTCCCTATTGCCTACACCCAATAGCCAGATATGGTGGCCCAAATATTTTTTCCCAGTACACTTTTAGTCCCAGCCCTTGGGAAGCAGAGGCAGGCAGGTCTCTGTGAGCCCAAGGTCAGCCCACCTGCTCAACATGGTGAGTCCCAGGACAGGGAGACCCTGTCTTAAAGGAACAAAATAACAAGTAAATAAAATACCTTGTGCTAGCTATTAGAAAAAATGTCATGCGTGGTTAGTCAGGAGTCTTGGTCTGGCTTGAGTGGAAGTCTTTATAGCTTGGGCAATTCCTGAGCTCCTTGGGGTATCCACCTGGTGGCTCTGCTTCAGGTTCTGTGGCTAGAGATCCATTCAGGGTCTAGCACCTGGGTCAGTTGTTGTACTGCATGGCTTCTTGTGGCTTGCATTATTGGAGCTGATCTCAGGGATGGCCCAAGTCAGTCTGGTCTCTTGCCAACAAAGGGTCAGGGAGGGCATCCTAGGACAGCTATTGGGCTTTGTTGTATTTTTGTAGTGATTTTGTGTCTGTTTCCCCCTCCCTTCCTCCTCATAGGAAACAAAGGAACCCCCATGGGCCTGAGCCCTGCTGGCCTGGCAGTCTGTCCCCTGTAACCCTGTGAGCTTGTGTTTTAATCTCTCATAACTTTCTAGGTTCCCGTATGCTACTATGGGAGAGAGTCGACTGCAGATATCTGGGGGTGAATCAAACTGATGAAATCTATACTTCATGCTTTTGATATTTTCCATCTTGAAATGGTCTTTAACAATAGATTGATTTTTATTGCCTAATTAAGACTAAATACTTCTGGTCACCCCATTCTGCAGCCTGACCTTTAAAGGAATTTTCTGTAAGTAAAACGTTAAACCATTAGCTTATTATGGTCATATGGGGAAACAGTAAGAAGTTCAGGGAAAACTGATTGCTCTCCCAAACTGCATCTTATCTGCCACTGTTTTGTTGATGACTATTTTTTAGAATATTTAACTTGCTGAAAAGTCATTTCTGGTGTCTCAGGTATTTTTTCTTTCTCTCTTTCTCTCATATATATATAAATTTTTTTACAAATTTTCCAGTTATGCCAGTAGCTTCCTTAAGGTCATTTTTCCACTTTATGCTCTGTCAGTAGATCTTTTGCACAAGACATTTACTTTTGCGTTGTAAAAGCCTATACACAAATTAGCTTCCTTTGACCTTTACATTTACAAAACTCCACTAAGGTGTTGCCTTCCTGGGCAGTGGGTGAATTCTGAGCAGCTAAGCCAAAGTTGTGGGAGTGGGACTTAGGGGCCCCCAAGAAAGTACTGGAGGTAGACCCAGGGCACTTGGATAGTTGTTTACTGCAGTTCAGAGCTACAGACTTGGCACAGGGACATAGGCAGACAACAGAAAAAAACCTCAGCATGGGCTGGGCTTCCTCCCACTGTATCCAGGTACAGTCCTTGGTGGCTGGCCCTGGGGAGCTGTTGGGCAGGACACAGGTGGCCTGTGGTGGTTCTGTGAGTGCATATCTCCAGGTGGCTGACTGGGGCTGGCCCCACCTTGGCCAGGGTTAGCTCTAGCTGCACAGCAGCAGATGTGTTGTACCCTTCCAGCCCACAAGACCAGGAGCACCTGGGTCCCTCAGGGTGCAGGTTCCCCTTAGACCTGAGGGGTTCATCCACCTTGGATGCTGCATAGTTCCAGCCATTGGGGGAGCTATTTATTGGCTAGGTGAGGGGTGCTGGTCTGTCTACTGCTAGGATTTTTTGTCTTTTTGAGACAGGATCTCCCTGTAGCCCCAGCTGACCTGGAACTCACTCTGTAGACCAGGCTGGCCTTGGACTCACAGAGATCTGCCTGTCTCTGCCTCCCAAGTGCTAGGAATAAAGGCCTGTACCACCACACCTGGTGACTGCTAGGATAGAAGTGAGACCTTGGAGCCTAAACTATCCACACCTGTATGCCAATTAAGAAGTCAACAAAAACACCTGAAGAATATTAACCAAAAGAAGTCTTCAGTTCACCAAGGAAACACCTAAGCTTCACGTAAGAACCCTAGCCAACAAAAGCAACCCGAAATGCCAAAAGCTCAATGAAAATAATAACATGAAAAACCCAAATGATAGACCTCTGACAGATTATAATAGCCCCATTGAAGAACCCTATATATGACTAGAGAAGTCAAAGAGCTGATGGAATTCAAAGAGCACATTTATGAAGAAGTGAGGGACCTAAAAGAAGATAGGGATAAAGTAAAAGAAGTCAATGATAAACTTCGGACTGAAATTACAAAAGACATAGACACACTGAAGAAAATTCAAGTTGAAATTAAGAAAAACTGCAACAATCCACTAACCCCTTGGAAAGGAAGTGAGAAAGTTTCAATAACAGAATGGGTGAATTAGAAAATAGAATATCAAACGTACAAGACAATACGGAAAAACTTTACTGATCAAGTAAAGATTATGAAAAAATTTTAAAAATACAAGAATGGAATACCCGGCACCTGTGGACACTATGAAAAGACCAAACTTAGGAATTATAGGAATAGAAGAGGGAGAGGATTCATAAGATGACGGTATTGCCCAGATTTTCAACAGAATTGTGGAGGAAAACTTTTCCAAATTAAAGAAAGAGATAACTATATAAATACAAGAAGCATATAGAACACCAAATAGACAGAACCAGAAAAGAAATTCCCCATGCCATATCATAGTAAAAACACTAGATGTTCAAAGCAAAGAGAGGATACCCAGGGCAGCAAAAATGACAAGAGTTACATATAAGGAGAACCTATCAGAATTACAGCTGATTTTTCATTGTAAACAATGAAAGCCCGAGTGCTTAGTCTAAAGTATTCCCAGTTCTAAATGACTATAGATGTCAACCCATAATACTTTATCCAGCAAAAATGTCCATTATAATTGAAGGAGAAGGAAAAATGTTCCATAACAAAAATAAATTGAAAGAATTCTTGTCCAGAGAATATTTCAAGCAACACAAAGAGCATAGTGTAGAAACAACTATAACCAACCAGCACCAGAAAATAAATGAAACTACTTTATGGAAATAAAAACCTAGGGCAAGAATGCACCAGAATTCAAAATGATTGGAAATAATATAAATCTCTCAATAATAACTCTAAATATCAATGGACTGAATTCTCCAATTAAGAGACATAGACTGGTAGAATGGATTAAGAAACAAGACCCATCTTTTTGTTGTCTGCAAGTAACCCATGTAACCTTTAAAGATAGGCATTATCTCGAGGTGAATGGATGGAATTAAATAATATAAGCAAATGGCACTAAGAAACTATGCTACTATCAGATAAAATAGACTGCAAACTAAAATTAATCAGGCCAGGCATGGTTGCGCATGCCTTTAAACCTAGCACTCTGGAGGCAGAGGCAGGTGGATCTCTGTGAGTTCAAGGCCAGCCTGATCTACAGAGTGAGTTCCAGGCCAGCTGGGGCTATAGGGAGATCGTGTCTCAAAAAATAAAAAATAAATAATAAAATTAATCAGAAGAGATATAGAGGGTCATTTCGTTCTTATCAAAGGAACAATTAACGAAGAAGATATCACAATCATTAATTTATATGCACCAAACTCAGATGCACTGAACTTCATAAACATAATTTTACAGGACTTTAAGGCACAGATTGACTGTAGCACACTGCTACTAGAGAACTTCACTACCCCACTCCATCCATTGGACAGGTCAACTGGGCAAAGAAAAAACAGAGAGATATCTGAACTGAAAAATGAATGACCTCCAAACCTAAAAGACAAGAAGAAATAACAAAAATCAGAGCAGAGATTAATGAAATAGAAAAAATACAAAGATTCAATAAATCTAAGAGCTGGCTCTTTGAAAGGATAAACAAGATAGACAAGACTCCTAGCCCAGCTAACTAAAAGAAAGAAAGAACAACTCCAAATTAATAAAATTAGAGATGAAAGGGGAAACATTACAACAGATAACAAAAAGATCCAGAACACTATGTGGGAATACTTTAAAAATCTATGCTCTGTGAAATTTGTTAACCTAAATGAAATGGGTGAATATTTGAAATCATGTGACTTAACAAAGCTCAACCAAGAAGAGTTCAACTGTTTAAACAGACCCATAACATATGAGGAAATTGAATCAGTAATACAAAACTCCTCAACAAAAGAGCAGACCCACATGGATTTACAGCAGAATTTTATCAGACATTTAATGATACAACCAATATTACTTAATTTATTTATTTTTTAATTTTTATTTATTATTTTTATTTTCTCTGTGTATGAGTGTACTGTCTGCATGTAGGTTGGTGCACCCAAATAGTGCAATGTCACAGAGGTCAGAAGAGGGCGTCGGATTCCCCTGGAACTGGAGTTAAAGATGGTTCTTAGCTGCCATGTGGGTGCTGAGAATTGAACCCAGGTCCTCTGTAAGAGCAGTTGGTGCTCTTAACCGCTGAGCCATCCCTCCATCCACTACTTAAGCAATTTAAATGATAGAGGCAAAAGGTTGCATCCCAAATCCCTTCTATGGAAACAATATCATTTTAGTATCAAAACCTAGAAAGGATTAAATAAAAACAAAAACTATCCCACAGAATGGGGGGAAACCTTCACTGCAGATACATCTGACAAAGCATTGATTTCCAGAATATATATAAACTACTCAAAAAACAAAGAAAAAAGAAAACAAACGACCCGCTCAATAGATGGAGCAAAGAACTGAACAGAGACTTCACAAGCGAGGAATTAGAGATGTCTGAGAAACACCTCAAGAACTGCTCAACATCACTAATCATTAAGGAAATGCAAATCAAAACCACTTTAAGATATCATCTCTACTCCAATCAAGACTTGGCTAGGATCAAGAAAACAAATGTACCAAGTTGATGGAGAGGTTGGCGGGAAAGGGGAAAACAAACACTCATCCACCTCTGGGGGGAATGAAAACTTGTACAGCAACTATGGAAAGCTGTGTGGAGAACCCTGGAAGATTTGGAATGAACTTGCAACCCGAAAAAGCCTTACCCCTCCTGGGCATGTACCCTAAAGGACTTACGCCACCCAGAGATACAGAACGGCCATGTTTATAGCAGATCTCTTCACAAAGCAAGATGCTGGAACCAACCCAAATGCCCCCTCAACTGACAAGTTGGATTAGAGAAAATCTGGTACATCTCCACAATGGACTTCTATGCAGCCGTAAAGAAAGACTACATCACAGGCTTTGCAGGAAAATGGCTGGATGAGGACATCATGCTGAGTGAGATAACACAGTCCCAGAAAAACAAATTATGCATGGTATCACTCATCGTGGATGCTAGTTGCCAATTACCCAGTGTAAGTATTTCTTGTGTAGGCCCCCTGAGCTTTTGTACAAGCAGTTGGGCAAATGCATTTTGGAAACAACAACCACAACCGAAAAATACTGACATCAAAGAAACTGACTGAAACGTGAAATTCTGCTCACCAACAGTCAACTTCCCCATGGAAACTATTGAGAAAGACTAAGAGATGGAAAAGCATGTTTAGCAGGATGCACGAGCTCTGGTTGGGTGGGGAATGAGCGGCGGGAACATGGTTCTAGATTTGTTAAAATACTAATAAATAAATTTATGTGGAAAAAAAAACTATAAACCCATATCAATGATGAACACAGATGCAAAAATCTCAACAACATCCTTGCCAAATTGATACAGTACACATCAAAAAGTCCATCACTGTCATCAAGTAGGTTTCATACCAGAGATGCATGGATTATTCAACATACATAAATCAAAATGTGTCCATTAAAATTATATCAATGGACTCAAAGATAAAAATAAAAAACCCAAATGTGTGGTCATCTCAATTTGCAGTTGCAGAAAAGCTTTTGATAAAATACAACATGACATTATGTTTTAAGTCCTAGACAGGAATAGACTGGCGCGGAATATTCTTCACAATAATTAAAGCTATATACATACAAATGCACAGCCAACATATCTTAAATGGAGAAAACTAGAAGCATTCACTTTGAAGTCAGGAACAGACAAGGTTGCCCACTTCTTCCCCTCCTCCTAATTACACCGCCTTGAAACTCTTTCTAGAGCAATAAGAAAAGAGGAAGGAGTAAAGGAATTCCTATCTGGAAAAAGAGGAGGTTCAAAATTATTCCCTTTAGGAAGATTGACCTAATATACCTTAAGAGATTCCCAAAAATACTCCACTTAGAAAAACTCCTAGAAATTATCAGCAGTTTCAGTAAAGTTGCAGGTTACAAAATTAATTGAAAAAACTCAGTAGCCTTCCTCTATGCCAACAGCAAGCAATTGGAGGAGTATATGGAAACCATTCCATTTACAGTAGCTTCAAAGAAATTAGGGGGCTGGAGACATGGCTCATCAGTTAAGAGCACCAACTGCTCTTGCAGTGGACCCAGGTTTGATTCCTAGCACCCACATGGCAGCTGAGAACCGTCTTTAACTCCAGTTCCAGGGGAATCTGACACCTTCTTCTGACCTCAGAAGCATTGCATGACACGGGTGCACCTACTTAGATGCAGACAGTACACCCATGCACATAAAAAAATAAATAAAAGAAAAGAACTCAGAAGAAACTTGACCAAAGATGTTAGAGATCTTTAAATGAAAACTTTAAATTTTTGAAGAAAGAGATTGAGGAAGACATCAGAAGTTGGAAGGATCTCCCATATTCATGGAATGTAAGAATTAATATAGTAAAAATGACCATCCTTCCAAATTAATATACATATCCAATGCAGTCCCAATCTAAATACACATGACTTTTTTCCACAGAATTAGAACAAAGCATTATAAAATTCGTATAGAAAAACAAAAGACCTCAGATAGCCAAAGCAACCCTGAGCAAGAAAGTGTAATGCAGGGGGAATTATTATACTAGATTTCCATCTCTACTACAGAGCTATAGTTATAAAAATGGCATGTTACTGGAATAAAAATAGACCCATAGATCAATGGAATAAAATCTAAAAATTGAATTTGAGCACATATAATTTCAGCCACCTTATGTTTGACAAAGGAGCCAAAAAAACTCAGTGGAAATAGGGTAGCATCTTCAACAAACAGTGCTGGCAAAATTGGATCACCACTTGTAGAAGAATGAAATTACACCCGTACATTGCACCTTGCACAAAAGTCAACTCTAAATGGATCACAGACCTCAATGTGAAACCTGAAACACTGACTATGATAATAGATAATGTAGGCAGTAACCTATAACATATAGATACAAGAAAAGACTTTCTAAATCAGAGGGTAGTTGTGCAGGAACGTAGGTCCATAATTAACAAGTGGGACCTTATTAAACTAAAAAGCTTCTGTATAGCAAAAGAAACAATCAAAGAAGTGAAGAGAAAACCCACAGACTGGGAAGAAATCTTCACCAGTGAAACATCTGACAGGGATTTAACATCCAGAATATATAAACTACTCAAAAATCAAAGGTCCAAGAAAATAAATGATCCAAGTAAAAGATGGGCTAAAGATCTGAACATAGATGGCTCAGAAACACCTTAAAATCTGTTTAACTTCATTAGCAATTAAGGACAAGTGAATCAAAACCACATTAAGATTCTACCTTACACCAGTAAGATTAACTATGCTCAAAGAAACAAACAACACTAATTGTTGGAGAGAGTGTGGAGAAAGAGGAACACTTGTTCATTGCTGATGGGATTGCAAACTCATACAGCCCCTTTGGAAAACAGTATGGAGAACACTTAAAAGATTAAAAATGAACTTACCATTTGACCTAATTATACCACTCCTAGGTATGTACCCAAAGGATGCATCCAAAACAGAGATATGTGCACAGCCATGTTTATTGCTGCTCTTCTCACAATATCAAAGAGCTGGAAGCAACCCACCTGCCCCTCAATTGATGAGTGGATAATGAACATGTGATATATTTCTACACTGGAGTTCTATGCAGCAGTGAAAAAGGATGACTTCATGAATTTTGTGGGGAAATGGATGGAACTGGAGGCTGTTATGCTGAGTCAGGTGACAGTCTCAGAAAAACAAAGAACATATATTATCCCTTATTTGTGTTTTCTAACACCAAATCTCTACATTAATATGATGAGAACAATTAATGGATAAACTAACTTCAGCAAAAGTTACCGCCACTTCTATTTTAGTACACAATGTCTATAATAAAAGTAATTAATGGTACCAGGTGTCATGGCACACACCTTTAATCCTAGCACTCCAGAGGCGTAGGCAGAGGATCTCTGTGAGTTCAAAGCCAGGACAGGCTGCGGCTACACTACAGGGAGACTCTATCTCAAAATGACTAAAAAAGTAACTAATGTAATCACAAAGATATAAAATCATTTCGATGCTCTGAGTGCAAGCATCCTTCATGTAAAACCAATTTTGAAGCAGTTGTTGCCCCAAACCTACATAGCCCATGGGTCCCACTATCAAGCAGGGGGGGCTTGTATGTTTCAACAATCAAGTTGATCAAAGGAGTTCTAGACTATATTGCTGTGTTTCACCATTCACCCCCCAATACAGCCCTTAAAATTCTATCATGCCCCCGCTTCTGCAGATTGTTCCCAGGCTTAGAAAAGGGGCACAGGTGATTGAGAAGCAAAACGGTCTACTTTCTCGGGAGCTGTTTTGTCTTGGACTCGCGGGTCAATTCTGGATGTTTCCATTCATGGACTTAAGGTTTGTCCAGGAATAACCTGCCAATCCTACGAATGAAGCACAGCAATTAGATATATAGGTATTAAAACAGTACTAATTGTTATGGTAGGTTACTTTGGTATAGACCGATGTTTTAGATGAAATGTTAAATCCATAATACATTTTTTTTTTTTCTGTTAAATATGACAGGGTATTACTGGTGGGCTTATAAAATATCCTAACCATTAGAGGTAAGCTTGTGGCATCATCCGTGGGTTATTCCCCAAGGAAAGAGCCAATAGCCCCTTAGATTTGGGATATACAGGCATATGGCTGCCTAGCCTCTGCTGCACAGTATTTTTCCGGGCAGGTGAGTGTAGCTGGTGCTGATGGAGGAGTCTTGTGCTGACTCAAGGAGACCATATTTGCTTATTGGTTGAGTGGCCTCTGGTAACACTCTCTGGTATCCAAAGATTCAACTGTACACTTGCAAGTTGGTGTCTCAAAATACATCTTTCCCCATGTTAACGTCAGGCCTTCGACAGCATGGCCTTATAGCCTCTCTTCTTGGCAAGTATCCCAGGTTTAGAGTGAGGGAACAGTTACTTTTTGTGGGGGCTTGGAGACCCGGGCCAACGCTTCCTTGGTAGAGTAATCCATTGCGGATGTCAGAGCTCCGATATTAATATATGTTGCTTAAGTGCAATAGTTAAGGAGACTTTAGTATTTATAAGTTTGGTTCTGAATAGAGAATAATCTTTTCACAGTTCCTATGTCTATTAGTCAGTGAAAGAAGGCAGTTTTAAAACCGGTTATATAAGAGATTAACCAAACCTCTATTAGTTGTCTCCAATTTACAGTTGGAGAATGACATCATCATCATAGTTCTTCTCCTTGTTCTTGGGGGAGTTAAGAAAGTCTTTCATATTAAAACCGTTGGCAGCACATAGAAGGTAAGTTTCTTAGGACTATTATAAATAGTTTGTGTACAAGTAGGATCCATAGAGGGGGTTTTGATGTTTGTAGCAATCTGAAGAGCGTTTCTTCCTTTCAATGTTCAGACAGCCAACCTTTCTGCTGGCAACGTTCTGGACAAATCCTCTTAATAAATGCGAAGCTGTATCTTTTCTTCCTCAGCCATTAAATTGGTGACAGTTTGGTTTTGACCTGTTGGAACAATACAAATCTTTTTCCCATAGTTAGTAGAGCTGTGTGGGTTTGGCACACGGCTGCAAATTGGTTTTTACATGAGGATGCTTGTCAAAGAACTGACTGAAACAGTGAACTTCTGCTCAAAACAGTCAACTTCCTCATGGAGAATATTGATAAAGACTAAGAGATGAAAAGCATGTTTGGCAGAATGCATGAGCTCTGGTGCGGTGGGGGAAAGGGCAGGAACACGGGTCTATATTTGTTAAAAAAATAAATTTATAGCTTTGCGCAGTGGCAGTATCGTAGCCAATGAGGTTTATCCGAGGCGCGATTATTGCTAATTGAAAAAATAAATTTATGTGAAAAAATAAAAATAAATAAAATGAAAAAAAAAACACCATGAACAAGGGAACTTATAAAAGGAAGAGTTTATGTGAGCTTATGATTGATGGCTCCAGGGAATTAGATTCCACTGTGGCAGGAGGCATGGCAGCTGGAGCTGGAGCAGCAAGCCAAGTGTCACATCTCGCAATGAGCACAGGAAGCAGAGAGAGCAACTGGAGACCAAATGGCTTGTTAAACTCACTAAGCCTGCCCCCAATAATGTACTTCCTCTAGCATGGCCACACCTTCTAAGGCCTCCAAGAACAGTGCCACCAACTGGAGACAAATGTCTGTATACTTAAACCTATGGGGGACACTCATTCAAACCACCACATTCCACTCCTTGGCCCCCATAGGCTCCTGTCCATATAAAATGAAAAATGCATTTAGTCCAACCTTAAAAGTCCCCATAGTCTTTACCAGTTTCAATGCCATTCAAAAGTCTATATTCCAAAATCTCTTCTGAGACTCAGGCCAATCTCTTAACTGTAAGCTCCTGTAAAATCAAAAGGCAAATTACAAACTCCCAACGTACAGTGGAACTGAATACACATTCCCATTCCAAAAGGGTGGAATAGAGGCATAGTGAGGAAATAGTGGACCAAAATAAGACCGAAAACCACCAGGGCAAACTCCAAATCCAGTAGCTCCATGTGCAACTTCTGGGACTTGAATTCCAAAGGGCTTAGTTGGCTCAGCTCTTCCAGCTTTGCTTGCAACATACATCTCTTTCTTAGGCTGGTACTACTCCCTGAATGCAGCTCTCCTTGGCAAATATCTCACAGGTCTGGCATCTCGAATGTCTTCTTGGGGTCTCGGCTGCCAACCAGGCTTCACATTCACAGCTTCACGCAATGGCCTATCAGGGACTTCTTTATTCGGGAACGCCCCTGCTGCACTCTGCCTGGCCTCTGTGGCTCTCTGAAACAATAGAGGAAGAACTAATGACCCCTTCACTCTTGCAAACTTCATGCCTCTAAAGCCAGCACCACGTGAATGAAATTGCCAATTCTGGCTGCAAGTTCAGAATGGACTCTCTCCTACTTTAACCACATTTGCAATTTTTCTCAGCCCTGGACTTGTTGGAGTAGAAAAGGCTTTCAATATTTTCCTTTCAAATATTGGATTAGCAGGGTGTGGTCTTGCCCTGAAGGTATTGATTCTGTTGTTTACTTGTAAATCTCGAGGCCTCTCCTTAATCACTTTAATCTCACCTTTCCCATTGTTTACTTGTAAATATCTAGGCCTCTCCTTAATCACTTTAGTCTCCTTAGGAAAGGGAGCCTCTCCTTCACATGCCTTGGCAACACCTTTAATCTTCCTAGTGTACTTTTCAGATCCAAACTGTACATTCTGCATTTCCTTCTGCCCCATTTGCTCTTTTTCACTGTAGATCTGTATAATATTCACCATTAAAAGCCACACCACCATTTCTACATTAGGCTGTCTTGAAATATCCTCTGCCAAAGACATTAGTCCATTGCTTTTCAACTTAGCATCAGGCAATCATTTGGGCTGTGGGCAAACTGCTGCCAGACTCTTTATCAAAATATCCTCTGGAACTACAATTTTTGCAGCAATGCTTTCTTGCAGGCTTCTAGTAGAGTGGCCCCTTAAGCTCTGCTTATAGTAGTCAATAGTTTTTCTAGCCCAAAATTCCAAATTCTTCCACATTTCTCCAAACATCCATATGTTCTTCACAGCCAACAGCCCACTCTCTGGTACCAAATAACTGTATTAGTCACTTTTCTGTTGTTGTGATAAAGCACCATGACCAAAGGAGCTTATAAAAGAGTTTATTTGAGCTTATGATTGATGTTTCCAGGGAATTAGAGTCCACTAATGTGGTGGGAGGCATGGCAGCTGGAGCTGGAGCAGCAAGCAGAGGGTCACATCTTGCAATGAGCACAGGAAGCCAAGAGAGTGACTGGAGACCACATGGCCTGTTAAACTCACTAAGCCTGCCTCCAATAACGTACTTCATCTAGCATGGCCACACCTTCTAAGACCTCCAAGAACAGTGCCACGAACTGGAGACAAATGTATGAATACTTAAACCCTATGGGGGACACTTATTCAAACTACCACAGTAGGAATACACCTCCTTCCTCCAGGATGCAATTTAGCCCTGTAATTAAATAAAAAGCATTGGTAGATAAAGGCTTCAGTGCCAGCTCTGGGCTGCCCTACCAGGAGCTGTTGGCCAGGGAGGCCTTAAAAGCCCCCAAAACAACCATATAACTTCAGGTGCACAGAAGAAATGAACAGTAAAGCTCTACTGCTGAAGATATGGCATGATATGAACATGAAAAAAAATTTGAGACCCTACACTGCAAATCAACAACTTAGCTTCATGCTATTAGAAAGCACTATACAAACCACTGGAAAAACAATGTTCTCTGAAGCTTTACTACAGACTTCTTATGCTACAGTTTTATAAGCCAAAGAAGATGTAGTGCTCTAATGGCAGCCTGATAAATGTACACCTAGAAAGAAAATAAAAAGAAATTCCAATTTGATCTAGGGCCCGCTCCCTGGTGAGGTATGACACAGGGCTGACACTGTAGCCTTGGTGCTTCCTAATGTCAGGAGACTCTATGGAACACATTAGAAAGCTATTGGCATCCCTTTGTCAAAGAGTTATAATGCCTCAACCAAGATATCTCCAAGAATATGTGTCTGTGCCCATAGAGTAACTTGTTATAATCTTTAATATTTGTTGCTATTTGTGTTCTATTACTAGAATTGGAAAAGATACTGCTAGACAACCCACCAGTCCATTGTAAACAGAACATGGACAATCCCGAGTCTGACGTGTCACCTCAGAGATCACCTCAGAGAACAAACAAACAAACAAACAAACTGGATCTTCTATCTCTCACTCTCCCTCACTCTCCCCTCCAAAGCCCAGGGACTCTCGAGGAAGAGGTTGGTGCATCAGATTGTAAGGGCCAAGGAGGGGGCATGACTTGTGAGATCACAGCAAAAACAGAGTGGATTTTTTTTCCCTTTTTATTTGGTCAAAATATTTCTGCAAGCAAACTTCTTCAATTGGACTTGAAGCCCCTGGGTTGTACAAAAATTTGACTCAGATGTTAAGTAATGGGGTTTATATGGACACTCATGTTTATTGCCTATGTGTACTTAGTGGTCAAATAAAAAAATGTGTACTATCCTCCTGGTAGATTTGAGAATCAACACAAAGCTTTAGTTCTGTCTTCATTTGTGAGGGGCTCAGTTGATTAAGTGTGAGTTGACCTAGGTTGCAATATGTTTAAATTGAGATAAACTAGCTGGGTGAGGTGGCACACACCTTAATTCCCAGCATTCTGGAGACAGAGTCAGGCTGATCTCTGACCAACATAGTGAGTTCCAGGACAGCTGGGGGTACAGGGAGAACCCAACTCAAAAAAGACCAAAAAATAGAGTTAAGCCTCATCATCTACTGAAGGATACATATTGTGATGTGGGGGCATGCAGAAGGGATGACACAGTTCATTGTATACAAACGTTTGTTGCTTATCCTACGCCTGCAATTGAGTGGCAAGATGACTTCCAGAAACGTTACAATTTAAAAGGAAAGAAATTTTTGTGAATGACTTCTCCACAAATGAGGCAATCAACCCTGTATAATTAAAGTATTTTTTCTTTCAGAATTGCCTGTACTGCAAGGTTCAAGCTTATCCAGCACACAGACTTTAGCCATTCATCTGGACATATTATTTCATTACTTAAAATATTCATTGCTACAAAGTCAACAAATCAAAATATTTACATAATGGAAGTTAAGTGCCCTGGGTTTGGTTCATAAATATTTAAAAGTGTAATATCCTCCTGGTGGATTTGTCCTTGAATGAGTTTGAACTGTCTTTCCTTGTCTCTTCTGACTAGTTTTAGTTTCACATCTATTTTATCAGATAGAATAGCTACAACTGCTTATAGCCTCTTTTCAAATCTTTTTGCCCTTAGGTGGCATCAATAGTTGATGATGAGTTTCTAGGAAAGGGTGAATGAAAATGATGGATTATGTTTTCTTTTTTATTGAATTTTGGTGATTTTTATGTAATATAGTTTGGTGGCATTTAGATCCCTCCCCTATCCCAACCTCTGCTTATTGCCCCTCCATCCTATTTAGTATGTTCTGCTAACACCACTAGAAACTGAATTTTCCAACAGAGATGATGAATGGTATAGAAAACTCTCCAAGAGCACTCTATGTAGCCTGGATATCTACCTGATGTCAGCTACACTACAAAGAAAGGCTTCTCTGTAGACACAGTCACTCAAAACCCTCCCCACTGACTGCATAGGTTTGTTGACCTGTAGCTCAACCTTAATGTGTTGATGTGTCTTTCCATTGCTTCCAGCATTTCAGGACATCTGAAAGCTACCACCAACATTGCCTGTGCATAGCCTCTGCATGTGAAAGCCAACCTAACAGTTATTGAACTTTGTAAATACATAAATTGTTTTTTATTAAAAAAACTCTCCAACATCCCCAGGGAAAAATGCTTGGGATTTCAGGACAATCTTGACTCACCAGGAAGGTGACCTTGGCAAAGCACTGTTAATAGCTGCACTAAAAGTTGCCTGACTCGGATCCACAAAATATATTACAAGACTGTCAAAACTTCCAAAAATACTTTGTTAAGATGGAGTGTGGAAGGTTCAACATAATATACATCAGCAAGAATTTCCTATAGAACATACATTTTTAAATGAAAGAGCACTAAGGCAGAAACTGCTCAAAGCATTGACTCTGCTCAAGAAAGATCGTGATTACTGTTTTCTCTAATATTCATATTTCTCTTGTTTAAAAATGTTTGAAACAGGGGCTGGAGAGATGACTCAGCGGTTAAGAGCACCAACTACTCTTACAGAGGACCCAGGTTGATTCCCAGTACCTACATGGCGACTAAGAACCATCTTTAAGCCAGACGTGGTGGTGCATGCCTTTAATCCTAGCACTCAGGAGGCAGAGGCAGGTGGATCTCTGTGAGTTCAAGGCCAGCTTGGTCTACAGAGTGAGTTCCAGGCCCTCTGGGACTAAAGGGAGACCCTGTCTCAAAAAATGTTTGAAACAACAACAGCAGCAACAACAACAACAACAACAACAACAACAACAAAAGACTGGGTCAAAGAACTGACCGAAACAGTGAATATCTGCCTGAAACTGTAAACTTCTGCATGAAAAATTTTAAAAGAGACTGAGCAAAAGATGAAAAACATGTATGGCAGAATGCATGAGCTCTGGTGGGATGGGGGCAAGGAAGGGGAAAATGGGTTTAGATTTGATTGGGAAATGTATGAAATGCACAAAGCTTCAAAAATTGGCTTTGAAAAAATGTTTGAGAAATTGAATTTAAAATGAAAAGAGATTTATTTTAGCTTATAGATTGGAGAAGTCTGTTTATACATGATCATATACATCTGTCATAAGAAAGGAATTGAACATCAATAGGAATTTTGGAGGTACAGAGAACAGATATGGAACCAGCAGGGTGCGGTCACAACCGACCCCTGTAAGACAGCAGTCAACTTGAACCTGGAAACCCCAAGAAGTGTTCACCATTGACCACCATCCTATACTCCAGGAGAAGATCACTGTAACCTTGTTTCTCTCCTGTGAGATAAAGGCCCTGTTTTTCTCCAGCTGTTTGTCCTGATACTGACCACAAATCTCCAATTCCCTATTGTCTACACCCAATTGCCTATACACCCTATAGCCTACAGCTTATTTCCAGATGTGGTGGCACACATATTTTGTCCCAGTACACCTTTAATCCCAGCCCTTGGGACACAGAGGCAGCCAGGTCTCTATGAGACCAAGGTCAGCCCACCTTCTCAACACGGTGAGTCCCAGGACAAGTCCCAGGACAACTGAGCCTACAGGGAGACTCTGTCTTAAAGGAACAAAAGACCAAGTAAATAAACTACATTTTGCTAGCTTTTAGAAAAATTCTCATGAGTGGTTGGTTGGTCAGGAATCTTGGTCTGGCTTATGTGGAAGTCCTTGTAGCTTGGGGAATTGTCTGTAAGGAAAACTTTAAACCATTAGCTTATTTTGGTCATATGGGGAAATAGTAGTGCAAACGTACAGGGAAAACTGATTGCTTTCCCAAACTGCATCTTATCTGCCACTTTTGAGTTGACGACAATTTTTTAGAAAATTTAACTTGCTCAAAGCTCATTTCTGGCTTCTTCAGTACATATATACATACATATATATATATATATATATATGTACATATACATATATATACATATACATACGTATATGTATATATACATATATATGTATATATACATATATATATGTATATATTTGTATATATATACATATATATATATATATATATATGGCTTCCAGTTGTGCCAGTAGCTTCTTTAGGTCATTTTTCCACTTTGTCCTCTGTCATCAGATATCTTGAACATGACACTTACCTTTGTGTTGTAAAAGCCTAAATAAAAATTAACTTCCTTTGACCTTTAAATTTATAAAACTCCACTAAAAATAAATCCATCTAACTTTTAAGCAAGTCCACAAAAATACTATTTTCAAAGAATCAAACACTTTATGAGAATAAATATCCTTCAAAGTCTTTAACAGTTCTATCAGGGTTTTATTTGATTTTCTAGGACTGCAACTCTGTTCTCCAGACATTTCACATATTTTTTCTTCTTTCTATGACATACTCAAGCAGCCTCTGTTTTTCATCAGCCTTTTTTTCTCTTTTCAGGTGGGTGTCATCAGTCTTCCTTGCCTGAAATAGAGAGTCACTGGAGAAGTCATCACCACAGTTTGTGGCAATGAATTGGCAGATGGTGTGGTATGGATCTGAAATGTTTGCATATCTCCTGATGCAGTTTGTACAACCTCCTGGTTGCTGGGCACAAGTATCTGCTGTCCATCAGAGGTCTGTGCATACTGCAGAATTGTACTTTGCTGAGTATTGCCTGAATTTGTCACAGTTAATGTCTGCAGTCCCTGTACTCCATCTGTGCCTGGACTGGCCAACTGTAAGGCTCCATTTGGTGCAATGGCAATGCACTGTCTGCTGCTAGTTGGATAGATGGGGGTTGGAACACACATAGATGTGACAGCAGAAGCTCCAGGCTTTTGTGTGTCTTCTTTTCTGCCCCCTGTAACTTCAGAAGAGCGGGTTTTCAAAAATTTTCTGTAAGATGGGAATCATGTTAAGATCCCATGAGCATTCTGGGAGGAGCACATGCTGTCAGATGAGTCTTGGGACTCCTTGCTTTCTGATAAAGATAACATTTGCACATGTGGTAGGTGAATTATGGAAGATGGAGCTGTCTGGATGAACCCCTGAACCTGTACTTGCTCTCCAGGAAGAGCTAAACCTGTCACTGGGGTAGATCCTCTTAATGACATATGTTGTGCTATATGAGAAATATTAATTCCCTGAACTGTTGAACCAGTTCTAGGTACAGTCTCTGAAGTGTTACTCTTCCATAATCAGCTGCAGTGCCTCCCAGATGGATGCTACTTCACTCCTACTTTGCAGCTGGGGACACACCTCGCTCTGGGGAGAGAGTGTAACTTGAGAGTCAACTGTCCCAGGCTGCTTTTTCCAGGCAGAGCTGGCCACCAGCTACAGCAGGATCCATACCAGGACAGGGGCAAGGGAGGGGAAGGGGCAAATTGAATGTAATGGAGCATGGGGGACACTTAAGCTAGTTTACTAATGGCCTAAACATGATTATAAATATACAGAGTTGTTAATTTTCAGTCCACTCCTGACTTTGCTGGACCCCTGGTTACAGATTTGGATTAAATGAAAGCAGATAAATACTGAGTTACCCCTGGCTACTGAAAGATGTTCTTTATGTTTCTCTGTATTACACAATTGTTACTTGTGATATTCTTTTGCCCATAAGAAGATAACTGCACTCAGGAGAGGCTATGTTAGACCCCCCTGAACCAGCAGTATGCAGTCCAGAAGGAGACAGTTTGGATAGACTTGGTAAACCTTATCAGCTTATTTCCTGTCTATAAGTATGTGATACAACTCCTGCTTTCTGGGAAAACTTTAAATCAGGATATGGGGGTCTGGGAAAGAAAACAGACTGCTGTTCTTTGTAGTAAAGAGTCTAAACTTGAGAAATCAATATGGAAAATAATCTATGAATTCAAGTCTGCTATTCACAATCACAATTTCTGTTTTATTCTGAAATAGGAGTTTGAACAATATTATGCTTAGAAATGCTATCAGATCACTCCATGTGAAGTATTGGAAGATTAACATTCATCCTTCCTTATAATAAAATAGGACTTTTTGTCTCTGCACCAAATCAGCTCATGGGGCCAGGACAGGGGTGTGCCTGGTGTCATGTTTCCTTGCATCACCAGGGAAGTCCCCATAAGATCTGAGAGGGCACTCTGGGAGCCAGACTGCTGAGGACCCCTGGAGGTAGCTGGTGTACAGGGTGCAGTTTGGAGCTCTGTGGTTGGGGTGGCAAGACAGGCCAGTCCATCCTTCCTTGCTGGAGTCCTATGGAAAGCCCAACACTCTGGGTGGGGACAAGAGTATCCCTTGTGCAGCAGTGATTGCAGCAGTGCATTGGAAGATGCCTGGGAGCATGTCATTGAATGCTACTCCCACAAAGGTAGAGCTGCAGTGTGCGGCTCAGCTTCTGAGAATTGGAGATAAACAGGATTCCATTGGGTGTGCTACCAGCATGACTACAGTGCTGGGGGAGATTCATGGGAAGAAGGCTAGGAAGATACTGCAGCAGAGCCTGAGGCCTACACAGATGCTGGCACATCTGGAAGCTTAGTGTGTTCAACTCAGGAGAACTGGAGGCAAACTGGACTCCCAGCAGAAACTTCTGAATTTAATCTCCAAACTCTTAAATTTAATAACCTGATTTCTTCATTCCCTTCATTCCAAAGGTTGATGCCCAGAGGGCTTGACAGGTGATTATGTTGGATGTGGGAAGAAATAGTTAAGTATGTATTTTTGCTTTTAAATGAGAACTACAAAAAACAATAAATGAAAACTACAGAACAATGTATGTTTGGTTTTATATGATGAGTTTTGGTAGGAGGAAACATTTCATTTTGATAACAATGAATGTCATGGAATATTGATTTCAGAGTTCATTATAAACTCAAATTATATTGTTTCTGTTTAGATGAAATTTTAAGTGTGTTCCTATAGAAATTAACTGAAAAGTATTGGAAAACTAGGAAGTATTTGGAAAATAAACAAGTATATCAGGGTTACTTGGAGACAGTAAAGCTCTCAAAGACTGAGTACTAAATGGTAAAGAATGTTGAAAGTGACAAAAGAGGAGGAGCTGGAGAGATGGCTTAGTGTTTAAGAGCACTGAATGCTCTTGCAGAGGACCGGGGTTCAGTTCCCAGTACCCACAAGGCATCTAAGAACCTTCTTTAAGCTGGGTGTGGTGGCCCATGTCTTTAATCTGAGCACTCTGGAGGCAGATCTCTGTGAGGACAAGGCCAGCCTGGTCTAAAGAGTGAGTTGCAGGCCAGCTGGGGCAATAGGGAGACTGTGCCCCCCCAAAAAAAGAATGTTGAAAGTGTATATAATTCTAGACTGAAAAATAAGGAACTTATACATTGAGGTAGTTAAAACCTTACTAGGTTTAGAGATACTCCTAAGAAGGTTCTAAAAGTTTATTAGAATACAGGGGATGGAGAGATGGCCTAGCGGTTAAGAGCACCGACTGCTCTTGCAGAGGACTTGGGTTTGATCCCCGGCACCCACATGGCAGCTGAAAACCGTCTTTAACTCCAGTTCCAGGGGAATCTGACACCCTCTTGTGGCCTCCGCGGCATTGCATGACACGGGTGCACAAACCTACATGCAGACTGTACATTCATACACATATGAAAATAAATAAAATAAAAAAACTTGCATTATCACATACAATACCTAAATAGATTTAAAAATACAATAGAGTTTCACAAATTTCATTTTTGAATTCTATTAAACACTTAAACAGATATTCCTGAAAAGATATACTGATGTCCAACAGGTTGATTTTTCAGAGAAATGTAAATGAAAACCATGATGATATACCATCTTATACTTGCTAGATTAGCTGTTATTAAAAAAATGAACAATAACAAATATGAGTAAGGATGTGGAGGAAGAGAATGGATCCTAGTATATCTTTATTAGTAGCATAAATTAGCATACACATTTTGGAAAGCAGTATGAAGGTTCCTACAAATGTGTGTCACAAGTCTTCCTGTTCAGGGTGGACTTGGAGAGCCACTAATGGGACTTCAGCCAGAGTCCAGTCTATAAAGAGGAAAGTCTGCTCATGCTTCAGAAAAGGAAGCCTGGTCTAGCAAGGCCTGATTTTGTCCTCAAGTGGTTGGAAATGGTAAATGAAAAGCTGAAGGGAGCAAGGCGCTCCCACCCTCCTCCCCCCCCCAAAAAAAACCCTGAGAGACTCTTGAGGACCAGATCCTCAACTGACCTTGAGAAAACAAAAACTTTGGTTAATCTGGGCTAACTGTGTATCCTTAAGCATCCAAAAGGAAAGTACAAAAAGATATAAATAAAGCCAGGCATGGTGGCACATGCCTTTAATCCTAGCACTTGGGAGGCAGAGGCAGACTGATCTTTGTGAGTTCAGAGCCAGCCTGGCCTACATGGAGACCCTGTCTCAAAAAGACCAAAAAAAAAAAAAATAATAATCAGTAAGGCTATAGAAACTGCACTGCACACATAAAACTTGAGATCTTAGTAAAAAGACAAAAAGAAAAAAAGAGACAGTACTGTGTTTTGGCCTGTCTTCAATTCTTACATCTACCCTGAGGCTGTCACCCCTTTTGGCACTCCTCCAAGAGATGAGGCAGAGATTTTTAACCTTCCAATATGAACTGTTGATTCATGTCTCTCCAAGAATCCTCCAAACCCTCAATGCCAGGTGGAGACTACTGAGATACCCAGCTTGTGGACTAAACAGTGAAGGAGATTTCAGAATCATCAGAATATAGACTGCCATTGTTGGACTACCTGGGCTGTCATGGAGGCCAGTACAGGGGGATCAAGATAGGATGCATGCTTACTGGACTTCATTTAGGGGACCATGGGTGGGAAAGACCCCAATGTGTAGCAAAAATGCAGGATTGATTATTGTTTGGGATTGCCAAGGAGGAACCTTTGAGCACCTCCTTAAGGAAAACTATTACGGAAAAGAAGTCCTCCAATTCAAGTGATATGTGTATGTATGTATATATGTATGTACGTATGTATTTATATGTATAACTATGTATGTATTTATATATATATATCTATGTATATATATATATATATATATATATATATATATATACTGTAGCAATGCAAGTTGGAAAGAACAACAAAAAAAGTGAAAGGAAAAAAATCTGGAAAGACAAAAAAGATGCAGGACATGTAGGGCAGAGTGCAGGGACTTGGGTGGAGTGGGGACATAGAAGGGGAAGCGACTCTGGATTCAACTGAGAAATGATGTATGACTTATGGAAAAAGTTTAATAATAAAAAATAAAGTAAAAAAATAAGCATATGTATTCAAAACAACTGGAAGAGTTTTATGTGTTCTCACCACAAAGAGATTATTAATAAATTTCATTTGACCCTTCCGTAGTTGATCCACATAGGGAAACTGAACCCCATAAATGCATAACAATTTGTCAATTAAAATTAAAAGGTTTCTAAAAAGAGGAAATAATCTCATAATTGAGAATTACCAGGAATATTTATTTTCCCTATTTATAATTAAGATATTTTTGTTTACTTTGAAAATGTGTATTAGTTTCATTTTTGTTATGAGACAATGTTTCAGAACCACTTGAATTACAGTAAGAATGCTATGCTTGATGAAAAATTACCTCAGCAGTAGGTGGTCCTCAGTAATAAGGTTTTTGTATTTCAAAGATTTTTTTTTGGCTTAAAGGCAGATTTTTGTCAAATGGGTATTTATGGTCTGTAACTGCATTTACATATATGTACATGAACATTAAATATTAAAAATTACTACAAAAATAGGACTTTTTGCTCCCTTATCAACATGTATGTTTTTCAAAAACATTTTGTTGTTTTTACAAATTGGTTCATTTGAATATTTTTTTAAATATTTTTTCAATTGTATGTGTGTGGGTGTATTCCTTGCATGTACATAACTGCACCCTTGTCATGCAATGCCTGAGGATGTCAGAAGAAGGCATTAGATCCCCTGGAACTGGAGTTAGAATGGCTGTTAGCCACCATGTGGGTGTTGGGAATTAAACCCAGTTCCTCTAAAAGAGCTTTCCCTGCCCATAATCACTGAGCCATGTCTCCAGCCCCTCATTCAATTTTTTTCATTTGCATGTCTTGGCACATTAAATCTGGAGTGACTGATAAATGACAGTAATCTCTGAAGTTTGTGCACCTTGGAATGATATTTTTTGAGACAGGGTCTTCCTATATAGCCCCAGCTGGACTGGAACTCACTCTGTAGACCAGATTGGCCTTGAACTCACAGAGATCTACCTGCCTCTGCCTCCCGAGTGCTAGGATTAAGGGCATGCACCACTACACCCAGCTTAAAGACAGTTCTTTTTTAATTTTTTCTATTTTTATTTGTTTATGTATTATTTTTTATGTGTACTATCTGCATGAAGGTTGGTGCGCCCATGCCTTGCAATGTTGCTGAGGTCAGAAGAGGGCATCAGATTCCCCTGGAACTGGAGTTAAAGACGGTTCTTAGCCGCCATGTGGGTGCTGGGAATCAAACCCAGGTCCTCTGTAAGAGCAGTTGGTGCTCTTAACCACTGAGCCATCTCTCCAGCCTCTGGATGATTTTTTTTAAAGTTTCTCTTTTCCAATCTCAGATTTGGAAGTGTTCAAAATGCCTAGTATTTGATCACAGTCCATTTTCTGATGAGTCTACTCAAAGTGAAATTGTAGACAAAATGGCTGCTGGGGTACTTCAGTCATCTTAACAGAATGTCTACTCTAGAGAAAGCTCTGGAATAGTAAAAGAAAAAAGCCTACCTTGGGTAAATCTTGCTCCCTCTCTGCCTCTGCCCACTGGTCCCTCCTGCCTCTTTCCCTCCTCCCTCCTCTTTCCCTCCCTCCTCTTCCCTCCCTCCACTTTCCCTCTCTCCTCTTTCCTTCCCTCCCTACTCTAGAGAAAGCTCTGGAATAGTAAAAGATAAAAAGCCTACCTTGGGTAAATCTTGCTCCCTCTCTGCCTCTGCCCTCTGGTCCCTCCTGCCTCTTTCCCTCCCTCCCTCCTCTTTCCCTCCCTCCTCTTCCCTCCCTCCACTTTCCCTCTCTCCTCTTTCCTTCCCTCCCTCCTCCCTCTTGCCCTCCTCTCTGACACTGAGGCAGTTTCTGACCAAGTTGCCCCAGTTGGACTTAATCTTTCTCTGAAGTTCAGGAGGATCTTGAACTTGGGACCCTCTTGCCTCAGGCCATTGAAGAGCTGGGATTATAAAGTTGTGTCCCCAGGCCCAAGAGGGTTCTGTCAAACAGTCATTGAATGGTGTTTATTTATGGAATACAGAGAAAATAACTTTCAAGCAAACGTTTTGTCTAAATTTCATGAGGAGATTCTTCTCAATGCAACTGAGATGCTAAAATTGCCATTCAAAAAGTTTTAGCTATAACTCAGCTTTTAAAAATATTTTAATTGAAGTTTTGTCCATTTCATACAACATTTCTCAGTCCAGTTTAGAGTCCTTCCTCCTTACATGCCATGGACCCCACCCGAGCTCGAAAAGGTCCACTTGGATTCTCACCAATCTCGGGGGACGGGGGGATATGCCTGACCTAGCCCCGCCCTGGCAGCCCGCACCAAGTTGCAGACCACTAGTACCAGACCCTCTGGTCCCGGCGTGAAAGAAAGACTTAGGACGGTCCCGCCCACGACCCCCTACCTGTAGCAGAGGTGGCAGATGCTTGCCCAGGTAACTACCCTGCGGCCCCCACCAAGGTGCAGACCACTAGCCCCGGACCCTCTGGTCCTGACGGGAAAGAAAGATGTAGGATGGTCCCGCCCACGACCCCCTACCTGCGGCAGAGGCAGCAGATGCTTGCCCGGGTAACTACCCCGCGGCCCACACCAAGGTGCAGACCACTAGCCCCGGACCCTCTGGTCCCGGCGGGAAAGAAAGATGTAGGACGTTCCTGCCCATGACCCCCTACCTGTGGCAGAGGTGGCAGTTGCTTGCCCAGGTAACTACCCCGCGGCCCCCACCAAGGTGCACTAGCCCCGGACCCTCTGGTCCCGACAGGAAAGACGTAGGATGGTCCCGCCACGACCCCCTACCTGCGGCAGAGGCGGCAGATGCTTGCCCAGGTAACTACCCTGCGGCCCGCACCAGGGTGCAGACCACTAGCCCTGAACCCTCTGGTCCCAGTGGGAAAGAAAGAGGTAGGACGGTCCCGCCCACGACCCCCTACCTGCGGCAGAGGAGGCAGATGCTTGCCCAGGTAACTACCCCACGGCCCACACCAAGGTGCAGACCACTAGCCCCAGACCCTCTGGTCCTGGCAGGAAAGAAAGACCACTAGCCCCGGACCCTCTGGTCCCGGCGGGAAAGAAAGACATAGGGCGGTCCCGCCCACGACCCCCTACCTGCAGCAGAGGCAGCAGATGCTTGCCCAGGTAACTACCCCACAGCCCGCACCAAGGTGCAGACCACTAGCCCCAGACCCTCTGGTCCCGGCGCGAAAGAAAGACCACTAGTCCCGGACCCTCTGGTCCCGGCGGGAAAGAAAGATGTAGGACGGTCCCGCCCACGACCCCCTACCTGCGGCAGAGGCGGCAGATGCTTGCCCAGGTAACTACCCCATGGCCCACACCAAGGCACAGACCACTAGCCCCGGACCCCCTGGTCCCGGCGGGAAAGAAAGATGTAGGATGGTCCCGCCCACGACCCCCTACCTGCAGCAGAGGGGGCAGGTGTTTGCCCAGGTAACTACCCCACGGCCCCCACCAAGGTGCAGACCACTAGCCCCGGACCCTATGGTCCCGACGGGAAAGAAAGACGTAGGACGGTCCCGCCCACGACCCCCTACCTGCAGCAGAGGGGGCAGATGCTTGCCCAGGTAACTACCCCACGGCCTGCACCAAGGCACAGACCACTCCATTTAAATATTTTTAAAAATATTTTTTTCAATTGTATGTGTGTGGGTGTATTCCTTGCATGTACATTACTACACCCTTGTCAGGCAATTCCTGAGGATGTCAGAAGAAGGCATTAGATCCCCTGGAACTGGAGTTAGAATCATTGTTAGCCACAATGTGGGTGCTGGGAATTAAACCCAGTTCCTCTAAAAGAGCTTTCCCTTGCCCGTAATCACTGAGCCATGTCTCCAGTCCCTCATTCAATTTTTTTCATTTGTATTTAGTAGGATTTCACGAACATAATTTTGCATGTCTTGGCACATTAAATCTGGAGTGACTGATAAATGACAGTAATCTCTGAAGTTTGTGCACCTTGGAATGATTTTTTTTTGAGACAAGGTCTTCCTATATAGCCCCAGCTGGACTGGAACTCACTCTGTAGACCAGATTGGCCTTGAACTCACAGAGATCTACCTGCTTCTGCCTCCCGAGTGCTAGGATTAAAGGCGTGCACCACCACACCCAGCTTAAAGACAGTTCTTTTTTAATTTTTTTAAATTTTTTTAAATTTTTATTTATTTATTATTTTTTATGTGTATAAGTGTACTGTCTGCATGAAGGTTGGTGTGCTCAAGTCATGCAATGTCGCAGAGGTCAGATGAGGGCATCGGATTCCCTTGGAACTGGAGTTAAAGATGGTTCTTAGCCACCATGTGGGTGCTGGGAATCAAACCCAGGTCCTCTGTAAGAGCATTCAGTGCTCTTCACCACTGAGCCAGCCTCTGGATGATTTTCTTTTTAAGTTTTTTTTTTCCAATCTCAGATTTGGAAGTGTTCAAAATGCCTAGTATTTGAACACAGTCCATTTTCTGATGAGTCTACTCAAAGTGAAATTGTAGACAAAATGGCTGCTTGGGTACTTCAGTCATCTTAACAGAATGTTTGTCTACTCTAGAGAAAGCTCTGGAATCATAAAAGAAAAAAGCCTACCTTGGGTAAATCTTGCTCCCTCTCTGCCTCTGCCCACTGGTCCCTCCTGCCTCTTTCCCTCCCTCCACTTTCCCTCTCTCCTCTTTCCTTCCCTCCCTCCTCCCTCTTGCCCTCCTCTCTGACACTGAGGCAGTTTCTGACCAAGTTGCCCCAGTTGGACTTAATCTTTCTCTGAAATTCAGGAGGATCTTGAACTTGGGACCCTCTTGCCTCAGGCCACTGAACAGCTGGGATTATAAAGTTGTGTCCCCAGGCTCAAGGGAGTTCTGTCAGACAGTCATTGAATAGTGTTTATTTATGGAATACAGAGAAAATAACTTTCAAACAAATGTTTTGTCTAAATTTCATGAGGAGATGCTTCTCAATGCAACTGAGTTGCTAAAATTGCCATTCAAAATGTTTTAGCTATAACTCAGCTTTTAAAAATATTTTAATTGAAGTTTTGTCCATTTCATACAACATTTCTCAGTCCAGTTTAGAGTCCTTTCTCCTTCCATGCCATGCCACCCGAGCTCATGCATTCTGCCATACATGCCTTTTGTCTTTTTAGTTTTTCTTTGCAGAGTTTTACTCTTTGGGGCAGAAGTTTACTATTTGTCTTTTTTTTTTTTGAGACAGGGTCTCTCTATAGCCCCAGATGGTGTTGAACTGCTCTTGCAGAGGACACAGGTTCCATTCCCAGCACCCACATGGTGGCTGAGAACCATCTTTAACTCCAGTTCCAGGGGAATCCGACACCCTCTTCTAACCTCCAAGGCATTGCATGGCACAGGTGAACAAACCTACATGCAGACAGTACATTCATACACATAAAAAAATTAAAAATTAAAAAATAAATAAATAAACAGAGCAAGGAAGGGAAGGATCTACCATTTCTTCACTGGGATTATGTATGTGGAACAACTAGAATCAGGAAAGCTTGGGTGATATTTTGGGGTATATTTTGGACACTCTGTCACTGGCAATAAAATGGAAATGAATACCAGTGAGTTTAGCCATTCATTATTAATGGTGTTCGGCACATTTGTGATTGTTTGTTACAAATTGTGTTGGCAAAATTTCCATCATTTTGACAAAATACCTAACAGAAACAAGGCATATTTCATATTGTCCCAGTGTAAAGTACTTGGTTCCTGTGTATGTGTGTGTGTGTGTGTGTGTGTGTGTGTTGCTAGGTATTTAACTCATGTATGCTAGAGCAGAGCTCTACCAATGAGCTACATCACCAGCTCCTTGGCTTCATTTAAATGGCTCTAGTCTCTGTAACAACTATAGATTCTTTGGCCCCAAATTCAAGTGTGCTCCTTTTCTGACAAAACTACAGTTTATTTATTTTTTCTACTTAGGGGAATCTCATATTGTACTTGAAATATTTCCACCCCTACCAACCCCATAAAATTCCTCCCATGTCCCTCTCCTCTCAATTTCTTGCCTTCTTTGTTGATTATTGTATTACTGTATGTATTGCATTGTTATTATACAGACATTTATAAATGTAATGTGGAGACATACATAATACATTGAGTCTATTTAATGGTGCTCATGTGTTAAGGGCTGCCCACTTGGAATTAGATAATGTCTCAATGAGTTAATCCCTTGAGAAAACTGATTCTCCCTCCCTCATCATACATTGATTGCCTGGAGCTCTCTATCTTGAGGTGGGACCCCAAGAAATTTACCCCATCCACCTTGGCCTGTCAACTGCTTTTGTCATTATGCAGATCTTGTTAGACTGCCATACTGTGGAGATTTCACTGGGGTAGCTCCCCTACTATGTTCCCATTCTCACTGTAAATCCTATTAAAGCAACAAGGAATACCATGCAACAACAAGAACCCTGGCCTGTCTTGAAATTTCCCCCACCATATTAACTAGCCCACCCTGCTTATACTCCATCTCAGGCAGTCTAAGCCATGATCAAAATGAAAAGAAGTTCTTTGCCAGAATGGAATACACGAGGCTCATATTCTGATTCTCTACAGTCTTCATTTCCACGTGAAAACACATGAATGCAGTTTTTACCATCTGCATTCCTATCTCCATATTGGTCTTCTAAACCCTCAATAGAATCAACCATTAATATACTTACAACTTTGAAAACTTGTAGAGCTTGGACAACTGGGGCTACAGGGAGACTCTGTCTATATATTACTCTATTTACCCCTTGTTGACATCAGCTTTCTAATGTTCTGTCTGCAGGGCTACTTGAACACATTGAAAAGCAAAATCATTTTCACTTTTAAAGAGCTAGAATTAGCTAAAACAACCAAATTATTATTGTCCACAGCAAGTTTCATAACACAATCAGGGAATACCACTAGTAATACTTCTCAACTATTCAAAAGGACCTTTATTAAGCTTAAGTAACTATATAGATTTCACAGTAGTATGGCATAGTTACCCTTAGCTAAAGTCACAACCACATTTTAAGATTCACAATGATCGGCATCTCCATTACCTAAGTAATCTACAAAGCTTATGGATAAAGAGAAACACAAAATCCTCAAGCTTTACAAAATAAAAATTTCTAGGCCTATTTACATGAATAATAAAACCGTTTCTTTCAGGTAACAAAAGAAATTATAAAGGCATAGAACTGAAATTTTATTTTCTAAATAGCCAGGAATGAAAGAAATGTTAACAGAACTTAACAGAATGGTGCTATTACTTTCTATGTTCCTCACTCACTCCATCTTTGTACAGTCACAGCTTATGTCAGTAGCTTCACGAGCCCCTTTCTCAAAAGCTCAACTGAAGTTTGATTCCATGGAGAGTATGTACTGCATTCAGCAAAGACCTCTACCTCAAAATAGTCAAGATTTTTTGTCACTTGTTGGATATTTGTTTTCAGTTAAATTCTCATAGTTTTTCTTTTGCAGGATGCTGGTCAGTAAGTGTTGATATGATATAGGGCTCTTTCCTTCAATGTGTGGGCTGGCTACTGGGTATCCTGCCTGTCCACAGGCCTAGAGAGGTGCTGAGGTGCTGTTGTCTTCTGCACAGTCAACAGGCTGGGTGACTGCTCCTGCGCAGGGCTTAGGAAACTGTTCATGATGGGAGGTATGGGTGGCCAGAACAGACCCTCTAGGAAGAGTGAGCTCATAGTGATCACTTCTTGGTACCCAGGGATATCAAAGTCCCTTCTGCTGTAGGTCCCAGGATGCTCCGTGTCTAGGGCCACCACGCTGGACTTGAGTCTTTTGGGAAGGGGCTCTTTGAACTTGGCTGTGGTACTGTTAGCATTCTGATGGCAGAAATAGTATCTTTCTTGTGGAGCCCACAAGTGCTCCACCTTCAGGGGGCACCTGATGTTGTCCAGACAAGCAGGGGCAGGATATTTCCTCAATTTCTCACTAACATCAGTTGCATTTTTACAGAAATCCTGAGGTTCATGGTATGTTGGTGAAAGGCCACCACCACTCAGAATACTCTGGAAGACAGAAGGCATCTCCCTGGGCTTCTTGGCAGGGGGGCTGCCTTGGACATCTTTGGCACCATCCAAAACTCTCTTTAAATTTCTGGTGTGCACACTGTCGGTTAGCAGAACATCTTCCATCTCCTGGTTTTTGCCTTGGCTCTGGACCTCAGGGGTAGCATCCATAGGAAGCTGGTCTTTGTGGTGTCTCCTCAAGGGCTTTGTCAGAGAAGACTTCTGGGCTGCTGCATAGTCACTGATATCACAGTTGTATGGCTTTTCACCTGAATGAGTTCTGAGATGAATAAGGAGGTAGGAATTGGACTGGAAACATTTCCCACAGTAACTACACTCTCTTGAGGACTTTGGCTGCTTTTCCTTTCCTCCAACAGCATTTTTATCCAAATAGAGACCATCAGGATACACTTCTTGCTCCAAGGCTGCACTTTCTTCCACTGTGGTGTTGAGTTCCTGGAAGCATGTCTCAGGCTGCCTCCTATCCACAGACATTATGGGCGGCTGATTTTCCTTTCCTCCAACAGCATTTTTATCCAAATGGAGATCATCAAGACCCACTTCTTGCTCCAAGGCTGCCCTTTCTTCCACTGTGGTGGTGAGTTCCTGGAAGCATGTCCCAGGCTGCCTCCTATCCACAGATATTATAGGTGATGGGGCTTTGGACCTCCTGTTCTTCTTGTGCACCCTGGAGTGCAAGACCAGCTGGTGGTAGGTTCTGAAGACTTTGGAGCACTCAGAGCACTGAGTGGGCTTCTTCTTGCTACTTGGCAAATTGGGATGTCCATCCTCAGAAGGCACTTTACTCTCCAAGTGTCTGGACTTGTCCTCATCTTCAGAGAAGCCAGGATAACTGCTTTTATGTGTTTTAATCTTTCCAGGACTTTCTGACTTGCTCCAGCTCCTGATTTCTCCAAGCTCCTCTTTCTCTGAACAGAAATTGTTATTGTCAGTGCTTCCTTCTGGGCTTGACTCTTTCACTTGTCCTGTGGTAGGCAGCTGCCAAGCCTGGGAGTTGGGGATGGGGTCCAGCTGAGGTTTCCACGTCGAGGTCATGGGTATGCTTGTGGTCTCTGCCTGAGATTTGGGGTTCGAGTTCAAACATTGCACCATCTCTTCCTTGGGAGACTCCATTCCTGCTTGCTGGACATCCAGGTTTTGGCTGGTTGCAGCAGGGGTTGTTTCTTTGGTGTGCACCCAGCTGTGCTCAATCAGGCTCTCTTTATTGGGGAAGAGGAAGCCACAGACCAAGCACATCTTGTAGGGAGAGAAGCTCCCAGTTGTGTGCACCTGGACCACGTCATTGATGGTGACAGGACTCTCCAGGGTCTGCTGCGGCTGCTTCCTGGCTCCTGACTTGGCCTGGTGTGTCCGCATGTGATTCTTCAGGTGCCACTGCTTCTTGAATCTCCTCCAGCACATGCTGCATGCATAGGTGAAGGGTCCTTGTGTTGCTTCTTGTGGAGCTCAATGTAAGAGCCACTGTGAATGCTGCCCACACACCTCACAGCTGACTCTTCTTTTCTTTGCAGTTCTTCTCTGGGCTGGCTCTGCTGGCACCTGACCTTTATCAAGGGACTGAGATACTGGTGCTCCACCCGCAGAAGCCTGGTTCACAGAGCAGTTCCTGGTGCTGCAGGACACGTGCTGACCGAGTCCTCTGCATGAGTCAAGGTATGATTGCAGAACATGCAGTCAAAGGGCAGGTAGTTTTCATGGGATGATGTTCTTCTCCTGAGAAGCCCTGAAGGGAATGTTGGAGGGGCCTTTCATGAACACCAGGTGGGCCACCTCCATCCAGTGGCTTGAGAGCCTGGGATGACCTCCATCTCATCAGTATACACAAGGACTGGTTGAAATGGCATGTTTCTTGTCACTTTATGGTCAGAGAGAATAGAAAAGCCAAGTGACTAAGGGGAATTTCTTGACCTCCAGTGAGGCTTCTTGTGAATGCTTGTAACTCCAACCACCAAAGCCCAGGGCTTCAAAAGTACAAAAATCCTGTGCTAACTTCAAAATGAAGTGTGTATTTCTCCAACTTACCCTCTCAGCTTTCTGGGGAAGCTCAGTGCTGGGTCTTTTCAGTAGCAGGTATCAAGGATACAGGGCTGGGATTCCAACTAGAATCAGCACAAATCTCTAGTTCTGTCTTCATCCAAGGTGGCTCAGTTGATTAAGAATCATCCCAGCAATAAAGACAGGGATTTCCCAAGTCAGTGCAGGGTTTTTGGTCCAGGAACTTTGAGAGAACGCTGGTCCTAGCTCCCTGGATATCTGATCCAGCCTGGGGTCCAGCCAAGCATTTAAATAAGGCCAGGGAGGACAATCCATAGGAGGCGGGCTGGTTGGGAGCCTTCAGCCAACCACAGAGAGCCTCCATATGAGGCCCACACCCTCTGTGCCAGGAAGTCAGAATGAAGCCAAGGATCTGTGAAGGTGGACTTCCAGACTTGCACATAAGTGATTTCTCTATTAGTCACTATTTCTGTTTTTGAGAAAAAAGCTCAATAGCCTGCAATTTGAAATAAAAAGCTGGATTCAATTTATGTCATAGTTTTGGAGATGTCTGTTTATACATGTTCCATTAACTCTGCATCTGCAAAGATTGAAGGAAGGAATCAAGTAGGAACAGAAATGTCAGGGTGGGGACAAAGACATGAAACAGGTCAAGTATTGTCACAACTCACCCCCAAAGGGGATTAGAGATTATTTACTCTGGTATCCAAAAATGGGTGACTATGGCCTGGGGAGACACAGATTCAGGCTGCTGTTCCAATGTGGAAGGAGTTCACTCAGGTTTTATTTAATTTAATATTTATTATTTTATTATAATTATTTTTAGCATTATATGTTTGTCTTTTGAGCAAGTCCCCGCAGCCACCAAGCTCCCTTGAACTGCTTTGTAGAAATAGCTGGCCTTGAATTCTTCAGGAGAATCCAAACTCGCAAATCCTCAGTACATGGATTAAAGGCCATATGCCCCCACCTGCGTGCCTCATTTTTTATGAACCCACCAAGAAAACAATCATAATCAAGATATGTTCAAATACATTTTGAAAACATTTAGTACCACATTACAGCAAAAAAAAAAAACAAACACCTCACTACAACTCAGATGGTATTCGATGGCAACTCACAGCATTTTGGTTGATGAGAACTAGGCTGTGTTAGAGCATTTCAAGAAGACTTTTTTTGAGACAGTATCCCTTTAAATCCCAGCTGGCGGAACAACATCCATCTGTAGAACCGGCCTGGCCTTGACCTCAAAGATCTCGACCTGCCTCTGCCTACCTAGTACTAGGATTAAAGGCAGGTGCACCACCACACCCTTCTAAAAGGTTAAATCTGTTTATCACAGGATATTAAGTCAGAAACACAAAGATGGGGATGAATGCCTATTTTGGAGGAACAAGAAGGACCCTGAACTCAGGTCCTGCACGTGTAATGTCCCAAATCCTCCACAATCACTGAAGGATGTTAGTTGAATGTTCCTTATTATTCTGGGAAGTTTCATTCACACCCACAACCTGAACTCAGAAAAGTTTTCCCTTGTTTTGGTGGCACTTCTAAAGTTTAATTTTTTTGATGATGACTTTTCTTTGTATAAGACATCAGTGAGTGTTTGCTTTGTTTTCAGAGACATTATGGCCTCACGGTGACTGTTATAATGCAAGTGGACATTGCAATAATCTATTTCTTGTTAGGAAATGAGGGTAGAGAAAAGCCAAACACTGTAATTTTTTAAAGAAATAAGGAAAGACACATACCATATATTGAGTGGGTAACAAGTTAGAGATGAATGCTTACGATTATGTGAATTAAAAGCAGGGCAAGGTCCTAAGACAAAGAGACTGTTGAGTGCTCAGCCATCAGTTGGCATCTCTAACACTCCCCTCCAATGTTCTGGAAACTGCAGATTCAGGGCAAAGTTAATGTAAGGGCTGCAGGATAGGAAGGAGAGCCTGAAATGCTCCCCTGGGAACTTCATGTTGCCATACCCAGGAGCCTAGGGCAGTGGTGGTGATTTGCACAAGATTTCTGCTGGGTAAACCCATCACCACTCCATTACGTATGAGGGGCTTTAATGAGGCCTGCTCCCTGAAGAAGGAAAGTCAACTAATAATTGTTTAGTGAAGGAAAGTTAGCTCCTTCAGAGCCTTAGTGCTGCTAAATTGCCCTTGATCAAGTAAACAATCCCCTGCCTATGCTCAGGTAAGCAAACTAATTAAATGCAATACACTGCAAGAAATCAATGTGGAAAATAATCCAAGTGGAAGATGTCAGATATTTGGTTTGTTTTATATCAACAACAACAATAAATATTTGAAAACCCAAATAGAAAAAATAGGGAAATATTCTCAGGACAGACTGTTTCTCTAACAGGGATGGGGTCCAACCCAGTGAGGTAAATCACAAATAGATGTTAAATTTTTTATTTTATTTTTGTATTGTTTTTTTTTTTTTTTTTTTTTTTGTAGGTTTGTGCACCTGTCCGTGCAATGCTGCGGAGGGCAGAGAGGGCATCAGGATTCCCCTGGAACAGGAGTCCAAAGACAATTCTCAGCCACCAGTATTTTTTTGTCACAAGCATTGAAGGAAACTAGAACAGCCAGGTTATATCTATCAAATTACAGAATAGGAATTAACTAAGAGTGTTGGGAAGCACCAGAGGTAGCCCAGGGCACTAGAATCCTTGATGACTGCAGTTCAGAGCCCATAGACTGGCCTGGAGAGGCATAGGGAGATTGCAGAGATAACCTTGAGTTGTGCTGGGCCTCCCTCCCACTGGATCCAGATACAGACCTTNCACCTGCAGAGTATGAGTGTTCCCCTTTCTCCACACCCGTCCTAGCACTTGTGGTATCAATTATTATTCTTGATCCTGCCAGTCTTCTGTAATAGTTTTTTTTTTATCTTTTTTTTTTTTTTATATTTTTGTTTCTGTTCCTTAATTACTACCGATGGTTGAACACTTTTTAAATGTTTTTCGCCGTCTCTAATTTCTCTCCTGTGAAGTCTCTATTCAGTAACTTGCGTCATCTTTTGAGTGTGTCATTATGTTGTTTTCTGTTTTTCTTCTTTGTTTTTGCAGTAGCGTGTATACTCTGGAAGATTAATGCTTTGTCAGATTGTCTGCAGTATGAAGGTTTCCCATTCTGTGGGTTTCCTCTTCACTTCCTTTATATGTTTCTTGTTGATTTACAGAACGTTTGAGTTTAAGATAGGTCCCATTTTCAATTGTTATTCTTTATCTTGTGGCTGCTTGCTGTTGTTTAGGAAGTACTGTTTCTTATACCTATGTGCTTGTAGCTGGCCAGTTGTACTTTCTATCAACTGCGAGAACTTTGGGTTTTCAGCTTGGGTCTTTGTGGACATTGAGGATTGACTTTTTGTACAGGTGAGTGGAGGGATTTTAATTTATTCTTCTGCAAGCATGTGATACAGTTTTTGCCACACACACTACTGAGAAGCTGTCTTTCCTCCATTTGTCTTTCTGGCCCCGTGTCAAATATGAGGGGCTGAAATTGTATGAGCTCAGGTTTCGATCTTCAGTTTTATTCATTGGTAACTGGCTGTCTGTTTAATGTGTTCCTGATACCAGGCCTGTTTTTTTGACTTATAGCCCTTGTATATAGTTGAGGTGTCTAGGTATATGAGATGCCCTCCTGTATTGCTCTTGTTCACGGTTGCTTTGCATTCGGGTCTTTTGTTTTTCAAATGAATTGAGGATTTTTTTTTCAGCCTGTTGGGAGAAATTTTGGGGATTTTGATTGGGTATGCATTGAATATCTACCTGTTTGCTTAGGAGTGGACATTTTTACATTTTTTTTCCCAATTCCTATGAGCAATGGGAGGTTGTTCCTACCTTTGATTCTTCCTCATTTCCTTTTTCAGGGTGTTAAATTTTGTTGTGAGGATCTTGGGTCTTGGTTAGGTTTGTTCTTAGGTAATTTTATTGTTTTTGAGGCTATTGTTGAGTGGAGTCTCCTTTGTCTTTCCTTCTTCCGATTGCTTTGTTGAGTGTAAAGAAGGCCTACTGATTTTTCTAGATTTATTTTGTATTGCCTGCACCTTTTACCAACTCTTAATAACTTTCTAAGGAGTTTTCTGGTGGGTAGTTCCTTGCAGCCCTTAGGTAACAATCATATCATACACAAAAGGGATAGTTGACTTCCTCTTTTCCAATTAGAAACCTTTAATTTCCTTCTTTCTTGCTTTATTGCCTCTGCAAGGGTTTCCACACTTATCTGAAAGGAAGAGTGGGACAGGGGGCAGCCTTGCTCGAGTTTCCTACCTTTTAAAGTGGAATGTTCTGTCGGTATTTCCCACCATTTAGAGATATATTGGCTGTGGGTTTTCCTGTTTTGGCTTTGATTCAGGAGGAAGGTCCCCTCCAGTACCAATTGCCCTCTCAGGACTTTAAAAGAAGAGGAGCTGGATTTTTGTCAAATTGCTTTTCTCCGTTCAATTGAGAGATGGCGTGGTCTTGTGTCTTCAGATCATTGATATGTTTGATGAGGTAGTTTATGTTCTTTCGTATGGTTGGAAACTATCCGTGCATCGTGGTATGAATCCAACTTGGTCATGGGATGAATCTTCTTGATGGAGGTCTCTATTGCGTGTGGCCAGTATCTATTTAGAATTTTGGCATCTAGTGTTCATTAGGAGATGGTGCTTTAGAACTACTTTATTTGGTTTGTATCTTTCCTGGTTTTTGGTATGTACGTTGGCTGTATAGAATGTGAATTATGGGGAGAAGTCCCTCGTTTGTGATCCTTCTAACTGTTAGTGAATATGGTTGTATGTCTTTTTTGAAATAGTTTTATAGATAATCTGCAGTTGATACCATCTGGGCGTCGGGTGAGTGACTAATTTTTATGCTTTTTCTGGGATTAGGGTTATTACTCTTCGATTTCTTTCCTTACGAGGCGTTTGCGCACTCTTGGTAGCTTTGTGTCTGCCAGGATTTCAGGATACTTTATCCATTTCTTCTAGGGTTTTTCAATACGTATAGATAGTTTATTTAAGTCTACAGTTCCCTTGTATAATTGTCTCATGGATCCCTTTTCATTGTCTGTTGTGAGCTTAATTTCCCTTTCCGAGATTCTATTGATTTGGATGTTGGTCCTCTTTCTTTTGGTTAACTGGGCTAGAGGTTTATCTGTTATTTTGTTTATTCTTCAAAAGAACCAACTTTGGGATTCATGTGATTTTGATGTGTTTCCTTTGTTTTCTTTTCTGATTCTGTTGCTCTGTATTTTTGTTATATTGATTTGACTTCTGCTGCGTTTAGGTTATGCTGCTATTTGTTGCTCTCAGATGTTTTTAGTGCTCTGGCGTGGCTCTGTTTTGTTTTTTAAATATAGTTTTTTTGATGCTTTGTGCATTTCATAACTTTTTCATTCGTTCAGGTTATTTTCCCTTCCCTCCACCCCAGTCCCAGTATATGCATTCTTGCGCTACTGTCCTGACATCTTTCTCTCAGTTTTTTTTTCATTTTTGTCTATAGTTCTAATCTGCATGAGTACAAGATCCTTCATCGCACTATCTGCAGGCTGTTTGTGCCCACATACGAGGCCCATCCATGGGGGGTGACAGGTTGTTTGTTCTTAATCAAGTTGATCCAATGAGTGTCCAGACACATTGCTGTAGTTTCACCATTCACCCCCATCGCAGCCTTCATTTCACCGGCCTCTTCTGCGGTGTTCCTATGGATTTTAGAAGGGCACTGGGTGTTGGGATGGTTATAAGTCCTCCTGTCTTGGAGTAGTTGTACTGGCTCTGAGTCTTTGGTTCTGTTTTCTGTAATGGGTGACCGCTTGTTTCTTGATGTGTTCAGGCATACTTTTCGACCTCTATCAAGTTAGCGTTTGTGCTCCATTTACAGGTTGGGGAATGACTCTGGATCGTTACACTTTTTCTCCGTTGGTTCCTGTTGGGGCGGGAGGCAAGAGGCGTCTGCTATATCGAACTTGTGTCCTGAAGGTTGTATAATTGTTTCTTCGTGGACTCTCTTGTAGCCTGTGTGGTTAAATCAAGAGGATCCAGGGTGGGTTCGAGTTTATGGGTGCTGTGGTTTTCTTGTTTGTATGTTCAGAGGGGTCGTGTTTTCTTGCCATTTTTGGTAATCTCTCGTGCTCTAACGTTGTCTTTTTCTTTCTCAGTTTCGCGTTGTTGTGGTGACGCTTTCGTTTTTGTCCTGTTTGGAATAGATCCAATTTTTCCATGTTAGTTTTTAGATTGGATTGCTCAGGGTTTTTGTGAGAAGAGGTTTATTGTCTTTCTGTATCCCCCCCTTTTTAGGTATATGTGGTGTTCTTCTATTGGACTAGTTGGGTGGAGTCAAGGTGCACAGATTTTCATCCAATTCTACCATGTTTGTTTGGGGTGTGATATAGTTGATTACTTGAGTGTAACTTATTTTTAACTGGTTAATATCTTAATTGAGGAAGCTAAGGTTGGTACACCAGAAGAATTTAGAGACCTTTGTATGTGTCATCCAAGTTTGCTTGTTACAGTTTTATGTTTTAAGCAATTGTGCACAGAGCTAGTCTCTTTATTCGATGTTCCTTTTATAGTCTGGTACTTCTAGTCCTAACACCATGTTGTCTGTAGACGTGTCTAGCGCGATACTGCGGTACTTGTGAGCTCACATCTTAATGCCTTTTAGATCGATATACCTTCCTTCGACCATCCCCTAGTTTCAATTCCCATTTCGTCCTTTTCTGATGCGTCTGTTTGTTTGTTTGTTCTTTTTTTTTTTTTTTTTTTTTTATTTTTTTTTACAACTAGGTACTTGTTGTTGCATCCACAGATGAGGGTTATCATTTGTCTTTTGTTTTTGTTCTGGGACTATGTTACTTCAATTAACATATGCTCCATGCTGCCATCATTACTGAAATTATGATGTTGTGGTATTTCCTGTTACATGTACTCACAATTTTCTTCTATCACTCGTTCAGGTTGACTGGTGGGTTCGTTTTTTGCTGGCTGATAGTGTGCGTATGTGCTCTGCAGTAGATGGTTTGTTGGTTTGTGGGTATATTACCAGGCTTAGTGATATGACTGGTTCAATGAAGGCTCATTTTGGGTTTCTGAAGGTTCTCCATGCTTCGTGCTGTAACAGTTATTCGACAGCTGGTTGGGTGTGTTTTCCTATTTCCCCAACCTTCCAGCATTGGGTTTTCGTGTTCTGACTAGCGTTTTTGGAGTAAGGTGATATCTCGAGTGGTTTTAATTTGCATGTTCTTTTATTAATGATGTTGAACATTCTTAAGATGTTTCTCGGCATCTTTATTTCCTCTGTTTGATAAGTTCTGTTATTTCGTCTTGCTCCATTTTTTGAATGATTTTCATTTTCTTTTTTGTTATTTTGGTGCTGTGTTACTCGAAAATTAATGTTCTTTGGCGATTGTATTGTCTGTTGAGTGTTTTCTGCTCGAGCCTTGGTCTCTCATTCCTTTAATTGCTTTTTTTTGAGTTTCAAGAAGCTTTGGAGTTTTAAGTGAGTCGTGTCCATTTTGTCAGTGGTTTGTCTGATTATTTCTTGTGTGCAGTTGTGTTGATTGTGGAAGTTTTTCTCATCTATGTCTTTGTGGTCTGGTGCTGTGTTCTCTTTCCCTTCCGTTTGGGGTTTCACTTGAGGTCTTTGGTCCATCAGGAGTTGGCTTTACGAATGGTGGTGGGTTTTATTTCATTCTTCGACAAGTGATGATCCAATTTTCCCAACAACATTTGTTTAAGAAGCTGTCTTTTCTCCAATATATATTTCTGGCCCCTTTGTCAAATATTGAGGTGGCTGAAATTATATAAGCTCAAGTTTTGGATCTTTAGTTTTGTTCCAGTGGTCAAATGGTCTGTTTTGTGCGTCAGTACCAGGCTGTCTTTGACTATAGCTAACTTAGTTGTCGATTTAATGTCGGATCATCAGCGCCCTGGTTTTCAAGCTGGAAATCTCTGGTTCTTTGTCGGTACAAAGACCGAATGCTCTAAATGCCTGAGTGAAAGAGCATACGGGGGATCGCATAGTACGACATAAACTTATACACAGTGCTGCTGTTTTATGTTAGGCACTTAGGGTTATAAAATTCCCTCTTAGGATGCTTTTATACGTGTCTAGGTTTTGCTTGTGTTGTTTTATCATTGTCATTTCAGTTCGAATGTTTTTTTTCTTTCTTTATTTCTTCCTTGACGTATTCATTATTCTGAGGTGGTTTGTTTCGTCTCCGATGTTCTTGGTGGTTGTAGGTTTATCTAGGTGTTGACAATTGGTTTTATTGATGTCGTTGAAGATGTGCATGGAATGCTTGAGATTATTTCATCTTTTTGTATTTGTTGAGTTTTTTTCCGGTGTCCCAGGTTATTTGTTTCTATGTTTGTGAGGGTTCCGAGGTGTGCGGACTTGAAGTATTCTCTGGTTTGGGTGATATGATAGATGTCTGTGAGGTTTGGGTGTATTGTGTTCTTTAGTTCAGTTGTTCTCTTCTGTTTGTTTTTGTCCCTGTTGACCTGTTCTATGGACTTCTGGGGTATTGTAGTCCCTACTGTTAGTGTTTTGGCTGGGGTATTGTGCTTGTAGTACTGATATAGGATTGTCTTATTAATTGTGCATGGGTATTTGTTGCATTTGTTTCTATCGGTGTGAGAGTTTGATCGTTCATTGTTCTTTATAAGATGGCTCTGCTTTTTAAGGGGGTGTTTTTCTTTTTGTCTGTGTATTAGTACTTCTCTGTTTGGGTACATTTGTCTTGGTATATCTTTTTCATCTTACCTAGTTGGTCCGTCTGAATTGAGACGTATTTAGATGGGTTGTTTCATTCCTTCTCCGTCTTTGGCGTCTATTGGGGATTTGCCTAGTATTTATTTCTGTATATTGAAGATGTCTGTTGTTTCCTTCTTGTTATCCATTTTTGGGTCTTTATGCTTCTTGATTTGCTTTTATGTTTTTATTTTGTTTCTGGTCAGGTGGTTTGAGTTGTGGCTCCTTCCTTGCTGCCTTTGAATTGCTTCAAGTTTTTTTGAAGAGTTGGTTTTCCAGAATGTATTGTATCTTGTTTATGTATGGAGTTGTTTTATTCTCTTATCTATAGTCTCAACATTTTGCTGTGGGTAGTTTCTGGGTTGGCATCCAGTCTTACACTGGTTGTTTTGCGTCGATGTTCTTTTGTTTTCTGTTTGTGCGGGAAGTCAGTTGTATTTGATGGGGTTCTTTGATGGTGCTTTTTTTTCTTGGTGGCCTGCGTTTTGTCTGTTTTGTTTTTGGGCTTGCTCTACTTGATGGATTGGCGTGGGGGTTGATCTTTTGGTGTTTTGTTTATTTGGGGGTTTTTTTTTTTTTTTTTTTTTTTTTTTTTTTTTTTTTTTTTTTTTTTTTTTTTTTGTGTGTTTGTGTCTGTGTCTCTCTGTCTCTATTTCTCTTGAGTTCTTTCCTTCTCAATTCCTTATGATGGGAGGATTGTCTTTTCATGTGTCCCTTTTCCTGGTTTGTTCCTTTTTGATATTTTTAAGTTTGTTTCTAAATCTTTCTTTGGTGTTTTGTTGCTCTGTGTTATCTTCCAGATTGTATTCTTTGTTTGTTTCTTTCTTATTCTGGGCTTTTCCTTTCTTTTCTTGTTGGATGGTGTTCTTTTCTTTCTTTCTCTGTGTTTCTTTGTATTTCTTTTTTTGACTTTCCCCCGTCTCTTCTTGGTGCTCTTTTATTGGTTGGCTTCCTTTTTCGTGTTTCTTCTTTCGGGTTTGTTTTTTTTCCGTTAGTTCCTTCTGGCGTTTGTCTTTTCTTTTTCTTTCTTGAAGTTTGTCTTTGTTCTCTATGTCTTTTTGAGTTTTTTTTCTCTCTTTTTAGTATTGAATTGCTTCTTTATTTTTTTATTTCCTTGTAGTAGGTCTGCGTTTTCCTAGCTTGTTCCTTTGGGTCTTACAAGGGTCCATTGTAGCTTTCCTTCGGTGGTGGGCTTGATGGCGGATGTTCCTGTGGCTCTTTTCCTCATGTTGTCCCTTTGTGTGCCCTGGTGTGGGTTTCCATTTTGTGGTTCATCAGTAATTCTCACGTTTGTTAGCGAGTGGTTTTGCTTTGTTTTTCGGGCTTTTTTTGCGCTTTCTTTCCTCTCTTGTTTAGGCTGTGCGTTGGTTTCTCAGGCTTTCATTTGTTTTCCGTTTGGGAGTGTCTCTGTTGTTCTGTTATGAAGGTTTTTCAATAACTCCACGTGGTTTACATGTTCGGTTGGCGGGGGGGTGGTTGTTGCCTTGGCTGTCTGCCTCTGGTACTGCTTGAGTGCTTAGTCTGCTGTGCCTCGGGGATGGAGCCACACAGTGTCTGACGGGACTCTGTCAAACCAAGCTTTGACCTGTGGTGCTGCTGCCAGGCCAGCGTGGTTCGCCTGTGGGTAGAACCCCTGCGAAGGGGGGTTCTGATCAGCCTTTCAGTGCCCTGGTACGTTCCTACCCCCTGAAGACTGTACTTTGCCTGAGGTGCCTATTTTTTAATTTAGTTAGTAATTGCCCATCAAGCTTAGACTGGTGAGATTTGTATTAGGGGTATAGATCTGGGCACTTTGCTTCTTCAGGAACATTTTCATTCTATGGAGCGCACTTAATGGAAAGGATGGAAACTTTCAGCATGGTTGACAAAGAGCAGGTGTTTGTTATTTTATATCAGACATGGATTTCAAGTTTAGAATAGAGAGCAAAGGACCAGTATTTTATCAAAGGGAATATTCCCAGGAGATTTCACATCTATTGTTTCTATGCCCAACTTGTGTGCATCCCTTTATAAAGGCTTTCCGGGCCAAGTTACACTACCTTCTGTTGGGTGGGATCCCATCTTCTGTCCTTTGATGTTACGGACAAAGTACGAGATCTGACTGAGATTTGTAACCATGGACTTTGTGTGTTTTGGTGTGTGTGTGTGTGTGTTGTGTGGTGTGTGTGTTGTTAGGTATTTACTCGGTCATGCGTGCTTGAAGCTGAGCTCTCATGGCTACTCAAGCTCCTTGTTTCTTTTTAAATGAAGAAAGCTGTAGAGCTTGGGAATGGGGTAAGGGAGGACTGTGTCTCTGATATTATTATTTACCCTCTGCTACTCAGTTTGTTGGTTTCTGCTCGGGCTGACTTGCCATTGAAGAAAATCTTTTCATTTTTAAAAATTTTAAATTTATTTTTTATGTGTGTGTTGTTTGTTGTTGTAGGTCTGTGCACGGTGTTGTGCCATTGCGCGTAGGTCGAGAGGGGTGCCGAATTCTGTACTGGAGTTTTCTGGAATTGGAGTTCCGACGGTTCTCAGCCGCTTGTGGTGCTGGGGATCACCCGGTTCCTCTGCTGCAGCGCGGTGCGTTGTCTTAACGCTGAGGCCATCTTTCCAGCCACTCATTTTTAAAGCTGATAAGCAAACCTAGCTTAAAATCCACTTATTTTTTCACAGAGTTCATTAACACCATAAGGGAATCACTGGTTAACCTTTTTCCTGTTTTCAAAGCTTTTAAGTTTTGTAATTGTGATTTAAGTATTAGCATGGTTATTCTAGTCTACGTTTTACACACATTTTAACCATGCATGATCAGGCTTTCATTCATTCCTATTTACAAGTTATATAAAGAGAACACACAAACCTCAGGCTTTAAAAATAATTTCTGGCCTGTTTACTTATGTATAAATCATTTCTTTCAGGTACAAAAAAGTATAAAGGCAATGACTTGAATTTTGTTTTCTAATAATGCTAGGATGAGGAACGTTAACAGACTTACGATTGGTGTTTCTTTCTATGTTCCCTTCGATCCTCTTTGTCCAGTCCAGCTTATGTCTTCTAGCTTCATTAGTTCATTTTTCAAAGCCAACTGGTTTGATTCCTCATGTGAGGTATGCATGATTCGCAAGACCTCTACTCCAAATGTTAAGATTTTTGTACTTGTTGGATATTGCTTCGAAGTTATTCTCTGTTTCCTTTCCAGGTGAGTGGTTTAATGTTGTGGTTGGGCTCTTTTCTTCCATGTGTGGGCTGGCTACTGGGTATCCTGCCTGTCCACAGGCCTAGAGAGGTGCTGAGGTGCTGTTTGTCTTCTGCACAGTCAACAGGCTGGGTGACTGCTCCTGTGCAGGGCTTAGGAAACTGTTCATGATGGGAGGTATGGGTGGCCAGAACGGACCCTCTAGGAAGAGTGAGCTCATAGTGATCACTTCTTGGTACCTGGGGATATCAAAGTCCTTTCTGCTGTTGGTCCCAGGATGCTCCGTGTCTAGGGCCACCATGCTGGGCTTGAGTCTTTTGGGAAGGGGCTCTTTGAACTTGGCTGTGGTATCGTTAGCATTCTGATGGCAGAAATAGTCTCTTTCTTGTGGAGCCCACAAGTGCTCAGCCTTCAGGGGGCACCTGATGCCATTACTGCTGCTGAGGGGAGACTGAGAAGAGGCCATTGTCAGGGTCTCCGCTTTCGGCTCTGGTCGCTTCACCTCATCCACAGAAGCAGACATGCTGACTTTGGGCAACAGCTCTGGCTGCTGTTCGGTGGTGGCTCTGAGGCCCCCGGTGCAGGGCTGTGGCCTGTATGACTTAAGGTTACCAGGGGCTAAAGTACTGGAGTCAGGTCCTGAAAACTGGGGAACTTTGCCTGGTACCTTCTCTGGTGACAGGGACATGGGTGTCGGGAAGGCAGCCTTGGCTGGGAGCTTCTTCTGGCCTGCCAAGGGTGGCATGTCCTTTCCCAGCAGGGCAGGAGGACTGCTGGTCTGCTGGCTCCTCAGCTCAGACTTGCTCTTCAGCATGTCAGGGGTGAACTTGTGATGCAATCTCTGGTGCATTATCAGAACTTCCTGGGAAAATGTCTTAAAGGTACAAAAGGAGCAGGTCATAGTTGGGATGAGACTTGTTTTCAGAGTGATGGAGGGACATGTTTGAAGAGTTCCAAGAGGCAGAGTCAAAGGTCTTTCCTGGCAGCCAGAGCTGGGCTTGTAGTTGTAGTCAAACCTCTCCATGCTGGATCTGTGGCCACCTTCCAGAGACCCATCTCCTTCTGATTTATAGGCAGGGCTGCTGGCCTGAGTCTCAGCTGCTGATCTCATTTTCAATATGTCCAGACAAGCAGGGGCAGGATATTTCCTCAAGTTCTCAGTAACATCAGTTGCATTTTTACAGAAATCCTGAGGTTTACGGTGTGTGGTTGAAAGGCCAGCACCACTCAGAACACTCTGGAAGACAGAAGGTATCTCCCTAGGCTGCATGGCAGGGGACCTGCCTTGGACATCTTTGGCACCATCTGAAACTCTCTTTAAATTTCTGGTCTGCACACCGTAAGTTAGCAGAGCATCTTCCATCTCCTGGTTTTTGCCTTCTCTCTGGACGTCAGAGATAGCAGCCGTAGGATGCTGGTCTTTGTGGTGTCTCAAGTGCTTTGTCAGAGAAGACTTCTGGGCTGCTGCATAGTCACAGAAGTCACAGTTGTATGGTTTTTTACCTGTGTGAGTTCTGAGATGAATAAGGAGGTAGGAATTGGAGTGAAAAAACTTCCCACAGTAACTACACTCTCTTGAGGACTTTGGCTTCTTTTCCTTTCCTCCAACAGCATTTTTATCCAAATAGAGATCATCAGGACACACTTCTTGCTCCAAGGCTGCCCTTTTTTCCACTGTGGTGTTGAGTTCCTGGAAGCATGTCTCAGGCTGCCTCCTATCCACAGACATTATGGGTGGCTGCTTTTCCTTTCCTCCAACAGCATTTTTATCCAAATGGAGATCATCAGAACCCACTTCTTGCTCCAAGGCTGCCCTTTCTTCCACTGTGGTGGTGAGTTCCTCTAAGCATGTCCCAGGCTGCCTCCTGTCCACAGACATTAGAGGTGATGGGGCTTTGGACCTCCTGTTCTTCTTGTGCACCCTGGAGTGCAAGACCAGCTGGTGGTAGGTTCTGAAGACTTTGGAGCACTCAGAGCACTGAGTGGGCTTCTTCTTGCTACTTGGCAAATTGGGATCTCCAGCCCCAGAAGGCACTTTACCCTCCAAGTATCTGGGCTTGTCTCCATCTTCAGAGAAGCCAGGACAACTGCTTCTATGTGTTTTGATCTTTCCAGGACTTTCTGACTTCTTCCTGCTCCAGATTTCTCCAAGCTCTTCTTTCTCTGAATGGAAATTGTTGTCAGTGATTCCTTCTTGGCTTGACTCTTTTACCTGACCTGTGGTAGGCAGCTGCCAAGCCTGGTAGTTTGTGATGGGATCCAGCTGAGGTATCCAGGTCATGGGTATGCTTGTGGTTTCTGCCTGAGATTTGGGGTGCAAGTTCAAATGCTGTACCATCTCTTCCTTGGGAGACTCCATTCCTGCTTGCTGAACATCCAGGTTTTTGCTGGTTACAGCAGGGGTTGTTTCTTTGTTGTGCACCCTGCTGTGCTCAATCAGGCTCTCTTTATTGGGGAAGAGGAAGCCACAGACCAAGCACATCTTGTAGGGAGAGGAGAAGCTCCCAGCTGTGTGCACCTGGACCACATCATTGATGGTGACAGGACACTCCAGGGCCTGCTGCAGCTGCTTCCTGGCTCCTGACTTGGCCTGATGTGTCTGCATGTGATTCTTCAGGCGCCATTGCTTCTTGAATCTCCTCCAGCACATGCTACATGCATAGGTGAAGGCATCCTTGTGTTGCTTCTTGTGGAGCTCAATGTCAAGAGCCACTGTGAATGCCTGCCCACACACCTCACAGCTGAACTCCTCCTTTTCTTTGCAGTTCTTCTCCTGGGCTGGCTCTGCTGGCACCTGACCTTTATCAAAGAGACTGAGATACTGGGCTTCCACTTGCAGAACACCTGGTTCACAGAGCATTGCCTGGTGCTGCAGGAGCACGTGCTGACCAAGTTCCTCTGCATGAGTCAAGGTATGATTGCAGAACATGCAGTCAAAGGGCAGGTAGTCTTCCATGGGCATGATGTTCTTCTCCTGAGAAGCCCTGAAGGGAATGTTGGAGGGGCCTTTCATGAACACCAGGTGGGCCACCTCCATCCAGTGGCTTGAGAACCTGGGATGAACTCCGTCTCATCAGTATACACAAGGACTGGTTGAGATGGCATGTTTCTTGTCACTTTAGGGTCAGAGAGAAAAGAAAAGCCAAGTGACTAAGGGGAATTTCTTGACCTCCAGTGAGGCTTCTTGTGAATGCTTGTAACTCCAACCACCAAAGCCCAGGGCTTCAAAAGTACAACAAATTCCTGTGCTAACCTTCAAAATGAAGTGTGTATTTCTCCAACTTACCCTCCAGTGTTTTGGGGAAGCTCAGTGCTGGGTCTTTTCAGTAGCAGGTATCAAGGCTATACAGGGCTGGGATTCCAACTAGAATCAGCACAAAGCTCTAGTTCTGTCTTCATCCAAGAGTGGCTCAGTTGATTAAGAAGTCAATCCCAGCAATGTAAAGACAGGGATTTCCACAATCAGTGCAGGGTTTTTGGTCCAGGAACTTTGAGGAGAACCAGCTGGTCCTAGCTCCCTGGAGATCTGATCCAGCCTGGGGTCCAGCCAAGCATTTAAATAGAGGCCAGGGAGGAGCAATCCATGAGGAGGCGGGGCTTGTTAGTTGAGCCTTCAGCCAACCACAGAGGAGCCTCCCATAAGGCCACACCCTCTGGTGCCAGGAAGTCAGAAATGAACCAAGATCCGGAAGTGGACTTCCAGTCTGCAAAATGGATTTCTCTATTAGTTACATTTCTGTTGTTGAGAGAAATGCTCGAAACTTGCAATTTGAAATAAAAGGAGATTAATTTAGGTCATAGCTTTGGAGTTGTCTGTTTATACATGTTCTCATATAACTACTGCATCTGCAAAGATTGAAGGAAGGAATCACGTAGGAACAGAAGTGTTGGTGTGGGGACAAAGACATGAAACTTGTCAAGTATTGTCACAACTCACCCAAAGGGGATTAGGGATAAATTTCTCTGGATCTAAAAATGGGCAACTATGGTCTGGGGAGACACAGATTCAGGCTGCTGTTCACTCAGGTTTTATTTAACTTAATATTTATTATTTATATTAGTATTATTAATTACTATTTTTGGTCTTTTTTGAGACAAAGTCTCCCTGCAGCCCCAACAATCCTGGAACTTGCTTTGTAAATGAGTCTGGCCTTGAATTCAGAGAGATCCAAAAACTTCTGCAACCCAAGTAATGAGATTAAAGGCATGCCCCACCACACCTGGTGCCATTCAGTTTTTATGCTAACAAAACAAAGAAAATCATAACCAAGATATGTTTCAAATACATTTGGTTAAAATATTAAGTACCCGGTTCCAGCAAAAGAGAAATCTCAACTACAGACCTCAGATGCTATGTAAAGGCACTCAGCATTTTGGTTGATGGGAACTAGGGCTGTGTTAGAGCATTTCAAAAAGATCTTTTCTGAGACAGGGTCTCCTTATAGCCCCAGCTGGCCTGGAACTCACTCTGTAGACCAGGCTGGCCTTGAGATCTGCCTGCCTCTGCCTCCCAAATACTAGGATTAAAGGTGTGTGTCACAGCACACTTTAAAATGATTAAATCTGGCCAGGCGTGGTGGCACACACCTTTAATCCCAGCACTTGGGTGGCAGAGGTAGGCAGATCTTTGTGAGTTCAAGGACAGCCTGGTCTACACTGTGAGTTCCAGGACAGCTGGGGCTACAGGGAGACCCTGTCTTAAAAAGACCAAAAAAAAAAGATTAAATCTGTTTATCACAAGATGTTACATCAGACACTGAGCCGAGAAAGGAATGGCTTATTTAGGGAGAAGAGACTGACCAAGATAACTCAGGTTCTGCACCTGCCACATCCCAAATCCTCCACAATCACTGAAGTTCTCATCAGTTGATTAGCCTTGCAGGAGGTTAATTGAAGGTTCCATTTTTGGTTTTTGTTTTTATTTTCTGGGAATTTTCATTCACACCATGAACTCAGGAACAGTTTTCCTTGTTTGGTGGCACTTCTAAGTTTGACTCTTTTTTTTTTTTTTTGGTCTTTTTGAGACAGGGTCTACCTGTAGTCCCAGCTGTCCTGGTACTTACTCTGTAGACCAGGCTGGCCTTGACCTCACACACATCAGCCTGCCTCTGCCTTGCAAGTGCTAGGATTAAATGAGTGCGCTACCACACCCGGCTTGTTTGACTTTTTTTTTTTTTTTTGAGGTCCTTTTTCTTTGTGTAAGACATCAGTCAGTGGTTACATTGCTTTTAGAGATATTATGGCCTAAAAGTGACCATTATAATGCAACTGGACTTTGCAATATTCTATTTCTTGTTAGCAAATGAAGGTAGAGAAAAGCCAAACACTGTAATTTTTTTAAAGAAATAAAGAAAGTGCTGGAGAGATGGCCTAGTGGTTAAGAGTGCCAACCATTCTTACAGAGGACCCGGGTTCGATCCCCAGCACCCACATGGCAGCTGAGAACCGTCTGAAACTCCAATTCCAGGGGAAGTCCAGTTCCAAGGGAATCCAAAACCCTCTTCTTACCTCCGCGGCATTGCACAACATGGGTGCACAGACCTGCATGCAGTCAGTACATTCATACACATACAGAAATAAATAAAATTAAAAAAGAAATAAGGAAAGACACATACCATATGTTGAGTGGGTAACAAGTTAGAGATGAATGCCTAGGATTATATGAATTCAAAGTAGGGCAAGACAAAGAGACTGTTGTGTGCTCAGCCATCAGTTGGCATCTCTAACACTCCCCTCCAATGTTCTGGAAACTGCAGAATTCGGGGCAAAGTTAATGTAAGGGCTGCAGGATAGGCAGGAGAGCCTGAAATGCTCCCCTGGGAACTTCATGTTGCCATACCCAGGGCAGTGGTGGTGATTTGCACAAGATTTCTGCTGGGTAAGCCCATCACCACTCCTTTATGTATGAGGGGTGTTCATGAAGCCTACTCCCTGAAGAAGAAAAGTCAGCTAATAATTGCTTAGGGAAGGAAAGTTAGCTCCTTCAGAGCCTCAGTGCTGGTAAATTGCCCTTGCTCAAGTAAATAATCCCCTGCCTAAGCTCAGGTAAGCAAACTAATTTACTGCAGTACATTACAGGAAATCAATGTGGAAAATAATCCAAGAGAAAAATGTCAAATATTTGGTTTGTTTTATAACAACATCAAAAAAAAAATTGAAAACCCAAAGAGAAGAAATAAGGAAATATTCTCAGGATAGACTGTTTCTCTAATAGGGGCAGGGTCTTGAGTTAAATCCCAACTATTAAAAAAATTTAGCTGGGCGTGGTGGACCATACCTTTAATCCCAGCACTAAGGAGGTAGAGGCAGGCTCATCTCTGCGAGTTCAAGGCCAGCCTGGTCTATAGAGCAAACTCCAGGCCAGCTGGGACTAAAGGGAGACCTGACACAAAAATACCAAAACAAACAAACAAACAAACAAGCAAAATTCAGCTTTCTCCTAGTCTTTATTACAAATTTGTTCATTCAAATTATTTTTAAATATTTTGTCTTTTATTTGATTTTTACATAACTGTACTCATGTCATGCAATGCCTGCAGAGGTCAAAAGAAGCCATCACATGCCATGGAACTGGAATTAGGATGTTTGTTAATTATGATATGGGTGCTAGAAATTATAAGCCATTCATCTACAAGAGCAGTTGGTGTTCTTAATCACTGAGCCATGTCTGTAACCCCTCATTCTATTTTTTAAATTTGTATTTAGTGGGAATTCACAAACATATTTGTGAATATCTTGGTCCATTTGAACTGGAATAATGGGTAGATGACAGTAATCTTAGATGTTTGTGCACTTTAGAACCTTTTTTTTGTCTTTTTGAGACAGGGTCTCACTATTGCCCCAGCTGGCCTGGTACTCACTCTGTAGACCAGGCTGACCTTGAACTCACAGAGATCTGTTGGCGACCGAGACACAGTCCAGCCTGGACAGGCCCGGACAAGCCTTGCTCGCTCAGCACAGATCTGGGATTATGCTAATGTTTGCTGCAGAAAGGCCACAGGATGTTCCAGCCAGAAGTTCCTGCTCTGTTATCTTGCATTACAGCCTTCCCTCTGAGGCCAGATGGCCTGAATGACTAATTGTCCTGTTCCACTCTCCCCCTCCCCACTTCCTGTTTTCTGCAGGATATATGCAGCCGCCCTTGTTCCAATAAACAGACCTTGACAACCTTTGCTTGGTCTCGCTCTTTTCTCTCGTCCATCTTACAGGTCTGGGGTCTCCTTCGGGTACTTGCGGATCACTGCCCCCGCAGACGGGGACATTTGGCGCCCAACGTGGGGCTCGAAATCAGAGACCCCCCCACCAGACAAAGAAGCAAGAAGGACCAGCCAGTCGAACACTTAAAGAAGAGGACGCCTGCCGCCCANTGGGCCAGGATCCTCACGGATGAAAGGTAATCGATTTTCTTTGTCTCATATCAAAGATGGGCATTTGCTGTCTAGAGGAAGAATGATTTATCAAAACACTGTTAAGAACAGCCGTCAGGGATGAGGAGTCCTAGGGTTAAGAAAAAAGGGGACTTAGTAAATTCCTGTGTATGATCATTGGTGATACCGTGCCCCTGGATTAGTCCTTAATGGACCACTCCATTCATACCCAAAATAATGGGACAAGGTGGGTAGGCGAACTAATGTCCCCAACTCAGAAAAAGGAAATCCTCTCATTATTTTATTAAGTCATATGTCTATGCAAGTTCTCTGTGTGTAACTGTTCTCTCATGTGTCTTAGATTTGTGTCATGTGTGTTGTTCTGTGTTGGTTTCTGTTAAAATTGGCCATTTCAAGGTTCTTCATTCTATATTGTGCACATAATTAAGTTTACTTTTGGCATGCCTCTTGAACTTTTTCAAAGGCCTAATTTGAAACCAGGTTCCTAGTTCTCAAAAAAAATTCTAAACTGATTTTCTAAAAGGTTTTATTTGTTATCTGTTAAGTACTGGATAGAGAGCCAGGCATGGTGCACACGCCTTTAAATCCTAGCTCTCAGGAGGCAGAGACAGGTGGATCTTGTTGAGTTCAAGGCCAGCTGGTCTAGTAGCTAGTCCAGGACAGCTGGGGCATACAGGAGACCCTGTCGTCAGAAAAAAAAAAAAGAAAGAGGGACTGTGGGGGTCTTGGGGACCAGTTTGGTAAGCTAGAATCTCTGCAAGGTGGGAAATTACACTTTCAAGGAAGCTATGTTTCAGGAGGAATTTTTTGTGATATATGGCATGTGTTTGTTGAACTGTGTGCTGTGGTTTGCCATGGCTGTTGCCTTTCAAGTTGTGGCTGGAGAAAGTTTAACAAATCTCCAATCAGTGAGGGCATGGCTAAGGATGAATGCAGAGGGAATCCTCCTATTGACTGTTGGTGAGCCTGTGGATGGCGCTGATGGGGATTTGGCCTGTGTGCCAGAGACCCTTTCTCTGATAGGCTTTGAGAAGCTGCATTCTCTTGTGGGTTTTCACCCACTCGGAGGGACACGATTATGCAGCCTGTGGGTGCAATGAAAAATTGTGAGAGGAGCCTTCCTCTCTCATCAATTTGCCTTCTAGAGGTTTTTAAATGTTCTTGGAAATTTGCCCTGTACGCCTGGGGTCCCGGTTTCCGTTTTCTGGCCACAGTTCAGGTGGGAAGGTCACAGAGGCTGGAAGGACAGGCATGCGCGTGGAACATTTTGCAGCAAACATTCCATAGAGGTGTATGTGCCTAAATGATCTAGGTCTCTATGGCTATTAATTGAGCACTATGTAAAATTCAGGCTTGTGGTGTGGGCCCATGCCTTTCACTCCAGTATGACACACGAAATGTACCTCATAGACCTCTACTGAATATTCCACCCTAATACCAGAGAGACACTTTCTCTCACACCCCACGGAACATTCTCAAAATCGACCACATATGGGACACAGAAGAAACCAACCACACATACAAAAAGATTGAAATAATTTCACATTCATAGCCACAGTGCATAAAGCTCAACATTAAACCAGAATAAGCCCTACTGCTGCTACAAGAAACACATGGAGACTAACGAAACACACTCTTGAATAATGAATGGGTCAAGGAGAGATAAAGAAAGAAAAAAGCATTCCTGGAACTGAATGACAATGACAATACAACACAACAAAAACTACAGGATACCTTAAAGCAGTCCTAAGAAGGGAAGTTTATAGCCCTGGGTGACCTACATTAGAAAAACAGAAAGAGCACAAGTGAATGGTCTAACACTACAGCTAAAAGCACTAGAGGCAAAACAGATGAACCCTAAATGCAAAGACAGAAGAAATAAATAACAAAATCGAGCAGAATTGAATGAAATAAAGCAAAGAAAACAATAACACAAAAAAAACAAACAAAAAACAAGAAAAAGTTGGTTCTTTGAAAGAATAAACAAGATAGAAAGACCTCTAGCCCAGTTAACCAAAAGAAAGAAGGAACAACTCCAAATCAATACAAACTGTGATGAAAAGGGAAATATCACAACAGACAAGGAAAATATCCAGGAAAATCATATGGGAATATTTTAAGAACCTATACTCTACCAAGTTTGAAAACCTAGAAGAAATGGATGAATATCTGAAATCCTGGGAATCACCAAAGCTCAACCAAGAAGAGATCGACAGCCTAAACAGACCTATAACACATGTAGAAATGGAAGATGAAATAAGAAACCTCCCCATTAAAAAAAGCCCAGGCCCAGACGGTATAATGGCAGAATTCTACAAAACATTTCAAAAAGACCTAAAACCATTATTACTGAAACTGTTTAGAAGGATACAATCAGAGGGAATTCTCCAAAATTCCTTCTATGAAGCCAGCATCACTCTATTACCAAAACCAGACAAAGATACAACTAAAAAGGAAAATTATAGACCCAATCTCCTTAATGAACACAGGTGGCAAAATTCTAAACAGGATTCTGGCAAATCGCATAGAGACCCACATCAAAAAGATCATCCATCATGACCAATTTGGATTCATACCAGAGATGCAGGGATGGCTCAACATATGAAAATCAATAAACATCAACAAACACATAAATGGAATGAAAGACAAAAACCACACCATTCTCAATTGATGCTGAAAAAGCCTTTGACAAAATCCAGCATCCCTTCATGCTTAAAGTCCTAGAAGGAATTGGATTGGAGGATCATTCCTCATATAATCAAGCTATATACAGGAAACCCACAGCCAATATCATCCTAAAGAGGAAATACAGAAACATTCCTTTAAAGGTAGCAACTCGGCAGGCTGCCCCTGTCCCACTCCTCTTCAATATAGTGCTTGAGAAAACATTGCTAGGGAAATAATACAAGAAAACGAAATTAAAGGAGTACTAATTGGAAAAGAGGAAGTCAAGCTATACCTATTTGCTGATGATATGATTGTTTACTTAAGGGCTAAAACTCCACCAGAAAACTCTAGAAACTATTAAATAGCTTCAGCAAAGTGGCGGATACAAAATTAACCTAAAAAAATCAATGGCTTTCTTTACACCAAGAACAAGCAACTGAGAAAGAATTCAAAGAGACCTCCCACTCACAATAGCCTCAAAACAATAAAATACCTAGGAACCACCTAACCAAAGACACCAAAGATCTACAACAAAAAATTTTAAACCTTTAAGAAAGAATTGAAGAAGAAGAAGAACAGAAGATGAAAAACCTCCCATGTTCATGGATTGGGAAATAACATTGTAAAAATTTCCATTCTACCCAAACTCTTGTATAGATTTAATCCAATGCGCAATCAAAATCGCTAAGAGTTTCTTCACAGGCTTGGAAACAAAAGTTCCTTAAATTCATTTTGGAAAAACAACATTGGAAACAAGACCCCGAGTAGCCAAAACAACGATTAGAAAAGAACTAGCAAAACAATAGGGGGGATCTCTATACCAGACTTCAAACTTACTACAGGGATATAGTCATATAAACAGCATGGTACTGGCACAAAACAGACCTGTTGACCAATGGGAACAAAACTGAAGATCCAACTGAAGCTACATACCAATTTCAGCTATCTCATATTTGACAAGGGGGCCAAGAAGACACAATGGAGAAAAGACAGCATCTTCAGCAAGTGGTGTTGGCAAAACTGGACCACCACTTGCAGAAGAATGAAATTATATCCCTTCCTCTCACCCTGTTCAGAAGTCAAGTCCAGATGGATCAAAGACCTCAACATGAAACCCCAAACTCTGAAGGCAATAGAAGAAAAAGTTGGCAGTGCATTACAAGATATAGGCATAGGAAATGACTTCCTAAATTAGACCACAGCTGCGCAAGAATTAAGGCTTTGACAAGTGACAAATGGGACCTCATTCAACTCAAAAGCTTCTGTACATCAAAAGAAACAATAAAGGAAGTGAAGAGAAATTCCAGAGTGTGAGGAAACGTTCACCACAGAAACATCCGACAAAGCATTGATTTCCAGGTTATATAAACTACTCAAAAAATAAAGAAAAACGAAAACAAATGACCCACTCAATAGATGGAGCAAAGAGCTGAACAGCGACTTCACATGTGAGGAGTTAGAGATGGCTGAGAAACACCTTAAGAAGTGTTCAACATCACTAATCATTAGGAAATGCAAATCAAAACCCACTTTAAAATATCATATTCTCTCCAATAAGACAGGCTAGCGTCAAGAAACAAGAATGATACCAGTGCGGAGAGGTTGTGGGGAAAGGGTAACACTCATCCACTGCTGTGGGAATGTAAATTGTAAACCACTATGGAAAGCAGTGAGCAGAGAACCCTTGGAAGATGGAATGAACTTGCCACCGACCAGCCATACCACTCCTTGGCATGTACCCCAAGACTCACCCCACCCAGAGATACATGCACGGCCATGTTATTTAAGCTCTCTTCACAATAGCAAGAGCTGGAACCAACACAAATGCTCTCAACTGATGAGGGTTTTAGAGAAAATGTGTACATCTACACAATAGAGTCTATGCAGCAGTAAAGAAAGACAACATCATGAGCTTTCAGTAGAAAATGCTGGAGTAGAGGACATCAAGCTGAGTAAGTAACCAGTCCCAGAAAACAACATGAATGGTAATCCTCATCTGTGGATGCTAGTGACAATTACCCTAGTTGTAAGTATTTCCTGTGCTGGCCCCTTGAGCTTTTGTCCAAAGCAGTTGGGAGTGATGCGTATGGGAAACAACAACAACAACAACAACAACGCAGCAGAAAGAGAACACCGCATCAAGAACTGACTGAAACAGTGAACTTCTGCTCAAAACAGTCAACTTCCCCATGAGAATATTGAGAAGACTGAGAAAGAGAAAGAAAAAGCATGTTGCAGAAATGCATGAGCGTCTGGAAGGGTGGGGGGGGATGGTGGGGTACATGGGTCTAGATTTGATAAAAAATATATGTATAAATAAATAAATTAAAAAATAATAAATAAAAACAAAGAAACATTAGACAAGACTCATTATTTATTTATTTATTTATTTATTTATTTATTTATTTATTTATTGGTCTTAGAATCCTATGTCCCGACAAAGTTAACCAAATGGTTTATAAATTTTATTTATTTTTTATTTATTTATTTATTTATTTGTATGAATGTATGTCTGATGTAGGTGTGCACCCGTGTCGCCATGCGCGAGGTCAGAAGCGGAACCTCAGATTCCACCTGGACGTTCTACTGGATTGCGTTACAGAGGTTCTCCGCACCATTGTGTGCGGGTGAACCTGGGTCTCTGCAAGAGCAGTCGTGCTCTTAAACGCTAGGCTATCTCTCCAGCCCCATAAAATTTTTATATGAAGGTTAAACTTCAGGCCCTCTTTAGGTATTAATTATTTTATTATTGTTGTTGCTTATTTTCTGAGATAGGGTTTTGCTATGCAGCCTAGACTGGGCTTGAACTAATGGCACCACTCTTGCATAACACCCCATCCCACCACCATGGGGTGGGATTACAGGTTTGAGCCATCACTCCCGCCTGCCTCCGTTATTTTAGATGTAGCTCTAGGAGCAAGCTATCTAGAACACAGAACCATTATTTTAAATTTCTTATTTTCCTAAATACATTTCCAAGTAAATGTTTTGTGGGGATTTCATTTTGCAAAAAAAAAAAAAAAAAGATCCCATGCTGAAAAGATAAGGAAACCAACCAGTGAAGCAAAGAGCTACAGGAAGGGATTGAGAAGTTCCAAATTAAGTGGAAATACTAAAAAAATCAGAAGAGGAAATGAAAAAGGAAATCAAATACACATCCAATCAAGAGGAAAGGAATGGAAAAAGCCAAAGAAGAAGAATGGAGGATGCAGAGCAAGAATATCGACCTGGAAGATAACACAAACAACTAAACACTCAAGTAAAGATTGTGAAAATTTAAAAATACAAAAGTGGAACAACCAGGAACTGTGGGACACAACGAAAAGACAAACCTCCACATCATAGGCTAGTAGAGAGGAGAAGAATCCCAAAGAATGGTATTATCAGACTTCAACAGAATAATAGTAAAATTTCCCCAAACTAAAAAAAGACAAACCAATACAAATCAAGAAGCACATAGAACTCCAAACAGACAAGATCAGAAAAGAAACTATCCACGCCACAATCATAGTTAAAACGCTTAGACACCCAAAACAAAGAAAAATCCTTAAGCCACAAGAGAAAAACACAAGTGACCTATAAGGGAAACCTATCAGAATTACAACTGACTTCTCAGTGCAAACTATGAAAGCAAGAAGAACTGGACAAAGCATTAACAGTGTTAAAGGACAATAGATGCCAACCCAGGTTACTATACCCAGCAAAAATGTCGATTATAGTTGAAGGAGAGAGAAGAACCTTCCATGACATAAAAAACATGAAAGAATACATGTCCGAAAACCAACCCTTCAAGAGAATATTGACAACTTCAAAGACTGAGGAAAGGAGCAATCATCCCCAGGCACCTAGAAGAGAAATCAGTAAAAGCATAACTGCAGAGTAGAAACCGAAACCCGAAACCCCAAATGGACATATAGCAAAAGGAAAAAGAAAACAACTATCGTCCATAACTCTTAATATTAATGGACTAAATTCCCCAATCAAATACATAGACTGGGAGATTGGTTAGGAAACGAACCCATTCATATGTGTCTACAATAAACACATCTTACCTTCAAGGACAGGCACCACCTTAAAGTGAAAGGATGGAAAAAATATTCCAAGCACATGGTACCAGAAAGAAAGCAGGTGTTGCTATTTTTTTATTTATTTTCGTATGTGTATGAATGTACTGTCTCTGCACCCCCGTCGTGCAATGCCCTGGAGGTCAGAAGTGGGTGTTGGATTCCCCTGGAACTGGAGCTAAAGACAGTTTTCATCCGCCGTGTGGGTGCTGGGAGGTTTTTCCATCTTCTGATGTCTTCTTCAATTTCCTTTTTAGGGGTTTAAAATTTTTGTTTGTAGAGTCTTTGGTGTCCTTGGTTAGGTTGTTCCTAGGTATTTTATTGTTTTTGAGGCTATGTGAGTGGGAAGGTCTCCTTGTATTCCTTCTTCAGTTGCTTGTTGTTGGCTAAGAAATGTTCTGATTTTTCTAGGTTAATTTTGTCCTGCCAATTTATGAAACTGTTACTTGTTTCTCGAGGTTTTCTGGTGGAGATTTTAGCATCCCTTAAGTAAACAATCATATCATCAATGAAAAGGGATAGCTTGACTTCCTCTTTTCCAATTAGTACTCCTTTAATTTCCTTTTCTTGCCTTATTGCTCTAGCAAGTGTTTCAAGCACTATATTGAAAAGGAGTGGTGACAGGGGGCATTTTTGGTCTAGGTTTCTACTACTGCAGTTATGCTTTTATTAATTTCTCCTTCTCAGTGCTTGGGGATAGTTGCTCCTTTCTTTTGTCCTTTGAAGGGCTTCAAGTATTCTTTGAAGGTTTGGTTTTCTGGACATGTATTCTATCATCTTGTTTATGTCATGGAATATTTTTCTCTCTCTTTCAACAATAATCGACATTTTTCTGGGTATAGTAACCTGGGTTGGCATCTGTAGTCCTTTAATACTGGTAATACTTTGGTCCACGTTCTTCTTGCTTTCATAGTTTGCACTGAGAAATCAGTTGTAATTCTGATGGGTTTCCCCTTATATGTAACTTGTTGTTTTCTCTTGTGGCTTTCAGAATTTTGTCTTTGTTTTGGTAGCTAACATTTTAACTATGATATGCATGGAGTGTTTCTTTTCTGATCTTGTCTGTTTGGAGTTCTCTGTGCTTCTTGTATTTGTATGGGTTTGTCTTTTTTTTAGTTTGGGCAAATTTCCATCTATTATTCTGTTGAGGATCAGATCAATACCATTCTCTTGGAATTCTCCTTCCTCTATCCCTATGATGTGGAGGTTTGATCTTTTCATAGTGTCCCACAATTCCTGGTTGTTAACTTTTGTGTATTTTTAAATTTTTCATAATCATTTCTTGACCAGGTACTATTAAGTGATACAGTGGTGGAAGGAATCAAACACACACACACACACACACACACACACACACACACACACAAACAAACAAACACACATACACACAGACACACATACAGACACATACACACACACAGGGGCACACACTATCATAGCCTTCCTAAGAGATGCAGCATATTTCAATTTGAATTAACTTACATGATAATAGGGGAATGTGTCAAGTACCTAGGAATGTAAGCAATTTGGAAACAACTACCTGTAGTACTCACTAATGGGCCCTATACAGCCAATGTTAATTTATCTTATGCTAGCATAATCCACTGGACATTTTTGTCAAATATGTGGAACATTATTTCATGGGTTTTAAGTTATGTGCACATAAATATAGATAATTTGAAATATTATTACTACCTTTGGTGAAGTTCAGCTGACCCCCGAGGAAATTAATCTGGCAGAACAGAACTCCTCTGAAGGTGCAACTATATTTAATATTGGAATAAGCATTCTATAGTGATTCTTTAAGCCTAGAGGGTGTGATGAGTATTCTAAGGAGAGGGAAGCTTCATGTGAAGGGATGTCTGTGGCTGACAGTGTGAGCATTCAAAAATTAAGAGAATGGAATGAGACCAAAAGCAAGTCAAATCTCTCAGAGGACAGAAGTGAATATAACATGCCATGTTTTCTAGAAATGGTAACTCAGCTGATCCATGAACCCAATGGTGGAAAGCCATACATATAAAACCACTAGAATGTAAATCTGTCTTATATAGAATTTATGATATCATTACAACTTTGTCTACATGATGGTAAAATCAGCATGAATGCATAACCTATTTTAAAATAAAATAACAAATTATCTTAAGTTATTCAAAAAACCATTTTGGTGGTACAGTTTGTGAATGCAGAAAAGAAGTTGCTAACCTCTATGCATTGAAGCAAATAACAAAATACTCTAGAATCCTAGCACTTGGGAGGCAGAGGCACGTGGATCTCTGTGAGTTCAAGGCCAGCCTGGGCTACAGAGCGAGTTCCAGGACAGCTGGAGCTACAGGGAGACCCTGTCTCGAAAAGACCAAAAAGAAAAAAAAAATAAAGAAAGAATGTTAAATCTCCAAACATTGCTTGTTTTTTATCTGGGTACCAAGAAGTAAAGTCTGCTATGCAAAATCACAAATATTAATTTATCCTGAAATAGAAGCTTGGAGAATATTAAGCTTAGAAATGCTTTCAGATCACTCCACGTGAAGTATTGGCAGAGTAACCTTCAGCTTTCTCCTAGTCTTTATTACAAATTTGTTCATTCAAATTATTTTTAAATATTTTGTTTTTTATTTGATTTTACATAACTGTACTCATGTCATGCAATGCCTGCAGAGGTCAAAAGAAGCCATCACATCCCCTGGAACTGGAATTAGGATGGTTGTTAATTATGATATGGGTGCTAGGAATTATAAGCCATTCATCTACAAGAGCAGTTGGTGTTCTTAATCACTGTGCCATGTCTGTAACCCCACATTCTATTTTTTAAATTTGTATTTAGTAGGAATTCACAAACATATTTGTGAATATCTTGGTTCATTTGAACTGAAATAACGGGTAGATGACAGTAATCTTAGATGTTTGTGCACTTTAGAACTTTTTTTTCATCTTTTTGAGACAGGGTCTCACTATTGCCCCAGCTGGCCTAGTACTCACTCTATAGACCAGGCTGACCTTGAACTCACAGAGATCCCCCTGCTTCTGCCTCCTGAGTGCTAGGATTAAAGGAGTGCACCAACCCATCCAGCTTAAAGGCAGTACTTAGTCACCATGTGGGTGCTGGAAATCGAACCTGAGCCCTCTGCAAGAGTATCGGTGCTCTTAACTGCTGAGTCATCTCTCCAGCCCTGTAGTGATCTTTTTAGTTTCTCTTTTCCAATATCAAATTTTGAAATGTTAAAACTGCCAAGGATTTGATCACACAAGTCCATTTTCTAATGAGGAATCACATTTAGATCCCAGCTTTATATATATTGTGTGTGTGTGTGTGTGTGTGTTTCATTTATTTTTCCCTGCAGAAGGAAAAAGAGCACATTTTAAGGACTTCCACTTTTGTGGAATGCACACCCTAGTGGCTTTAAGGACTCCCTACGTGCTTTTAACTGCTGAGCCATCTCTCCAGCCCTGGAATGATTTTTTTAAAGTTTCTCCTTTACAATCTCAGGTTCGGTAATATTTGATCTGCCAAGGATTTGATCACAGAAGCCCATTTTCTGACGTGTCTCCTCCAAGTGAAATTGCAAACAAAATAGCTGTTGGGGTATTTCAGTCATCTTGACAGAATGTGTGTCTATTCTAGAGAAAGCTCTGGAAGACTAAAAAAACAAAACGACTACATTGGGTAAATATCTCTCCATCACTCCCTCCCTTCACCTTCCCTCCTCCTTCACACAAATAAGAGTTTTAAATTATTTAAAAGGATTTTTATTAAGCTAATGGATCTACATAGATTTCACAGTACTATGTTATATTTAAAGTCACAGCCACATTTTAACATTCACAATGATCAGAATCTTCATTACCAATCTAATCTACAAAGCTTATCAATAAAGAAAAACAAAAATACTCATTGAACAAGATGGCAATTTCTAGGCCAATAACAATAAAACCATTTCTTTTAGGTAACAAATAACAGTGTGATGGCAAAGAACTGAAAGTCATTTTCTACATAGCCAGGAATGAAAGAAAACTTAACAGAATTATACAGAATTGTTCTGTTCCTATGTTCCTCACTCCCTCTTTGTACAGTCACAGCTTATGTCAGTAGCTTCACTAGTCACTCTCTCAAAAGCTCAACAGAAGTTCGATTCCATGGAGAGTATGCACTGCATTTAGCAAAGACCTGTTCCTCAAAATAGTCAAGATTTTTTGTCACTGGGTGGAAAATATTTGTTTCCAATTAAGTTCTCATAGTTTCTCATTTTTAGGACACTGTTGAATAAATGTTGATAGGATACTGGACTTTTTCTTGCATGGCCTGGGTGGCTACTGATTATCCCGTTGGTCTACCAGTGCACAGAGTTGTTGAGGTACTGTTGGTCTTGTGCATGGTCAACATGCTGGGTGACTCCTCCAGCACAGGGCTTAGGAAACTGACTATGTGGGGCAGCACAGCTGGTGGGAATACACACTCTGGTAAGAGTGAGCTGCTACTGACCACTTCATGAAACCTAGGGACCTCAAAGCCCCTTCTGCTGTTGGGTCAAAGATGCTCTGTGTCTAGGGCCACCATGCTGGCCTTGAGTCTTTGGGGAACTGGATTTTCGAACTCTGCTGTGGTACTAATAGCATTGTTATGGCAGAAATAGTCTTTTCCTTGTGATGCCCACAAGTTATAAACCCTCGGGGCGGGGGTACCAATGGGACCATTGTCATTACTGCTACTCAGGGGAGACAAAGAAGAGGCTGTTGTCAGGGTCTTCAGCTTCTGCTCTGGTTGCTTCAACTTGTCCACATCAGCAGACATGCATACTTTGGGCAACAGTGCTGACTGCTCTTGCTTAGTTGCCCTGAGTCGCCCTACACTCAGCTGTGGACTGTCTGACTGAAGCTTACATGGGGCTGAAGTACTGGAGTCAGGCCCTGAAATCTGGGGAACTTCGTGTGATATCTTCTCTGGTGGTAGGGACTTGGGTGCTGGGAAAGCAGCCTTTGCCTGGGACTTCTTTAGGCTTGTCAAGTGTGCCATATCCTTCCCCAGAAGGGCAGGAGGACAGCTGGTGTGCTGGCTCCATAACTCAGACATGCTCCTCCAGTTCTGCAGCATGTCAGGTGTGAACTGGTGATTCACCCTCTGGTGCATTATCAGAACTTCCTGGTAAAATGTCTTAAAGGAACAAAAGGGGCAGGTGATAGCTGGGATGTGACTCATTTTCAGAGTGGTGAAGGGATGTGTTTGAAGGCTTCCAAGGGGCAGAGTCAAAGGTATGTCCTGGCAGTCAGAGCTGGGCTTGTACATGCAGTCCTTCCTTTCCATGCTGCCACTATGGCCACCTGCCAGAGCCCCATCTCCTTCTGATTTGCAGCCAGGGCTTCTGGCCTGTGTCAAAGTTGCTCTCCTTTTCATTTTCAATTTCTCGCTATCATCAGTTGGATTTCTACAGAAATCCTGAAGTTCACTGTGTGTTGGTGAGAGGCCAGTACCACCCAGAACACTCTGGAAGACAGAAGGTATCTCCCTAGGCTGCTTGGCAGGGGGCTGCCTTGGACAACTAGGGCACTGTCAAAAACACTCTTTAAATTTCTTGTCTGCACCTTGTAGGTTAACAGAGCATCTTTCATCTCCTGGTTTTACCTTCACATTGACCTCAGTGGCAACATCCACAGGATGCTTGTGTTTGTGGTGTCTCTTCAAGTGATACATCAGAGAGGATTTCTGGGCTGCTACATAGTCACAGAAGTTGCAGTTGTATGGTTTTTCACCTGTATGTGTTCTGAGATGAATAAGAAGGTAGGAATTGGAGTGGAAACACTTCCCACAGTGTCTATACTCTCTTGAACAAGTTGGCTGCCTTTCCTTTCCTCCAAAAGCATTCTTATGCAAATGGAGACTATCAGGACTCACTTCTCCCTCTAAGGCTGCACTTTCTTCCACTGTGGTGGTGAGTTCCTGGAAGCATGTCCCAGGCTGCCTCCTATCCACAGACATGGTGGGCGATTGGACTTTGGTCCTCCTGTCCCTCTTGTGCACCCTGGAGTGCAGGACCAGCTGGTCGTGTGTTCTGAAGGCTTTGGAGCACTCAGAGCACTGGGTGGGCTTCTCCTTCTTACTGGACAACTTGGGATCTCCATCACCAGAAGACACTTTACACTTGGCCTGTCTGTACTTGTCTCCATCTTCAGAGAAGCCAGCACAACTGCCTCTATGTGTTTTGGTCTTTCCAGGATTTTCTGACTTCCTCCCACACCAGATTACTTCAAGCTTCTCTTTCTCTGAACATGAATTGTCATTGTCAGTGCTTCTTTCCTGGCTCCAATCTTTCACCTTTCCTGTGGTAGCCAGCAGCCAAGCCTGGTAAGTTGTCACTGGGTTCAGTTCACATATCCAGGTGATGGATCTGCTTGTGGTCTCTGCCTGAGGTTTGGGTCTCAAGTTCAAATACTTCAATAACTCTTCTCTGGAAGACTCCATTCCACTTTCATTAATTAACTAATGGGAATAAGAACAGTAAAAGACAATTTTGTTCAGAACTAGACATTATTGTAATATCATAAAAGGCTTTATAGTTAAGAAAAATGTGTTAAAAAATTTTAGTATCAGGAATGGTTCATTCTTCCAAGCAGTGTTGACTTGGTGCTAGCAGCCCTACCTAAACAAATGCTATTTACCTATAAGTTGGGGTACAAATAAGTGGGCATTCAGATGCCACTGTTGAAGACCTGGTGTGAGCAAAGAAAGAACAAAGTGACCACACTTGCAAGTGTACACTAACTATCTGGAATGCCAGAGATCCTTAGCAAAGGCCACTGGAAAGAAAATATTTTGGTCTCACTGAGTCAGGCAAAAATCAACTACTCCACAGCTACCTGGAAATTCCATGCAGCCAGTCTCAGCCAAAAATATTAGTGCACCCCAAATTTAATTGGCTATTAGCCCACTCCTATAGAGGAATAACATATGGCTGGTTTAAAAATCTCTAGTAACTAAGAATCGGTATGGAGAACGCTGTACTTCCTAGACTAATATACCATTTAAACAATTGTATCTGTGCCAGCAGAGTAAGTTGTCATGAGGGTCAATGCCATTTACGTGCCTATACCTCTCACTGGTTGTGTTTTCTTAGTAGGATTAAAAAGGAGACCCCCAGATGGACTGACAACCTGAGGAAGAAAGCCTGGACAAAGCTGAGTGACCCAAGTGTCACTGAAAAGTGGACTGTTTTTCTTCTCACCTACTTTTGACCATTTTCCCAAAGCCTAGGGACCACTCTAGGAACAGGTAAGTGGGTTAGAATGTAGGAACTGAGGAGATGGGGTGTTTCCTGAGATCTCAACAAGTATGGACTAGACTCTTATTTAATCAATTTGCTTGTGCATACAAGCCTCCCCAGTTGGAACATGGGGACCTTGGGTTGTTCAAAATTTGTGGGGCTGGAGAGATGGCTCACCGGTTAAGAGGGTTAAGAGCACCAACTGCTCTTGCAGAGGACCCGGGTTTGATTCCTAGCATCCACAAGGTAGCTAAGAACTCTCTTTAAGCTGGGTGTGGTCATGCATTCCTTTAATCCTAGCACTCAGGAGGCAGAGCCAGGCAGATCTCTGTGAGTTCAAGGCTCAGCCTGGTCTACAGATTGAGTTCTGGGCCAGCTGGAGCTATAAGGAGACCCTGTCTCAGTTTTTTTTTTAAATTGCACATAGATACTAACTTGTTTTCCATGAATGTTACTTACATTCATAGCATATGCTTGACAATTTGTTCACTTCATGGTTGGCTTCTTTGGATATTAATTGGCTTCAAAAGTAGAGCAAATACCTGTCCTAAACTTCAGAAAGAAGAGTATATTTCTCTAACTTACCCTCCAATGTTTTGGGGAAGCTCAGTGCTGCGTGCTTCCACTAGCAGGCCTCAAGATTGAACAGGGCTAGGATTCCACCTATAATCAGCACAAAGCTCTAGTTCTGTCTTAATCAGCTCAGTTGATTAAGTCAATTCCAGAAACATGAAGACAATGATTTCCACAATGTTATCCTGGCATTTCATGCTCCAGCAACTCTGAGGAGAACCACCTGATCTTCCCTTCTTGGAGATCTGGTCCAGCCTGGGGTCCAGTCAAGCCCTTATATAGAGGCCAGGGAGGAGCAACCCATGAGGTGGTGGAGCTTTTTAGGGTGAGCCTTCAGCCAACCACACAGGAGCTTCCCATGAGACCACACCCCTTAATGCCAGAAAATCAGAAATGAGCCAGTATATTGAAGTGGATTTCCAGGTTGCATAATGCCTTTCTCTATTAGTCACATTTCTCTTGTTGAAAAAATAAAAATGAAAAACCCTGGCGACCTGCAATTTGAAATAAAAAGAGATGAATTTAGCTCATAGTTTTGGAAATATATCTTTTTACTCAAATGTGTTTATGTTTTTCCTGAAGAAGAAAAAAGTGCAGAATTTATGATCCTCCTGGAATGCATATCCTGGTGGCTTTAAGGACTTCTTCCAAGGCTGAACCTCCTCAAGGTTCTGTCAATTCCCTTTAACATGCCAAACCTTTAACATGAAATACTTTGAGGAATATTTCAAAATCTAACTCAGTGGCAGGTATGGTGGCCTATGCATTTATTTATTTATTTATTTATTTATTTATTTATTTATTTATTTATTTTTGGCCTTTTTGAGACAGGCCTGTAGCCTCAGCTGTCATGGAACTCGCTAAGTAGAAAAAGCTGGCCTTGAACTCATAGAGATCCACCTGCCTCTGGCTCCAGTGCTGGGATTAAAGGTTTGTGCCATCACACCAGGCAGCCCCATGCCTCTAATCCAGCACTTTGGTAGCAGAAACAGAAATAACTCTGTGAGTTCAAGGCCAGCCTGGTCTACATATCAAGCCAAAGCTACAGGAACCCTGCCTCAAAAATACCAAAATAAAAACAAAACATAACAAAGCAAAGCAAAACAGTATTTTCTTCCTCCCTCCTTCCCTCCTTCTTTTGCTTTTTCCATCCCTTCTTTCTTCTCTCTCTCTCTCTCTCTCTCTCTCTCTCTCTCTCTCTCTCCATTTCTTCCTTCCTTCTGGCTCCAGTGCTGGAATTAAAGGTGTGTGCTACCACGCCAGGCATCCCCATGCTTTTAATCCAGCAAGCAGAAAGATCTCTTTGATGTTCTACATATCAAGGTGAGGCTACAGGAATGCCCTGCCTCAAAAATAACAAGAAACAAAACAAAACAAAACAAAATATTATTGTCTCCCACTCACTCTCCCTCCCTCCCTCCTTCCTTCCTTTCCTTTCTCCATCCCTTCTTCTCTTCCTTTCTTCCTTCCTTCCTTCCTTCCTTCCTTCCTTCCTTCCTTCCTTCCTTCCTTCCTTCCTTCCTTTCTGCCTTCTTTCTTTTAATCTCATTATGTAGCCCTGGCTGACTGGAGATCACAAAGCTCTACCTGCCTCTGCCTTTAGAGTGCTAGGACTAAAGGCTTGTGCCACTGTGCCCAACATCTTAACACTATTCTTCAGAGCTATCAACACATTGCTTTCTAAATATCTGTGACTGTTGGGTGTGGTGTCTTTGAGTCACGCTTGACCGCCTTCCACAAGCTGTCCTTCCCTTCTTGGCTCAGCTCCAGGACTTGCCTCCTGCCTGCAGGCTGGCAGTCTCTGGGCTCTTCTCCCGCAAGAAGGGGGGAAGGAATACTGCCAGAGATCACCCTAAGGAAAAATAAGCAGACTCACACACACCCGTGGAGAACTGGGGAGGATTGGAACCCCATTTATTTACTGTCAGTGATATCTATATATTCAAGACTACTGTGCTTTTGGCAAGGAAGTGGGGAGCAGGCAGAAGGGAGGGATGAGCCAATTTAGTTCTAATGGAGAGGCTGCAGAACTCTGGTTTGTGCAACAGGTAACTAGAGGTGTGACATTGTGCTCAGTGCCTCAAGGGAATGGGCCTGGAACTTTGCAGAGATAGGGCAAAGCAAGAATCATTGTAATATCCCGAATCTTCCAGCTACAGATAACTCTGGGAGCCCACAGAGGTAACAGATAACTGGAGATCTTCCTGGGACAGGTCTTACAATTTCTCCCTACAAGCCACACACAAAGTTCCATTCCCAAATGTGACAACACCAAAACATGATTACCATTTTGTAAGCTGTTTAGGAAAATCTGTAAATATACATTCCTGCCACTTCTAAAGAGCACATCTTTGTTTCAGAAGCCATAAACAAGGCCTTTGTAGAAAGTGCACCGTGAATTTCTTATGACCTCACACCCAATTATTGCCTGAAGCCTCTCAATTGCTACTATATAAGACCCTAATCAGCAAATAAACGAGGTTTTTGGTACCTTGAGGCAACTCCCAGGTCTCTGTTGACCTGTCAAGTTTACCTCATTGGTAAAAGTTCTGAAATTAGGGGCCATCAAGTATTGAACAGTGATAGTTCCAGATGGCCAAGCAGCTGTTGTGATATGAGTTCCTGTGCAGGGACAGGGTGGATGCTCATCCTAGTGATACAACTGAATGAGAGAAACAAAGGAGGGAAAAATAAATGTGGTAAAGTTCGAATACTGGGCATTTCTAAACTATCATGATTGTAAGACTGTCTCCACTCAGTTTATTCTCTGCTTCCCTGATGTTCTGTGCTTAGATCTCATCAACTGGGCTAGAGGCTCCATTGTGAAGTTCTTAAGTAAAGGGAATTCCTAGTGCTCTTTTATCCCTTAGAAGCCTCCTAGAGAACCTGAGCCTTCTTTGCTCATCCAGCACCTTCTGTTCAACCTCGTTCATCTTGGAGTGCTATGCAGAAGGCTTTGTTGATCCAAGATTTTGTGATAAACCTCTTTCCATACTTCTTATGTCTGTATCCAGGTCTGGTAGGAATTCACATAGCTTGTATCTTAGACCAGAAGATTTTGTGTTTTCTTTCACTTTGAATGACAGTAATGGGATTATGGATAAAAGTGGAGTGCTGCATATAAAATCATGTTAATATGCAAATCTTAGTGGCATGCTTAGGTACTTATATTGTGTTATTTTACGTGTGGGTGCATCTGTATGTGTGTGTATGTGTGTGTGTGTGCATGTGTGTGTGTGTGTGTGTGTGTGTGTGTGGTATACATGTCAGATGAACAGCTCTCTCACTCTCCACCTTATTCCACTTGAGACAAGGTCTCTTACTGTAGCTAAAGTTCACCGTTTTGGGTAGGTCTTCTGCAGTAGGTTCCTAATGCCCACTTGTGTGTACCTCAACTTGTAGGCAAATAGCCTTTCTCAGGGGGGCACTAGTCCCCATCCAACACTCCTCAGGAGAATGACCCATTGCTGGTTCTAAAGGTTTCTTCTATTACCTATTTTGCTTAACTATGCAGCCTTTAAAGATTTTACAATAATGTGTAGCTCTGAAAAAAATTTTCTTTTACAGTTTTTATGTACATATGTTAATTAAAGAGTGGATATATTCCATGAGAAATTCTTACCATTGCAGTTGGCTGTATTTTAGTTAAGGAACAATTCCATTACCATCATAATTTGTTTCCTTTTTCTATAAAAAGGAGAGGAAAAAAGGCTTTCTTTTCAAAACATAACAGCATATTGGAATATAAATTTCATAAGGACATATTAGAAACAGTTGTTTTAAATATAATTTAGAGATGTTTGGTGCCTGTGGCTCAGGCAGTCTAAAATTTTCTTCCTCTTGATGTTTACACGGGCCATCTTCTCTGCTGGCAATCTGAAGTTTTCTTCCTCTTGATGCTTAGATGGGCCAGATTCTCTGCTGGTATTTCTTGGTCCATCCTGTACAATGCAAAGCTGTACATTTTCAGGCATTTAAATTGGTGGTACTTTAAACTGTGGGAACATGCAAATATTTTCTGATAGTTTTAAGATTTCAAAATTGGGAATGTATCAAAAGGTTTGGAATAAAGAGTTTTCTATTTGACTGTCTGTATCGACTTTTTGTTTTTAAAATTTCTATATTTTGACCTACAGATGTTTAGAAGGTGGTTGTATTATGCATACCTATAGACAGGAACCAAGGTGCAATGGTCCAGTAAGTCTATTTAAATGGCCTCTATTTTGGCCTGTATATCTTGTAGGTAAAAGAAATGTCACAGGCAACACTGGACAATACAGAAAAATATAGAAAATATTTGTGTACATTTAATCCCAAAGTTTTACTGGACATCTTGTACATTGGGTGCCAATTGATTTTTCACACCATGCCTGAAGGATCAAAGGAAACAGAGAGGGAAGGGACGCAGTGGGTGCTACCAGCTTCTCCTGGGAGCTGATGCTAGAATGCAAAGTGTCAGCATGGCTGACAGCCCAGACAATTTGTCCCAGACATGGGCTCTTGGCCTTGGGCATCAGCCACTGCCCTTCTGTGGCTGAAGAAAGAGCAGGGTTCACTATATCAGTTCAGCTCTGACCCTGCTGCATTACTGGATGCTCTGGGATCCTCTGCTTCCTCCAGCCAATACAGGAAAATGACCTACATTTCAGAGTTCACCTGTGAAAGTAGCCAAAGCCTTGCCTCCCAACACCATCATTTTTCATAACTTCTGTTCCCAAGTCCTGATTCTTCTAGGTCTATAAATTTTCCTTTTGCTTCAACTTTGACACTTTCTTGAGAGTACTATTCTTGTTGAGGAGCTTTAAGACCCAATCTTTATGACCTAAAATCTTAAGCATGCTGTCTCTGCCCTCGATGATGTGGTCCATCACCAGCTTACACCTCTGCATGTTTCCCTGCTTTAGCTCACTTATTTGATGAAGATCATCATTAGTCACTGCTTTTTTCTTTGGAATAATCCCTTCCTGTAGATGGTAACTCTTTCATAAACATCATGTTCTAGGTTTGTTAATGGTAGTAACTGAGCAGCACAGAAGTGGACTTTCCAGCCTTGGACACCACAGGACACTCCTTTCTGATTAGCTGTTTTCTGTAGCATAGCTTTCTGCTCTTCTTTGAACTGGACATCTCTGTATCTCTGAGAGTGTTGGTAAGCAGCTTTCCAGGAGTTGTGATAATGATGAAGCAAACTAATGGGAGGTCTGGGCCACACAGGGATATACCTCACACCTTCTTTATCAATAATTTCTTTGGGAGGAGACTTGCACTTCTCGGCCTTCACCAAAAGAATTTTGGCCATCAGTGCTATTTGTGTGCCCTTCCTTTCCCCTTCTTCTGTTGAGATGATGTGCTGCTGCTTTTGAGGCTTTTTTCCTTGGGGAAGCACCAGGTGGTAGGTCCCTTGTAGTCATGGACATGTTGTTTGCTAGCCAAGCAAGGAATGGAGACACAGTTTTGGTAGCCAGTTGAGGAATTGCAGAAACAGTTCTCATGATGTCCACTAGTTCCATGTCCTCTTTCACTTTGATCTCAGGAACAGGAGGCCCCAGAACAGTGGAAAGACTGCAGTCTGAGCTATGATGGCTGAGTTTGGAGTCTCAACTGAAACTGGGTACTGTCCTATACTGGATAGGGAACTGGTGATGGGGATGTGGGTGTGTGCAGCCAGTGGGTATGCAGGAGGTGGCTAAGTTCGCAGAAAGTACTGGAACCTAACAGGATCTCATGGTCCATTGTTCTTCGGGTTTCCATGGCCACAGTATTTGGAGAGGCCATATGTCCTGAAATGGGAATCAGGCTGTTCCTGGGCACAGTAGTGGCATGGGATGAATGGGAATCATTGTCATAGTAACCACTGTACTTGTGGGAATTTGAGTGTGACACATAAATATCTGTCTGAGAAGTAAGGGCCAAATTCCAACTCAGATGCTATTCTTTACTGGTTTTATAGCTGTGAACTTAAAAATATATTTGAAACATAAGTACACACACCCATACACACATGTGTGAGCATACATACATGCATACATACACATATATGTAATAAAGAAAAAGATTAAGTTGTCTTGGAAGAGAATTCGGCTTATTTTTTAATGTTCAATGAGAAACACACAAAATTATTTTTATAATTTGTCATATATTTTTACATTATTAGAATAAATATCTTAGTAACACACAAAACAGCTGAGATGCATATGCCATTCCCAACCACTTGCCTGAAATGAACTATCCCTAACTTCTGTTCCTATCCTCTTCTCTAGCCTGTAACTACTGATTAACTATTGATAGACTGCACCTATGCTAAGTCTAATTTCCGCTGTCCTTAAAACTTTATATTAATTATATTTGTTTTTTATCTTATCTTATTTTATTTCATTTTATTTTATTTTCACCAATGTTTAATTGAATATCTGTGCATTTTATACAAAATTATATTACAAATCAAACCTAGACCCGTGCCCCCTCCCTACCCCCCTACCCCACCAGAGCTCATATATTCGTCCAAACATATTTTTCATATTTTTCTCAGTCTCTCTCAAAATTCTCGATGTAGAAGTTTACTCTTAAGAGCATAATTTCACCATTTTAGTCAGTTCTTTGATGCAGTCTTTTTTGTTATTTTTCTTGTTATTCCTTCCATTATGCATTACTCCAAAATATGCACATACATGTGCCACATATATCATAGGTTTTAGAAACTTCAGCTTATGTTCTTTATTAAATTAGTCTTATTCACCAGGAAGGTCCTCTTCTGGCGGCAGCACTACTGCCCTGGCATCTCCTCCTCCAAGACCACGCTCTGCTCCCTCTCCTGGTGGAGCCAGGCCAGGCATCTCTCCTGCCAGCCCAGGCTGGCTTGGTGCCATCAGCACCCCTACTAGGTCCTGGGAAGCCTCTTGGGCCCTGGTGAGGGGTGGCAGGACTTGGGGCTCTTGAGCACCAGGGCTCGAACTAGTGCTGTCTGAGCCTCTCCTGCTTCTCTGCAGCTCAGGGTGATTCTTTCTGTGGTTCAAAAACCATATGTGGATTCGGTTCCTAAGGAAGACCTGTCTTCCTCTCCAGGTCCTTCCTGGCCTCATAGCCAGGAAAGTGGTTGATCTTGAAGGCTTGGACCAGGATGGTCATCTGATCAGTGTTCAGGCAAATGTGTGGGCATGCGTTCCCCTGGGTTGCCTCGGTTTCTAGGTCCCAGTCTCTGAGGAGTCCCTTGCTCCCTAGGGAGCTGTGTGGGTATTTCTGCCTGTTGTGCCTGCTGTTGCTGCTGATCTTCTCCTCTGGGCATCGGATGCGGGGACTCCAGAACCCCAAATTCTCAGGCCAGTTGCTCCTTGGCACCAAAGGGTCCACTCCAGATGCCCACTCCTGGTGGAGCCGGGCCGGGCACCTCTCCTATCAGCCCAGGCTGGTTTGGTGCCACCAGCACCCGCACTGGGTCCTGGGAAGCTTCTTTGTCCTGGGTGAGGTGTGGGAGGACTTGGTGCTCCGGGGCACCAGGGCTTGAACTAGTGCTGTCTGGGCCTTGGCTGCTTCTCTGCTTCTCAGGGTGACGCGCTCTGCGGTTCATAAACCAGATGTGGATTCGGTCCTCAGGGAGACCTGTCTTCCTCTCCAGTTCCTTCCTGGCCTCATAGCCAGGGAAGCGGTTAGTCTGGAAGGCTTGGACGAGGATGGCCATCTGATCAGTGTTCAGGCGAGTGCGTGGTCGTTGGCGTTCCCCTGGGGTGCCTCTGTTTCTAGGTCCCAGTCTCTGAGGAGTGCCCTGCTCCCTAGGGAGCTGTGTGGGCATCTCTGCCTGCTGTGCCTGCTGTTGCTGCTGGGCTTCTCCTCTGGGCATTGGGCACGGGGACTCCAGAACCCCGAATTCTAGGGCGAGTTGATCCTTGGGACCAAAGGGTCCACTCCAGATGCCCACTCCTGGTGGTGCTGGGCCGGGCATCTCTCCTACCAGGCCAGGCTGGCTTGGTGCCACCAGCACCCACCTTGGGTCCTGGAAAGCTTCTTTGTCCTGGGTGAGGTGTGGGAGGACTTGGGGCTCTGGGGCACCAGGGCTTGAACTAGTGCCCTCTGGGCCTTGGCTGTTTCTCTGCTGCTCAGGGTGACTCGCTCTGTGGTTCAAAAACCATATGTGGATTCGGTCCTCTGGGACACCTGTCTTCCTCTCCAGTTCTTTCCTGGCCTCATAGCGAGGGAAGCAGTTGGTCTCAAGGGCTTGGACAAGGATAGCGATCTGATCAGTGTTCAGGCGAGTGCATGGGCATTGGCATTCCCGTGGGGTTCCTCTGTTTCTAGGTCCTTGTCTCATAGAAGTGCCCTGCTCCCTAGGGAGCTGTGAGGGTGTCTCTGCCTGCTGTTGCTGCTGGGCTTCTCCTCTGGGCATCAGACAAGGGGACTCCAGAACCCCGAATTCTAGGGCCAGTTGCTCCTTGGCACCAAAGGGTCCACTCCAGATGCCTACTCCTGGTGGAGCTGAGCCGGGCATCTCTCCTGCCAGCCCAGGCTGGCTTGTTGCCACCAGCACCCACCCTGGGTCCTGGGAAGCTTCTTTGGCCTGGGTGAGGTGTCGGAGGACTTGGGGCTCCGGGGCACTTGGGCTGGAACTGGTGCCGTCTGGGCCTTGGTTGCTTCTCTGCTGCTCAGGGTGAGGCACACTGCTGTTGAGAAACCAGACGTGGACTCGGTCCTCGGGGAGACCTGTCTTCCTTGCCAGATTCTTCCTGGCCTCATAGCCAGGGAACCGGTTCATCTGGAAGTCTTGGACCAGGATGGTGAACTGATCAGGGTTCAGGCGATTGCACAGGCCTTGACCTTCCCTTGGGGTGCCTCTGTTTCCAGGTCCCCATCTCCAAGAAGTGCCCTGCTCCCTGGAGAGCTGTGGGGGTGTCTGCCACACAATTTTCTTCCCCTGGAGGGACTCCCTGGACAGGCAGTCAGACTGGCTCTGAGCCTCCATGATTTGAAGGAAGCCCTGGGCTCCTGGAAGTCTTGGGGGCTGGGGTGGGGGGTGCAGAACAACTGCAGGACTCTGCCAGAAGCACTTGCCTGTCTGTAGCCTCTGAATCTCCTTTCCACTCAGCCCCCTTCACTCTCTGCTCCCTTAAATACCACTGCCGACCCTCCCAGCCCACAGATGATTGGACGACAAGAGCCTCTGCACCTGGTGTGGGCGTTTCCCATTGGCCCTCCCTTTCTCGCTCAGTTCCTCCCTCTGCTGTCGGCCCCGCCCCCCTCACTGACTGCTTTCCTTCATCATCACCATCCTCCTGGTGGCCATTGCTTCAGCCTCCACCGAGGAGCTCTGCAGTCCCACACCCTGGTGCTGGTAGGGGCTGCGACCTGATGTGGTAAGATGGGCCGAGGCCATGGCATCTCTTGGACAGGGAGCAAAGGAGATGGCTTCCACAGGCCTGGGAAGAAGAACTGAGAGACCTGGTGAACAAAGACAGAGGTCTTTCCCTGCTGCTTTCTGTCTCCCAGGGAGGGAGGTGAAGGGGTGCAGTGTGGAGGGGCCCTGTGTTGGGAGCAGGAAGGTAAGATAGTGTGAAGTGTGCCTGCCTGAATTACCTTCAGACAAGTCTCCTAGGCATCTATAGCAAACTAAATGCAATCACTACAAGAAATGAATGTGGAAACAATCCAAGAGAAAAATGTCAGAGAGTTGGTTTGCTTTATAACAACAACCACAGAAAATATTTGAAAGCCCAAATAGAAGAAATAGGGAAATATTCTCAGGAGAGACTGTTTCTCTAACAGGGACAGGGTCTTGAGTTAAATCCCAAATATTAAAAAAAAAAAATTAGCTGGGCGTGATGACCTACACCTTTAATCCCAGTCCGCACCTTTAATTTTTCCCAACCCACACCTTTAATCCCGACCCACACCTTTAAACCCCCAGCCCACACCTTTAATCCCAGCACAAGGGAGGCAGAGACAGGCGGTTCTCTATGAGTACAAAGCCAGCCTGGTCTACAGAGCAAGCTCCAGGCCAGCTGGGAATAAAGGGAGGGCCTGTCTCAAAAATACCAAAACAAACGAACAAATAATAAACAATCAGAAAAACTTGTAAAAATATTTAAAGATTTGAGTAAGGACACATCATATGGATGTTACTCCATTTCAGCATTGTTTAGTAAAATGCATATCACAACAAAATGAGAAAAATTTATTAAAAGCAAAGTTTGTGAATTTGATTTAATGAAGTACCTGTCCGTATCTTCAGATATTTTCAGAGGTGTCCTATTTGGATCTTATTCACCCAGATCACCCTCTCTTCTCCCCTCCCATTCCTGCTGAAGTCCTCCACTTCAGAATAGTCTCCCTTCTACTTCCATGTGTTGTGTTGTGTGTGTGTGTGTGTGTGTGTGTGTGTGTGTGTGTGTTTGCCTCAATAACTTTCATTAGGGTTGCTTTACAGGAGACTGGGTCATGGCTAACTCACAGGGTATGGGCTTACAATGACAATCCTGTCTCAAAAAGACAAATATAAATAAATAAATCAAAATAAAGCTGAGTTAACTGCTTCCAAAATTGGATCATCAAATTTAACCCCGAAGAGAGCACAAGATCCCCTGTTACTGGAGCTATAGATTTTTTTTTTTAACCATGATGTGGGTGCTGGAATTAAAATCTGGATCCTCTGCAAGAACAGGCAGTGGTCTTAACTACTGAGGCATCTCTCCATCGCCTTTGGGCATGATTTTATAATGAAATGAGACGTGTTCTTTCTGTTTGAGTACTATGTCTCTGAACTTAGTCATGTAATATTCCAACATTTTGCCATGGAATGAGATATTTTATTGTGATCTAACATGGTTCACATTTGGTCTTGTTCCCATCACCTTCTCATTTCATGTTGGTTTTATTCTGTCTTGCTTTACAATGTGAATTTTTTTCACTATCTTCCTAACACAGTGGTATTTAATAGAATGCTTATAAATGAGTGTGTGACCTTGTGAATGTGTCTTCCTATCCTTACTCCATTGGGAGTGATTTCCTATACTGGAATCCTCTTTATGTGAATATTTTCTTGGCAAGATAAAGAGATATTCTTCTGTTGGTCCAAGAGAAGTTCAGAGATAGACCTTCACTTTTCAAATGCAATAACGTAAAAAGGATGTATTCTCAATTTCCCTCTCTTCCTCCTCCCTCTTGGTTCTCTTTCTCCGTGTCATGTTGCATATCTAGTTTCTAAAATGAAGAGTTGTGGAAGCTTTGACATAGATTTTTTCTTTAGGTTAGTACCACTGTCTTTAACTATTTAATCGTTTTCTTTCTATATTTCATAGAAGATAATAGGAAAAAATACAGAACTCATCCAAAATCCATCCACTCAGAAATGAACACTGTATAAATTGTGTGTTTGTGTGTGTGTGTGTGTGTGTGTGTGTGAGAGAGAGAGAGAGAGAGAGAGAGAGAGAGAGAGAGAGAGAGAGACTTTGTTCATCACTCTCCTTTATATTTTCAGAGAGGTTTTCTCTCAGAACACAGAAGTCACCAATTCAGGTAGCCTGACTGGTTAGCAGGCTTTGGAGATCTTCCTGTCTCTGCTACCCAAGCACTAGGGTTATAGGCACATACCACCATGCCCAGCTTATTATTGGGGCTGCTAGGGATCTGAGCTCAGGTCCTTGTCCTTAAGTTCCAGGCACTATGCTGGCTGAACTATCTCTCTACCCCTGCTAAGAATTGGATGGACAACTTTGTTCTTTTTTCCAATAGGAAGACCTTTTAAAAATATTAAAAATATTTTAATAAAAAATGTAAAGCTGTGCATGGTGACACATGACTTTATTCTCAGCCCTTGGAGGGCAGAGGAAGGCAGATCTCTGTGATAGTAAAATAATTTTTTTCTCTGAATGTGTCACAAGTTCTGGTGGGTCCTGTTCTCTGGGAAATTTATAAGTTCCTTCACTTTCTGAAAATCTAACCCTCACTGTGGATCACACAGTATTAGTGAACGCCATGATTAATGCTCACTGCCAGTTGGACAGGACTTAGAATGAGCAGGGAGAAAAGGCTATGTGTAAGGCACTGAGGTGTATCTGTGTTGGCTCAGTGCCATTCTATGGGGTGGAGTCCTGGACCTAATCAAAAGGAGAAAGCAAGCTGAGAATGTATATTCGTGTTTCTCTGCTTTTTGACAGCAGACACAGTTAGATCCAGTGCATCACACTCTTGCCACTAAGAGGGACTGTGCCCTCAAATTGTGACCTAAAATAAACCCTTACTTTCTTAAGGTATTTTTTTCAAATATTTTGTCACAGCAACTCGAAATGTTCCACATGTGATATGTATTTATAGGGAAGGAATTCTGGGTGTTTTGAGGTTTAAGAAGGTGATGTGGGTGGATGGAGAGATGAAGGGGTTGTGGGGAGTGTTAACTAAAATGAAGGCTTTGGGGGAGGGCTGGAGAGATTGTTCAGCAGGTAAGAGTTCTTGCTGCTCTTGCAGAGGACCTGGGTTCAATTCCCCGCAATTATATGAGGACTAACAACCATCTGTATCTCCAGTTCCAGGGGAATCCAATACCCTCTTCTGACTTCTGCAGGCATGACATGACGTGGGTGTGCTTATGTGCATGTAGGCAATACACTCATACACACACAGACAGATAAATAATGAAACTAATTACATTAAGAAGACATATGGCTGGGGCTGGAGAGATGGCTCAGCTGTTACGAGTGCCAACTGCTCTTGCAGATGACCTGGGCTCGACTTGCAGCACCCACATAGTGGCTAAGAACTGTGTTTAAGCTGGGCGTGGTTGTGCATGCTTTTAATCCTAGCACCCGGGAGGCAGATTCAGGTGGATCTCTGTGAGTTCAAGCAAGCCTGGTCTACAAAGTGATTTCCAGACCAGCTGGGGTTATAGGGAGACCCTGTCTCAAAAAAAGACTTATGGTAGACATATGGAAACATACTGGATTATAAGGTAATTAAAATGTAATTATAAACATTTGAATGTAACTATTGCATGGGTGGATAATGCTGATCCTAGAAAGTATGGGTCATTAAACAAAAACCCTCATGCCCAGTGTGAGATACCTGACTGAGCTGTTGGGTGCAAATTCCCCCAAACCATACACACTATTGCCATTGCTTTTGGTTGCCCACCACAGCTAGATGACAAGAGCCTGTTGCAATGACACCACACGGTTTGAATGCAGGACACAGAGAAATCATGCTGGACATGAACTGGAAGCCTCTGTCCTTGTGGTCAGCTTTCACACTGCCAGAGGCTGGTATGACTGTAACTATGGGAGAAAAGCCATCAATGGTCCTGCCCATCTATGGACTTTCCTCTGCTGTAATACCAACATGTTAATGCAAGTTGAGCTGGCCAACACACTAGTGGCATGACTAGTATGAGGGTGACTTTCAGCCTCCATCATAGACTCTTCTTTTGCAGTTAAAGGTTAATTCAGAGTCTCCTGACAGGTCAGGGAACTGAGAATAAATAACAGTTGAGTGCTCAGCCCTCAAGGACACATGCATGTCATCCAGTCCAAGGTTCAAGAAAGATCAAGGAATAAGGGGAGGAAGAATGGAATAAATGGAGGATGGAAAGTAGGACCACAATGTGCTGTTTGGGGGGTGTGACATGGTCAAAGCACTCAGGTGCTTATAAAAGCTCTGCTTCAATGTACAGAGCTTCAAAAGACTGGGATAGTGCTCAGTCATGGACGGGATGGGGGACACTCATGCAGCTTGGCCTCTCCCCAGGGGGAACTAATGGCAATTGATGGGGAGAGGGAGCCAGTGCCTTTCAGTGCTGAGCTGTCCATGCTCCAGTGGATGGTCCAGCACTCCTGCCGCTGCCAGCAGCCCTGGTTAAACCAAAACAATGAGAAAGCATAATAGTGGGAAAGGGTCTTGTTAGGAATAATGCTGTGATTGTGAGTCTGGAATGAGAAAAAGAGAGATTAGATATGACCAGAATGTATTACATGTGTGTATGAAATTGTCAAAGAATAAATTGATAGGAACACATAAAATAATAAAAATTGACTTTCAAAGGAAAGAGAAATTCACGTTTTCTTTCCTATGGGAAATATAGAGCAAAAGGACATGAAAGCAGAAGATGGAGGCTGTGACCTGGCTCAGCATGTGAACATGCTTGCTAAACCACCTGATGACCTGGAATTCACGGTGGAAGGAGAGATCTGCTCAATGAATGTGGCCCTCTGATCTCCCTATTTGTGCAGTGGCAAACCCCTTAAAGCCCCAGAAAGCCAGCTTTGTTCCACTTACCATGCTGTTTCTCTGTCTCCAGATCCATTTACATAAATCTCAGAATTCCCTCACTCCTATATCTAAAAGAGCAGGCAACAATCTTCTGCCTTTTTAGCTTTGGATTTCTGTGTACCTGCGACTTTCCATGTGACATCCTGATCACTCTGAAGGATCACATAGAATTTTTCCCTCTCAATTCCTCCTAATTACTTCTTTGGATTTATTCATGTAATTAATTGGTACTTGTTTTGCTGAGAGGCAATTGGGACCAAGTCATTACAAGTATTCTCAATCCCCCATGCAGAAGCTGCCATGGATCTATACTTGAACAGAAAATCAGTGGGCAGGTGGGGAAGGGACAGGGAATAGTAAACCTGTGAGTCAGAGAACAGAGTCTCATTCAAGTCACAGGAGAGAGTCAACCTCTCACTGCAGCATTCTTCAGTGTGAAATTGCAGAGCAGACAGATAGGCAGGTTTTCCTTTTTAGCCAAGACAGGAAACCAGAGATTCTCTACACAGGTGGGCATGGGAAAACAGCTTTGCTGCTGATTTGGGGAGTGAGATCCTGAAAAGCTTTCACATTTCCCATTTGCATTTGACACAGGATGGACCATCTCCAACCCTCCCAATGGAGCACAAACATGATTCCTTCCAAAGTGCCAGAGCTAATCTTCATATCCCTCATTTTAAGGGTTGAATTCTCCTTTTCTTCTCTTCTTATCTGTTATGTTTTCTCTTCATTAATTTACTAATTTGTTATATGCATGTAAATGTATTGTACATAGTACTTTAAGGTCAAGTATCTTTTCCTTGATAAAAAGAGTCCCACACTTTGTATGATCAGCTTTTATAAATTTATTTCTGTTTGTGTATGAAGGTACTGTCTGCATGCAGGTTTAGTGCACCCATGTCAAGCAATGCCGTGGAGGTCAGAAGAGGGTGTCGGATTCCCCTTGAACTGGAGTTCTCCTGGAATTGGAGTTTCAGAAGGTTCTCAGCCACCATGTGGTTGCTGGGGATCGAACCCGGGTCCTCTGTAAGAGCAGTTGGTGCTGTTAACCACTAGGCCATCTCTCCAGCCCCATGATCAGCTTTTTATGTAACTAAATAGCAAATGTACTTATTTAGTAGAACATAACATATGTGCTGAGCATGCTGGCTGCTCTTTCCCTTTGAAATTACATCACATTTCCTATGCAAAATAACATAGGAAAAATTCTTTCAGTCAGTCAATTTTGCAAAAACTTTAATTTTGGAACATTTTGGGGCCATTGACAAGGAAACAAAGTTACTGTTATTCTTTGAAGCTCACAGCGAGAAATGAGAAACAAATGTTTTTAATTAATGTTTGCACAACATAGTTTGTACAACATGGTTTGATGGTATTTAGTTCCCCTCCCCTTTCTACTAACTGCACCTCCCTCCACTGACCCCTTCTCAATAATTTAATGTGTTCTCTCTCTTTCTCCCCCCAGCCTGTGTGTGTGTGTGTGTGTGTGTGTGCGTGTGTGTGTGTGTGTGTCTGTGTGTGTCTCTGTGTGTGTGTTGATAGATTCATCTTGTAATTGCTGAATCACGGAAACCTGAGTTGCATCTTGAAGCTTTGAGACTTAAGGGGCTCAGGGTTGCTGCTCTCTGTGCAAGTACCTGGCTTGGTGTAGACCCCAATCCCTGAAACTGCATAACATGTTGAAATTGAGAAGGAGGCTTTTACAAAGTTTAATATCCTATTGATTCCAATGTGATGTGTTATTTCAAAAATAATTTACTATTAGTATTATGTGTGTGTGTGTCAGAGAGAGAGAGAGAGAAAGAGAGAGAGAGAGAGAGAGAAAACCTTTCATCTTGTCTTTGAGGGAGTGCCATTGCACTGTGTACTCCATTTTTTTTTTTTAACAATATTCATAATTTATTTTAATACCAACATTAATAGTGTGAGATGACATCCTACAGATAAACATAGAAAACAAGTTGTTCATGTCTAATACAACTAATAAATGTCTTAATTCATGACATTTTCTAAACGTATCCATATTTTTTCCAATTCTCTAAAAAAAGTCTACTACAGAATTATCCAAAGTATATTAAGATAATATTTAATCATTTTAACTAATTAAAAGGTAATTAACTGCTCAATGTAGTTTGTGATCACACGTAGCAAAAGTCATAGCACACTGAGAAACAGAAAATAACTTCATTCAACCCTGAACTACAATTTTCGCATTCAGAGTTAATGTGCTTCTAGCATAGTTAAGAGGGCTTTCTATCTATATCATTGCCTTGCTATGTAATTCAAATTAAAAGACTTCTATGAAATAAGTAGGATCATCTGATACAAAACCGTGAGAGGATAACAGCAGCTGTTACCTGTATCTCAGTGATGCAGGTGGAGGGATCTGGTTTCCAGTGAGGGACAGTTGTGCCTTTCCAGACTTCTATCTTCTCAGAGGCCACAAGACCAACCAGAGAAGAGCACTGCCTCTAAGTGACCCTTCAGCTCAAGATTCACTGCCCCTCTACGTGACCAAAGTGAAAAGAGGAAACTGTGTGATGAAAGCTGTACTGATGGGAAGGAAAGATGAGCCCGAGTACATGTTCTTCCATTTGAAATAACCATGTGATAAGTGACAAAATTGTGTTCTAACTGCCCATGACGTTCAGGGAGATTATCTGTCTCTCCCTTCATCTCATGATAGCAGTGCTGGTATTACAGAAGTGCACTACTGCCTGTGGCTTTTTTCTTTAACATGGATTCTATGGCTCCAACTCGGACTGTCCGCCTTATGTGTATTTGACCTACTGAATCATCTATAGTAATTTGATGCGCTCTTCAATATGATTTGCAAGTACTTTATTCCAAATTTTTACATCTAGGTTTGTCAATACAATGGAAATCTAATGTGGCACATGCCTTTAATCCCAGCACTCGGGACGCAGAGGTAAGTGGATCTCTGTGGGTTCAAGGCCAGACTGGTCTACAGAGCGAGCACCAGGACACCTGGCATGAAAAGGGAGACCCTGTCTGAAAAAATACCAAAAAAAGGGTAAAACAAAAAAAATAAAATAATAAAAATAAAATAAATTCTAGGTTGCACTGGGATTCTCTTTCTTTCTTTTTCAGGGGAGAGTGTCTGGTTTGCTCTGACAGAAATACTACCTTCATAAAAAGTTTGGAAGCATTCCTTCCTTTCCCATATTATTGAATAATTTCAGAAGCCTTTGATATGCACTTCATGAGGCTCTTAGAGAATTCTACTGTGAATCCTTCTGGACCTAGTCTTTTTTTAGTCTGTAGAGTTTTTACTACAGCTTCAACCATGTTGGTTGTTGCAAATCTGTCTAAATTCCTTTATTTCATTGTGATTTGACTTTGATAAATCAGTCTGCCTTTTCATCTCTAATCATGTTAATTTCTTTCTTTGCTTTCTTTTGGTTAACTTATATGAGGACTTTTTTCACTCTTTTTAAAATTTTTTTCAAAGAACCAACTCTTCATTTCAATAACTGTTTTTTCTATTTCATTGAAATCTTCCTGGATCTTAATCATTTAATTTTGATTGCTACTTTTAAACTTTTTTTCTTATTTTTTTTTTCTGAGGCCTTAAGATCCACCACTGAGAGATCTTTGATTTTTACAATGTAATATGTAGAGCTATAATTTTCCATTTTATTCATTGCCTGTATTCATTGCATCCCATAGATATGTTATGTTGTGTTTAATGTTCATTTAATCCTAGGAACCTTTGGGAACTTTCTCGATTTAACAATCCAATCACTATTCAGTAGTGTGCTATTTAGTATATATGACTTTACATATTTTTCTGTAGTTTCTCTTATAGTGAATTTCTAGCTTTATTTTATTGTGTTTAGATAAAATACAAAAGTTATTTCAATTTCTATGTTTGTTAAGACCAGCTTTGTGGCCTAGCATGCTGTCTATTTAAGAGAAAGTAGTCCTGGGCTGCTGAGAAGAATCTATATTCCCTATTGTTTGGGTGGAATGTTCCATAGATGTCTGTTAAATCCATTTGGTCTATGGTGTTGCTTAGTTACAGTGTCTATTAACTTGTAGTAGTAAGAGTGAGATATTGAAATCACCTGCTATTACCATGTTCAAGTGAATTGTGTTTCTATAATAGTATTTGTTTTGTGGAATTGGCTGCACCTGTGTTTCTTTGGTGCATACATGTTTAGAATTGTAATTTTCTCTTGAGAGATTATTCTGTTGATCAATATGAAGTGATCTTTAGCTCTTCTGCCTAGTGTTGATTTGATGTCTATTTTGTTAGATATTGGAATAGGGCCCCTCTTTGTCCTAGTTTCATGTGCTTGGAATACCTCTGCCCATCCCTTTACCCTGAGATAGTGTTTGTCTTTGATGTCAAAGTGAGTTTGTTGGAGGCAGTAAAAAGCAGTGTCTTCTTTCCTGGTCCAGGCGGCTAGTGTGAGTATCTTAAGTGATCAATTATGTCCTTTGATATTGAGAGTCTTTATGTAACAATGTGGAGTAATTCCTGTCATTTGTGATTCTGCAATGTTCAGTGTTTTCTTAGGCTTTTCATGCTGAATCACTGACCTAGCATCCTTCTATTTCCTGAAGCCTTGCTGATGTTTTCATCTTTTCCTTCTCCCATGGTATTCTGCCCAGTATCTTTTGTAGAGCTGGCTTTGTCATCAGAGATTGCTTTACTCTGCTTTCTTCATGGAAAAATGTTCTTTCTCCTTCATTATGATATATAGCTTTGTTGCTATAGTAATTTGGGGCTGAGGTTATGGTGTTACACAAATTGTATATCTATCTATCTATCATCTATATATCATCTATCTATGCAGAAAGCAAAAATCTTGATTCATATATATATAATTTAATTTTTTCTGAATATTTAGTGTTTGGGCTCTAATATAATCTATGATAGTATTCTTTCCTGGTCCTGCTTTTTTCGTGTTTAATGTGTGTGCCTAGCTCTTTCCCTAAAATTCAGATACTTCCTTCTATGATTTTATTGAAAATAATATCTATGCCTTTGATACCTTCTATGCTCATAATTCATAGATTTGTCTTTTTTCATAGTTTACTATAGATAGGAACATGTTTTTTTAACTTTCTTTTTATCCATGTCTGACTAATCTGATTCCTCCACATTCTCTGCAAGCACTGATATTCTGCCTTTCACATGAACTATTCTCTTGGTGAGGCTTTCCACTGACTTGCTGAATTTTTCTTTTCCAGTATCTTTCAGTTTGTTTTCCTCAGTATTCCTGTCTCTTTCCTGAATGTTATTTTCATGTCCTGAACTTAGTCCTTATTTCATTCAGCCCTCTGCGTCCTCTGGATTGCATTTGGGTGAGCATTCGCATCCTCTTTGAATCATTGCTGAGTTGATCCGAATCCTCTCTGAGTTGGTTCACACACTTATTCATCTCCTTTTAGAATACCTTGAACATATATGTAATCTTTCCTTCGAATTTCCATTGAAATCACTTTTGTTGCTGGGCATTACCATGATATTGTTTGGAAGAAACATTTTTGTTTAAACTTGCTTATATTAGTGCACTGGGATTCTCCCTTCTGGAGGTAGTTTATTGGTAAAGCCTTTCTAGCACAACTGTGTATGAATTTGTCACCTGAGTGTATGTATTTGTTCTGGTGTTTTCCTAAATCAGTAGATCATTGATTGGCTCATTGTGTGTTGGGGGAGCTCGTGGGAGTCAGTTTTCTTCTTCCATCCTGTAAAGTCTGGGGACTAAAGTCAAATCATTAGGCTTGGTGGCAAATGCCTTTACCTGCTGGGCCACATTTCCTGACAAGTGCAATATTTTCGTACCTATGAATCATATGTGGAAAGAATATTAAATTCTAGTGTAATTAGAATTGTCATTTGTTTACTTTAAAAAGCAAATTGTGACCGGGCATGGTGGCACATGCTTTTAATCCTAGCACTCAGGAGGCAGAGTCAGGTGGATCTTTGTGAGTTAAAGTCCAGCCTGGTCTACAGAGTGAGTTACAGGACAGCTGGGGCTACAGGGAGACCCTGTCTCAAAAAGACCAAACAAACAAAAAAAGCAAATTGTAAAATCAGATTTAAAATCAGGCTTATTTCACATTTCTGAATATTTGGCCTTATTTTAAATTTCTTGTCATAGTCACCACATGGTAACATTTTTATTTCAATTTTGGTGATGAAGTCTTGTTTTTCACTTTAATGAATAGGTGAGCCTTGCTTTATTATCTTTATTTATAACAATTCTTGCATCATAGGAAAATGTTTTTACACAAGCATCACCACATATGCCTTTATTATTACTATAAAGAATATTCTTTTTTAAGCTGGGCAAGGTGTCACACACCTTTAATCCAAGCACTCTGGAGGCAGACGCAGGCAGATCTCTGTGAGTTCAAGGTCAACCTGGTCTACAGAGTGACTTCCTTGACAGCTGGGGCTACAGGAAGACCCTGTGTCAAAAACACCAAAAAAAGAGAACATTCTGTTTTAACTTATTATTTTTATTTTATGTGTATGAGTGTATTGCCTGCATGTGTCTAAGTGCACCCGTGTCATTCAATGACCTTGGAGGTTAGAAGAGGGCATAGGATCTCCTGCAACTGAATCAGGAATGGTTGTTAGCTGCAATGTGGGTGCTAGGAATAGAACCTTGGTCATCTGCAAGAGCAGTCAGTGCTCTTAACTGCTGAGCTATCTCTTCAGCCCCCAGAATATTCCTTTCTTTTAAAGGTGAAAGCTATGAAGAGATCATAGTAGTGTCAAGTGTTGACATAAGAGAAACATTTGGGGCTGGAGAGATGGCCTAGCAGTTAAGAGCACCGACTACTCTTGCAGAGGAACCGGGTTCAATCCCCAGCACCCACATGGTGGCTGAGAATCATCTTTAACTCCAGTTCCAGGGGAATCCGATGCCCTCTTCTGACCTCCACGGCATTGCAGGACACGGGTGCACAAACCTACATGCAGACAGTACACTCATACACATACAAAAATAAACTGAAAATTTTAAAAAAGAGAAACGTTTGATTAATGGGCAGAAATGTTAAAACTTGAGGCTCTTTCATGAACTTAACCATCAACATTCATGAACTTTTATAAGAAATCTTACTAATCTAGCCATCAAACTCCATTAAGGTTGGTAAACATGGTGGCACAAGCCTTTAATCCCAGCACTCAGGAGGCAGAGGTAGGTAGATCTCTGAGTTCAATGCCAGCCTGGTCTAAGTAGTGAGTTCCAAGCCAGTTGGGGCTAGAGGGAGACCCTGTCTCAAAACAAAACAAAAAACAATGTCAAGCCAAAAAAAACTCTTCAAATACTATCAGTGGGAAAAAGTACACTATGATCATGAATAATGATTACATTTGCTGAAAATCTAGCAGCTAGGTAGATGGTAAATTGGTGAGGTGCTTGACATGCAAGTAGAGTCATCTGAGTTCTCCCCGCACTAGAATAAGAGGCCCAGGATTGTGACACACAACTTGATTCAGATGTGGTGGTAGAGAGAGGAGGGTCCCTGTGCTTGCTGGCTAGGCAATCATAGCCCAGCTTTCAGGAGAGACCATGTCTAAAAAAGAAAACGAAAATACATAGAAGTCTGGGTGTGACCAAGGAAGACAATCTTAATGTCCGGGGCGGGACCCGGGCGTTTGGCCAGAGGGTCCGGAGATTGGGGCCAGGGCCAGTGGTTCTTCACCTTTGGGTGGGCTGCCTGGAAGTCAACTGGGTAAGTGCTGGGCTCCTTCTGGGGCTGCCGGCTGCAGCTACGGGGGTCGTGTTCTCTGAGGCACTTTCTTTGCGGGACCCGGGACAGCCAGGCCAGCGGATCCGGACCATTGGGCCAGGGCCAGTGGGTTCTGCACCTTTGGGCGGGCTAGATCGGCATATCACCCCCCGCCCCCCGCCATCGGTGAGAATCCAAGAGGACTTTGTTTTTGGAGAAGAAACTTCAGAACAGAAGGGAAGATTTACTTTGGCTTCCAATATATCCACTATAGAAACAAAATTGAAAACCTAAAACTTAGACAAGTCAAAACTCCCTAAAACAAGGAGGAGGAAAGGAGGAAAAACCGCATCTGAAGGAGGCACGCAAAACCATCCACTAACATAACAAAAACACATTTGCGATTTGAACCACAAAAGGAAAACCCACATGCCAGGGACACGAAGACGGGACAACATGGGAAAGGCACAGGATCATCTGCCCCAAGCTCTACCAAACCTGTCAGAGATAGCTTAAGTCAATGGGAACCTCTTGGAGGAGACCCATGGAACAGATCTTTGAGGAATAATGCAGACCTATGCAGAGAATTTTAAGAACATAAAGAGGAATTCAGACGGAGAACTAAAGAGAGCGAATGAAAAACTCAAAAGGACCTAGAGAGATTAAAATGACCAACATCAGAACAGACTAAAGGAAACCAGATTACAAACTTTTTTTTTTCCCGGAAAGGGGAAAAGAACTAGGAGGGAGAAACACCATAAAGAATACAGAGAACTAAAGAGATGAGAATGAAAAACTCAAAAAGACCTAGAGGAATACAATGACAAACTTCAGAAGAACTAAAGGAACAGACCAACAAACTCCAGAAAGACTAGAGGGAGAATAAAAAAACAAACTCCGAAAGAAATAGAAAAACACTGGAAAAAAGAAAGCCAACAAACGAAAGTAAGGAGCACCACGAAGGAGATTGAGGAGCTCAAAAAGAAATGGGAATTACTAAAGTAACCACAGGATGAAACGAACAAGGAAGGAATTAGCGCATCATTCAATCAAGAAGAAAGGAAAGGAAAAAAGCCTCAGAAGATAATGGCGGAAGCAGAACAAAGAATATCAGATCTGGAAGTTAACCAGAGCAATTACAAAGCTCAAATAACGACTATGACAAATTTAAAATACACAAAAGTTGAAACAACCAGGAAATATGGGGACACTATGAAAAGATTCAAAGTACGTATATAGGGATAGAGAAGGAGAAGAAATCCAAGAGAATAGTCCTGATCAGATCTTCAACAGACTAACAGATGGAAACTTTCCCCAAACTAAAAAAGACCAAAAACCCATACAAAGACAAGACACACACGAAGGACCCCAAATAGACAAGATCAGAAATAGGAAACACCCCACTCCATATCATAGCTTACCAATGCTAGCTGCCTAAAACAAAGACAAAATTTGAGGGCTACAAAAGCAAAATAAGTCACATACAAAGGGAAACCCATCGAATTACAACTGATTCTCGCCCTCAAACCATAAAGCAAGAAGAACATGGAGCAAAGGCATTCCCAGTGTTTAAGGGACAATAGATGCCACTCCGACTACTTTACCCAGCAAAAATGTGGACTATACTTGAAGGAGAGAGCAAAACCCTCCATGACATAAAAAAATGCATGATGGATCTACATGTAGGGAAACCAACTTCTTCATCAAAATAGTTGAGCATTCAAAGGGCCGAAAGAGAGGAAGCAACAACCTCAAACCTAGAAATAGAAAACTAATAAAACATAAACCAATAGGAGAAAAATCAGAGGCTAGAAGTCCCAATGGCTAATAAAGTGAAAAGGGACGCAAAATCCTTCTTTCAAATATAACCTTAAATATTACTGGACCAAACTCTGCAATCAAAAGGCATAGACTAGGAGAATGGATTAAGAAAAAAAAAAACCCCCCTCTATATGCTTGTCTACATGAAACCCAGTCTCAATTTCAAGGGTAGCACCAACTTAAGGTGAAGGGATGGAAGAAAGATTCCAAGCAAATGGTATCAAAAAGAAAGTGGGTGTGGATATTCTAATATCAGACCAAAATTTAGACTTCAAGCCAAAAGAAATTAAAGAGTACAAAGAGTGCCCCATTTATCATCTTTATTATAGGAAAAATTGGCGATGAAGATTTCACAATCATTAAAATATATATGCACCAAACACCGTGCACCAAACTTTATAAAGACAAAATTCTTCAGGATCTCAAGCCTCAGATTAACCCCAGCACACTAATAGTAGGGGATTTCACTACCCATTAAGTCCTAGACAGATCAAGAGGACAAAGGACAAACAGATCGAGACATCTGAACTAAATGACAAATACACAAGTGGACCTCACAGACATCTATAGAATATTTCACCCAAACACCAGAGGAATACCACTTTCTACTAGCACCTCATGGACCAGTCTCCAAAATAGACCATATACTGGGACACAGGAAACACTTCACCAAATATAAAAGATTAAAAATAATCTCATGCATTCTATCAGCCCCACCGTGCAATAAAACTCACTATCAACACCAGAAAGAAACCCTACTAACCTATAGGAACACATGGAGACTACAACAACACTCTCCTGAATCATGAGTGGGTCAAGGGAAATAAAGAAAAGAAATAAAAAACCTCCTGGAACTGAATGACCCCATGGGTAACAAACAAACACAGCAAAATCTATGGGACACTTTACAAGCAGACCTAAGAGGGAAATCTATAGCTCTAAGTGCCTACCTTAAAAAAACAGAAGAAAGAACACAAGTGAATGATCAACACTGCAGGCTTAAAAAATACTTGAGAGACACCAAAACAAATGAACCAAACGGAGCAGACAAGAAGACATAACAAAACTTCAGAGCAGAATCAATGAAATAGCAAACAAAGAAAACCCATACAAAAAAACTCAATGAATCCAAAATTTGGTTCTTTGAGAGAATACCACAAGATAGCTACACCTCTAGCCAGTTAACCAAAAGAAAGAGGGAATAACTCAAAATCAATAGAATCTGTAACGAAAGGGGAGGAAATATCACAACAGACATGAAAGATCCAGGACTATCCTATGGGACTACTTCAAAAACATAAATTCTACTAAGTTTGAACCTAGTAAGAGAAATGGATGAATAATCTGAAATCCTGGGAATCCCCAAAAAGCTCAACCAAGAAGAGATCGACAACCTAAATAGAACAATAGTACAGGAAGACATTGAAGATGCAATACGTAGCCTCCCACCAAAAAAAATCCTAGGCCCAGGTGGTTTCATGGGCAGAATTCTATAAAATATTTCGAAAAGCCATACAACCATTACTACTTTTTAAATTGTTTAAAGGATACAAATGGAGGGACTTCTCCCAGATTCCTTCTATTGAAGCCAGCACTCACTTACTACCCAAAACCAGGGAAAGATACAACCAAAAAGGCGAACTCTAGACCCATCTCCCTATGAGCACAGATGCCAAAATCCTAAACAGGATTCTGGCAAATCGCATACAGGACTCACATCAAGAAAATCATTCCACCATGACCAAGTTGGATTCATACCCGAGATGCAGGGATGGTTCACCATACAAAAAAAAAAAATCATAAACACATATATGGACTGAATGACAAAAAACCACATCCATTGCAGGCTGTTGAGGTGTAGCTGATATTGACAGAGGATGACTTAGCTTTTGTCTCAGGAGGACCAATATTTTGCTGTAATGCTTAGTGGCCTTTGGTACGCTCTCTAGCATTTCAGAGGACAGTTGTACATTAGCAAGTGACATCTCATACCATTTTTCCTGCTCACCCGGTCTTCGACAACAGGGATTTACTGCCTTTCTCTTGGCATATATCCCACTTTTAGGCAAAGGCCTTTATTGATTTGGGGGGGGGGGTTTTTTGAATCCCCTAGTCAACATATCCTCCTAGGCAGAATCATTCATTGCTGATGTCAGAGCTTTCCTGTAGTAATATATTTTGTTTAATTACACAACTTATAAACACTACTATTGAAATTTGGCTCTAGTTAGGAAATATCCCTTTCACAGTTCCTATGCCTATCAATCAGTAATACGTTATGCCTGTTTTAAAGGAAATTACATGTAACAGTTGGCTCTAGTTTTACAGTTAGGGAGTGGTTCATTACCATCATGTTTTCAACAGCATGGAAATCCTGTGCAGCATTGGCAGCCAAGTGTCTATATAGATCCCAAATCTTATTGGCTATTAGCTCTCTCCTTGGAGGAGGAATAACTCAAGCGGATGCCACACGCTTGTGTCCTCTGGTGGTTTGGCGATTGTTGTGAGCCACAGTAATAACTTGTCACCCTTTATAGAGAAAAACCACAGTTTGCAGATTAGATTGCCATGCAAGCATCTGTGTCTATGGCTCACAGCTTAGCTGACATAATAAGTGGTACTGCTTTAAATGCCTGTACATCCAATAGCTTGTGATTTGTTAATATGACTAAAAGGGTATCCACTGGGAAAGCTGTCAATCCAGAAGGGAAACAACCTGAAACAGACTAGAGTCCAAACTGACAGCTCCAAAGAAATAGACCGCTTTCTTTTCACCCCACTTGTGCCTCTTTCCCAAAGCCCCAGGAACAAACTGCGGAAGCGGACCGTGGCTAGTGGTAGATTGTAGGGACTGTGGAGAGATAGGGGTGAATCATGAGACTACAGGAATATAGTCTAGACTCCTGATTGATCAACCTGTCTGTGCATACAGCTTCTCCAAACTGGACTATGGGAACCTGGGTTGTTCAAAAATTTGGACCCTAGCTACTTGCAAAATCCACCAATTACCTGATTGTATGACATAATGAGTGACATCAATGCTATCTGCAAAAAACTGTGTCATTTTATTGTAGAATCCTTAAAAATAAAAAAATAAAAAAATAAAAAAATAAAAAAACAAAAAAAAAAAACCCACACCAACATTCCTCAATTGATGTGTAGAAAGCCTTTGACAAAAATCCCGCATCCCTTCATGTTTAAAGTCCTGGGGGAATTTGGTCTGGAGTGGACCATTCCTCATTGTATTCAAAGCCATATACAGAAACCCACAGCCAATATCATCCATCCTAAATGGGGAAATGACAGATACATTGCTAAAGTGGCAGGATAACGGATCACAATAAATCCAGAAAAACAACATTAGCCTTCTTTACACCAACAAACATGCAACTGAAGGACTACAAGAAGACCTACCCACTCACCAATAGCCTCAAACATAATAAAATACCTCGGAACAACCCTAACCAAAGACACCAAGGATCCTCTCCAACAAAAATTTTTTTTAAACCCCTGAAAAAAGAAACATTGGGGAAGACATTAGAAGATGGACAAACCTTCCCATGCCTCATGGATGGGAAAATAAATATAGTAAAAAATGTCCATCCTACCCAAAAACTAGTGTACAGATTTAAATGCAATCCCAATCAAAAAAAATATCTGGGAACAAAAATTAGACTCAAAAAGACTTAAAAAAAAAAAAAATCCTCAATTTCATTTGGAAAAAACAAAAAGACCCCAATAGCCAAAGCAACCTGAGTGAAACAGAGGCAATACAGGGGGGATCGCTATACCTACATCCAACTATACTACAGGGCTATAGTCATAAAACATGCTGGTACTTGGCACAAAAAAGACCAGTTGACCCATGCGAAATAAACTGAAGATCCAAACTAGCTCATACAATTTCAGGCCACCTCATATTTGAAAGGTGCAAAGAACACACATGGAGGAAAGAGAGCATCTTCAGTAAAGTGGTGTTGGCAAAACTGGAATCACCCGCTTGTGAAGAATGAAATTAAACCTCCTACCTCTCACTCTGTAAAAAGTCAACTCCAGAAAGACCAAAGACCTCCAATGTGAACACCCCAAACTATGGAGGTGATAGAAGAGAAACCTGGCAGAGACTACAAGACATAGGGTAGGAAAGACTTCCTAACTCCGCATCAGCTGCACAAGAAATAGATCGACATGACAAAGGGTACCTCATTAAACTCATAAGTTTCTGTACATCAAAAGAACCAATAAAGGAATTGAAGAGAAACACCCACAGAGTGGGAGGAAAACCTTCACTGAGATACACTGCCAAAGCATTAATTCCCAGAGATACAAGCTACTTCAAAAAACAACGAAGAAAGAAAACAAATGAATTCCCTCAAAAGATGGAGCAAAGACTGAATAGAGACTTCACAGAGGAGGCATTAGAGATGGCCGATACTAAACCTCTTAAGAAGTGTTTCAAAACATCGCTGATTAATAAGGAATTGCAAATTAAATCGCTTTGAATATCATCTCACTCATAAGACTGGCTAGGATCATGGAAACAAATGATACCAAGTTGTGGAGAGGGTTTGTGGGGGGGGGAAAAAAAAAAGTGGAACACTCATCCATTGCTGGGTGGGAATCTAAACTTGTTACAGCCACTATGGAAAGCGTGTGGAGAACCCTTAGAAGATCAAAATGCGCCTTCCGTTTGACCAGTCATATCCACTCCTGGGCATATACCCAACAAGACACTGCTTTTACTGCAAAGATACATGCACCAGCTTATTTATTGCAGCTCTGTTCACACTAGCCAAAAGCTGGAACCAGCTCAGGTGCCCCTCAACTGACGAGTGATAGAAACAAATGTGGTACATGTACATATGGAGTTCTATGCAGCAGTTAAAAGAGGGAAAACATCATGACCTTTGCAAGTAAATTGCTGGGACTGAGCTAGAAGACATTATGTTAGTGAAGTAAGGTTACAACACAGGTCCCAGAAAAAAGAAACGACAACAGGTTGTTTGTTTTGTCCCTCATATGTGGATGGCAGTACCAATAACCCCGATATAAATATTTCTCATGGAGAGGGACGCATAGTAAAAGAACAACAACAGAAAGACTGCATCAGAAAACGGACTGAACTGGTGAATTGGGAAGGGGGCGGCAGGGGTGGGAGAGGGACATGGTGTATATTGATTAATGCATATTTAACTGACATAAGTTCAACAAGTACCCAGTTTGCCTAGACACTGTCTACAGGATATACGGTATTTTAGGACTTAGTTAAAAGTAAGTCATATGTTTATATTAAACCACATTGATTTACAGACTCTGTTAAAAACGGTAATGTATCTGAGTTAAATATAGATATAAATCGCTGTTGTCCACATTTGTTTTACATTAAAAATGTGTCGTGTTTTTAGAGCACAGTAACTTTGGGATTGCCACATACAAATGTTCTCTATAATTTCTCTATTGTATAGTATCACCTATGTAGCATTTCTTTAAGATATTTAACGTATAAATTTAAGTTTGCTTCCAAGTTAATCATATATAGATAACCCAAAACAACCTGGGTGAATTTGATTGATGCAATCTGAGCCTTGATTCCACCTATAGTTATGTATAATCCAACTGTCTTCTGAGACTCAGGGTTAAAAAAAAAGGGGGGTATACAGAATCAGTACATGTACACCTTTTTTCATCAAAACTAACCTTGCCAATTCAATCCTAATACTAACCACGTGGAAAAGATTTGTGGATCCCAACAAGACAAAATATCACCAACTTAAGGCTGAGAAAGAAAATATTACAGCTTTGCATGAGTAGGATGTATCAGAAAGTTGCCAACTGAAAGGTTGACTGTCCTGAAACTGAAAGGAAGAAAGGCTCGGATGCTATAAACATCGAACCCCTCTGTGGATCCTATTTATCACAACTATTTCTCAGCGTCCTAATGAACTTACCTTCTAGGTGCTGCAAGGTTTTGATATGAGAGACTTTCTTGCCTACCCCCCCATAGACCAAACGAGGAAAAATATGATGATGATGCGGTCTTCTCCCCTGTAAATGGAGGACCAACTCTTATAGAAGGTAATCTCTTATAAAACCGGTGTTTTTAAAACTGCCTCTTTAATTGACTAATAGACATCAGAACTGTGAAGAGGATTATTCTCTGTTCAGATCCAAATATAATACTAAAAGTCCTTAAGCTATGCACTTAAGCAAAATATATTGATACAGGAGCTCTGACATCAGCAATGGATTATTCTACCAGGGAGATGTTGGCCAGGGGATCTAAGGCCCCACAAAAGGTAAAGGCTCCTTGCCTCTAAACTGGGATACCGGCAAGAAGAGAGGCAATAAGGCCCTGCTGCCAAAGACCTGACGTTAACATGGGAAAGATGTATTGAGACCACACATGAAAGTATACAGATGGCCTCTGGAATACCAGAGAGTGTTACCAAAGGCCACTCAACGAATAAAGCAAATAGGGGTATCCTTGAGTTAAGCAAGATACCACAGTCAGCAGCAGCTATACCTCACCTGCCTGGAAATACTGTGCAGCAGAGGCAGCCATATGCCTGTATATCCCAAACCTAATTGGATATTGGCTCTCTCCTTGGAGGAATAACCCATGGCTGATGCCACAAGCTCACATCCTCTACAGGTTGGGAGATGTTATAAGCCACAGTAAGACCCTGTCATATTTAACAGGAAAAAATGTAATTCATGGATTAACATATCATCCAAATATATGTGTCTATACCAAAGTAACCTACCATAACTATTAGTGCTGTTTAAATGCCTATATATCTAATTGCTTGTGCTTCATTAGTAGGATCAAAAGGTTATTCCTGGACAAACTGTCAGCCCATGAAAGGAAACAGCCAGAATTGACCAGAGTCCAAGCCAACAGCTCCAGAGAGTGTGGACTGTTTTGCTTCTCATCCACCTGTGCCCCTTTTCTAAGCATAGGGAACACTTTGCGGAAGAGGGGGCATGGTAGAATGTAAGGGCTGCGATTGGGGTGAATGGTGAAACTACAGCAATGTAGTCTGGACACTCATTTGATCAAGTTGATTGAACATACAACCCCTCACCCCCTGCTGGTTGGTGGGGCTGTGGGGGTTTGGGCATAATAGCCTGCAAATTGGTTTCATATGAAGGATGCTTGTACTCATGGATTATCACTTATAGCTAAAAAATGAAAAAAAAACTGAGAGAAAGATGCAGGACAGTTATGGCAAAATGCATGGTCTGGGATGGGGTGGGGGTAGGGGGGAAGGGAAAGGGAAATATGCCTGAACTGAATTGGAAAATGATGTATGAAATGCACAAAGCATCAATAAAAAAATAAAAAAAGAAATCTAATGTCCTGTACATGCACACAGGTTCATACCCATATGCATAGACACACATAAACACATACACACATGCACATACAAACAAAAACAAAATTAATGCTTATTAAAATTTTCTCTATCTGTTGGTGTTAATAAATGTATCTTGTTATTTAGATGGAAAGAAAATGGTTCCTGCAAACTTGGCAATGAGGATCTTCTTCTTCTTCCAGACAGCTATGGGAATCCTGGGCAACTTGTCACTTTTGCTCCATTATTTCATGGCTTTATTTGCTGAGAAGGGTTTGATGCCCAAAGGTCAGATTTTAAAGCATGTGACATTTGCCAACTTCCTGTCGATTATCTCAAGAGGGATTCCAAAGACAATGGCAGAGTTGGGGTTGCCATATTTCTTGGACGACTTTGTTTGCAAGCTTATTGTCTACAGTAATAGAGTGTCCTGAGGCATTTCCCTCGACACCATGTGTCTCCTGAGTTGCTACCAAGCAATCACAGTCAGCTCCAACCAGCCTAAGTGCATGAATCTTAAGCACAGAATGGCAGAGTACATCAATCCCTCCTGTTCTGTTAGTTGGACTGTGTATTTGCATCTAAATAGCAAGATTACTATGACAGTAACTGGCCTTGGTGACAACAGAAATTTCACTGAGAAACTCAACTTAGGTTTCTGTTCGGTGTTTAATACAGACTACATTGTAGGTAAATTCTATTTGTTCCTGGTCTGCTTCATGAAGGTTCTATATTTGAATCTCATGGTCTGGGCTAGTGTCTCCATGTTGAGTACTCTCTACAGACACAAGAAGCAGATGCAGTATTTCACAGTGCCCAGCACTGCCCCCGAGTGTCCCCTGAACTCAGAGCTACCCAAGCCATCCTGATCCTGTTGTGCCTCTTTGTCATCTTCAACTCAATGTCTCTCTTCCAGGTTCTCTACATAACACTCTGGGATACTCCAAGGCTCTGGCTAATAAACACACTTTCATATTTACACACATGTTTTCCTAGTTTTTGCCCCTTTTTATTCATCAATAGAAAGAGCTATGTTTCCAGGATCTATTTTCCCTCCTGCAGAAACAAATAATTTTCTCTGAATTTGGTACAATATCTAGAGGTTTTGTGCTTTCTGATATATTTAAATATTCTTTAATCCATATGGAAGATTAACATCACTAATAACCCTGCACTGTTATACAATACATTGTCTTTGCAAATTAGGTGGTAGGGATTGTCTCAGCCAATATAGAGGGCCTATGTATTTCCCTGATCTCTCTTTTCAGTCTAAAGCACTGAAATTAGAAGTCATCTCATACTGAAGAAGGTGAAACCTACTGCTTTAAAATATATTTTAATTTATTGAATGAACTCTGGGTATGGTGATATACACCTCTAATCACAGTACTTGGGAGGCAGAGGCAGGCAGCTATGTGTAAGATGGAGGTCAGCCTGGTCTACACAGTGAGTTCCAGGCCAGCTGGGGCTACAGGAGATCCTGTATAAAAAGTTAAACAAATAAATGTTTCAGAAAACTAAAATTTTGAATGGAGATAACTTATACCAGGGGATAATGTTGATTCAAAAACCATGGGTTATAAAAGAAAAAAATCACAATGCCAGGTCTGGAATAGACTATCATGTTATATGCCAAGACACAGAAAACTGCCACACAGTGATGGTGGAATGAAGACACCATTAGTTAATAATTAGCCAACTACTTATGTCCAAAAGAGAGACCAGGGTTGATAAAATCTTAAAACCACAATTACATCAAGCCAGGGCTAAAGCCAATGACCATAGTTACCTTATAACAGGCAGATGCCATAGTTACACCATAACATGGGCAGGCCAGTTAACAAAGAGATTTTCAGTTAACAAAAATTTCTAAGTTTCAGTTAGGCAAAACAAAGGTCTCAGAGTTTTGGCAGCAATGGGCTCCAGGGAACTGCAGAGGCAGCCTCCCTGAGCCTGCTCCCCCTGGGGATTGGGGGCTGGGGGTGGGGGCAGAAACACAGAGTGTCTCAAAAGCCAACTAGGATAAAATGGAGTCTTTTGGGGCAGTTCAACTCATAGCTACCTGTGAATGTAAGTGAAGTAGGTACTGTGATGTGGCTTTTGCTGGAAGTGCAAACTGGACCACAGTCAGTAATAAATTGAAAAGGATGACAGCTGCTGTCATTTGTGCTAGAGTCACATTGGCCAAATTACTCTCCCTGCTAACTTCTCAGTGCCAGCTCTTCCCCTGAGCTCTAGTCAGCCTATCTGGTGTCTCTTCTAAAGGAGGCCAGGTCTTCCTGACCTGAAAACCATCTCCTGCCAATATTTCCTCAGCCAAGGTTGGGCTCTGCTAAGAATTTCTACAGTTCTGGGCTGGGTTTTTGTCCAGCTGAGCTTGTGTGGGCCTTGTGCATAAACTCCAGGTGGAAGGGGTTGTCAAGGGAGAAGCAGGAATAATGGTGATTAAGACTGAATGAAAAATTATGTATGGGGGGCTGGAGAGATAGCCTAGCGGTTAAGAGCACCAACTGCTCTTCAGAGGACCCGGGTTTGATCCCCAGCACCCACATGGCAGCTAAGAAACATCTGTAACTCCAATTCCAGGAGAACTCCAGTTCCAGGGGAATCCGACACCCTCTTCTGACCTCTGGGCATTGCACGACACGGGTGCACAAACCTACATGCAGACAATACATTCATACACATGAATATAATTCATACACATACAAAAATAAATAAAATAAAAAACAAGAAAAATTATGTATGAAACACATAAGAAATTCAATTAAAATTTAGAACTTTGTTAATATCATGGTATAATGTAGTCATATATAAAGTAATATTTTTTTTAAAAAAATGAGTCAATATACCTTCTCTTGAGCCTAGGAGAACATATTTTTTTTTGAAAATGTGACAAGATCTGGTGTCCCTGTTCTTGCAGATGATCATATAGTCTTTCATTTTGTGGGAAGGTCTGACTCACTGGGCACCAGACACTATTATATAAAGTGATTGTTACTATCATGCGTCTACTTGGCAAGATTGAAAAACAGCTAGCAGACAGACTTCTGGGTGTATTTGTGGAGCTGTTTCCAGACTGGCTTCACTGAGGTGGAAAGTCCCAGTTGAATGTTTGTCTCACCATTCCATAGGGCAGGATCCTGGACTGAATAAAAAGAGAAGGAAAGCTGAGACCCAACTTTCATCTTTCTCTTCTTTCTTACTTCAGACATGATAGGACAAGCAGCCTCCTGCTCCTATTGTCATGATAGGCTGTATCATCATATTGGAGTTAAAATAAATCCTTCCTTCCCTAGATGGCTTTTTTCAAGTATTTCGTCACAGAACTGAGAGTTGTAATCCATGGGATATTAGGTTTGGCAAGGTTTCAAGAAGGATGAGGATTGAATTGGAGGAGAGAAGTTGTCAGGGTGAGAAGGTTAACCAAATGAAAGATGTATTAAGAAGCCATGTTAAAGCTGAGCATGAAGATGCTTACCTTTTTTCCCAGTACTTAAGAGGCAGAGGCAGGCTGATGTCTGTGAGTTCAGCACCAGCCTTGATCTACATAGTGAGTTCCAGGTCACTGGGGCTACAGAGATACCATGTCTCAAAAATGAAAGGAGACAAAAGAAGTCTTATTGAAATGTAATATTTTCTAAGCTAATTAAAATATACTTTATAAATTTATAAATGTATATATATGGAATAAAAATAATCAACGAAAATTATAAGTGATTAAGAGGGACATGAGGACATGAGAGGAGTTGGTGGGAGACTGGGAAGGATGGACATAATGCAAGACAATACTCACATATGAAATTCTCAAATTTTAAAACTACCCTATGTTGACAGCTGTAGTTAATACGATTCTATGGAAAATATTACTTGTGTAATATCAAGATTGTCAGAAATTAACAATATTTTCAAAATAAAATATAATGAAAAATCAAATAAAAATATACAGATTATTAAACACAAAGAGAAATTATAGCTTGTTAGATAACCGAAAGATGAAAGAAAAAAAGATAGATAGATAGATAGATACTTTTCTTAGAAGTTTGAATTGAAAAAAAAAAGAAGTTTGAATTGTGATACCTTTTGTGAGAAGATAATGCTGATCCTAAAAAAACTCAGATTATTAAACAAATATCTCAGTGCCAGGGATAATGCATCACTAGAAGTACTTGGCCAGGTTGTTACCAGAAGCCTTAAACACAATATAATACAGTGGATTTCTATTGCACTTCTTAGATTGTAAGAGCCTATTGTCAAATACACCACACACATTAGATATAGGAAATAGAGAAATCATGCTGGAACTGAACTGGAAGCTTCCTCCCTTCTGGATAGCTTTCCTAGAGATGGAAATCCTTAGGCAAGAAGTTGTGGGAGAAAAGTCAACAATGATCTTATCCAGCTGTGGACCTTCCATGATATAATACCAGTCTGCCAGACTAAATGTGCCCACTGATGCAATAGCATCACAACTATTATGGAGGTAACCAACTGTGTTCTCATTGGATCCAAGGTCTGCTCAGTGGGAGGGAGTTCATGCTTGGTACTGTGAATCTGACCCAATGCCAATAGCTGGGAGCTCATAGGCTCTAGTGATAAACTGGCCACTTCTGTTTTGCTAAATTTTTAATCTGCTTCTTACATATTTGTTTAGACAAATAAACTAGTGCTTAATCAGAAAGCTTCTCTTTTTGCAGGAAAAACAGTTAATGCATTGTCCTGATATTGAGAATAAGTGATTATTGAATGTTCAGTCCTCACAGGGATTTTCATATCACCTCTTCTAAGGATTAGGAAACATTGAGGAAGAGGAAATAAAATATTTTATTTTATTTTTTGCACTTAATTCTGTACTTTATTTTCATATTAAGTGGACTGACAAGAAACCAGTTATGAATTTGCACAACTCTCTTCCTCAGAGGGCAAACAATCTTCTATGTCTTCACTGAGTATTGGTCCTTTAATCACGCATGGCCACAATCCACAGGATGTTCTTTTTTCCTAGAACCAGGCTGGCAGCTTCACAAGGCTGTAAGCCTTAGAGCTGTTTCCTGCCAGCAGGCTAACAGTTCCAAGGCTGAGCTTCTGTCAAGGAGAAGTGAGGGGACCACAAGAAGTTACTGGACAGGAAATAAAAGAAAGACACAGCCTCATGGAAAGTCTGGGAGATAGACTCAGTTTTATTCATGCCAGCAGTGTGTTTATATACCAAAAGCTACTGTGCTCTGGGCAAGGAAGTGGGGCCAGGAGGAAGGGAAGGGTGAGCCACCTTGGCTCGTACCAGGGGGCTGCAGAGTTCCTGTTTGTGCAACCAGTAAACTAGAGGTGTGTCATTGTGCTCAATACCTCAAGGGAAGGGGCCATCTGGTTCTGGAACTTTGAAGAGATAAGCTAGGAAGGAAAAACACTGTGATATCCTGAACTCACAAAGCTATAGATAACTCACAAAGACAACTGAATGCCCACAGAGGTATCAGATAACTCTCAGAGGTTCCTTGGCACAGGTCTTACAGGTTCTTGCCTCAAGCCAGGCAAAGTTTCATTCCTACAATTGAGGATCTGGATGGTCTGTTAGTGGTTGAGCAAGGCTGATGGGTACTTGGCAAACCTGGGTCCATGGCCGGAGACTGGTTTGGAAATGCCAGTTGAGGACTCATGTAGACTGGCTGGAACTGGAATGCTGGAGGACTCTGCACCATGGTGGACACAGGAGCTGGGAAGTTCCCAGGAAATGGTAGAGATCGAGGATGCACCAGAAATAGAACAGCACCATGGTAGAGAGGACCTGGAAAGTAGCTGATCCTCTGTGGGTAGCCCAGAATCCTGTACAGGGCCTCTGCATGTGGACAAAACAAGGGTTGGCTCTTTGGCCTCTCGTTACATAAGATCCAGTGCACATATTTCATTGTCTTCATAAAGTGGAGACATGCATCCCAATTCCTGTTTACACCCTTCTCTTGGAGACGATCAGAAATGACTTTAGATTTCCATTCAGAGTTCCATGCGTGACAAACTTCACTTTCAAGTGCTTCCCATTCCTGGAAAAGTGCCATGACTTCCCAGTCACTCCATAATGTGGAGGCATCATCTGCTAGAGAGGAATGTGATCAAAGCATTTTGGCATCACTCATGGTCATCTAAGTGTGTCTCAGACACCCTTCCTGCCCACTGACCAGCCAAACATGGCTGTGTGTAGTTGATGGGAGACAGAAAGCCTTGTGGTGAAGCCCTGGGATTTAGCATCTCCCTGAATCCTGATGACTAAGACACACAGTTACTGAGACCAGTGCCTATGGTAGAGAACATTTTGTCTACACAGATACAACTCTGAGAATGTGGTACCTTGGAGATGTTCTGCTTCCTGGTTTCTGTTTACTTCATTCAGTGCCAGGGCAATTGCCAAATGTCCATCCTGACATGCTGCTCCCTAATAAAAATGTTTTCATTTAAATTTTGTTCATGTAGTAGCAAACTCTTAATGACTTCCCTGTGAATGGAAGAAAAACTTTTCATAATGTCCATTAAATGCAGATCTAGTTCAAGGCTGGCTTGAGCCTCATACATAGCAAAACTGTCTCACAAATATCCAACTCACCGAACAAGTACCAAAGAGTTGAGAAGCAGCACCATAAGGCAAAGGTTCAGAACAGAACTCTATTTGACTTAGCTCCATTTTACAGTGGACTGGGAACCAGAGCTGATGCTGTCCTGATGGATCAGCAGAGTCCTCAGTGCAGAGAACTCAGTGTTTACTCCATGAGCTCCTGGAAGTCTCTGGAAATAAAATATTTTAAAAAGAGCAATGATGGGAGGCAAGCTGTGAAACTATATGTTCTGGGCTGTTGAATCCATGAGCTCAAGGCAGCTGCTGTTGACTGCCCAAGATTGAGGCCATGGATGCTGATGGTTGAGTGAAGGACTCATGCTGCCTGGCACAGGCTCTTGGTAGAGGTATTGGCAGTTGATGGCTGTTGTGGGAGGGGAATTTATTGTCATCGTTGATGTAACCATTGGTAAGCCACTCACAGCTCCAGACCCATGTCGAAGCAGGGAGATCTGGTTAAACTCAGCGGGTCACCAAACAACAGGAAGAATAAAAAAAAAAGACAAGATGAGTGAGGTGAATTGTTGGCAGGGGAGTTGTAGGTGGGAGGCAGAAAAGAGAATGTGTAAATATTACCAGAATATACTATATATTTATATGAAATTGTTAAAAATGAATTAATAAACTGAAATAAAAATTGATAAGGAAAATAAGAAAAAAACTAATATTACAGGTTTTCTCTCATATGGGAAATCTAGAGAAAACAGGTATAAAAATAGAAGATGGAAAATTGGGAAGAAGGATGGGTGGATAAGAGAGGGAAATGGGAGGTTAATAGGATCAAAGCACCTGGTATACAGACCTGAAAACGTCGCATTAAAACCCCTTATATATTGTGTATCTAATATATGGCTTTAAAAAGACTAAGTCTCTGTCACTACAGCCCTGTGACAGAGGTCAGCTTTCTCTCAGTCATTGGTCTTTATCCAGGTTTCCAGATCCTTTATGAAATACCATGTACTGTTAAGTTCTCAGAAGGCTCATCAAAATGCTTGAATTGTTTGTAAATTTAGTTCTTCCAAACATTCATTTCTTCATGAAGCATTTACTGTACCTATTCAATTCCTCTCTAATGAGGAATCACTTTTAGATCCCATCATATATATACATATATATGTATTTCTCTAATGCATTTTATTTATTTTTTCCTGCAGAAGGAAAAAGAGCAGTGTAAGGACTTCCACACTCCTGGAATGCACACCCTAGGGGCTTTAAGGACTCCCCACATCCCTGAACATCCCTCCTCATGTTTCCATTACTGTACCTATTTAATTCCTCTCTAATGAGGAATCACTTTTAGATCCCAGTATATATACATACATACATATATATATATATTATTATATATATATTTCTCTAATGCATTTTATTTATTTTTTCCTGCAGAAGGAAAAAGAGCAGTGTAAGGACTTCCACACTCCTGGAATGCACACCCTAGGGGCTTTAAGGACTCCCCACATCCCTGAACATCCCTCCTCATGTTTCCATCAATTCCCTGGGGCCAGACCTTTAACAAGAAGGACTTTGGGGAACATTTCAAAATCTAACTCAGTGCTGGGCATGGTAGCCATGCCTTTAATCCAAGAATTTGGAGGCAGAAGCAAGAAGATCTCTGTGATATCAAGACAAGCCTGGTCCAAATATCTAGCTGAGGCTACAAGGACATGCTGACTCAAAAATAATGCCCCCATTAATATCTCTGCCCCCTCCCTCCCTCCATTCCTCCCTCAGCTCATTTCCTTCCTTCCTTCCTTCCTTCCTTCCTTCCTTCCTTTTTTCTGCCTTCTTTTTTTTCATCTCATTATGTAGCCCTTGCTGCCTGGAGCTCATAGAGATCCACCTGCCTCTGTTTTTAGAATGCTGGGATTAAAGGCATGTGCCACTGTGTCCAGCTTCATAACAATATTCTTCAGAGCTATCAGCACATTGCTTTCTAAATATCTGACAACACCAAAACATGATCACAATTTTGTAGCCTGCTTAGAATATCTGTAAATATACTTCAAGCTTTTCATTCAAATATCTCTTTATTAGTTGTATTTCCACTTACACATTTCATGTAACTGCAATTTTATTTATTACTGTTTTCATTAAGGTGGGCTTTTGCCCACTTTCTCTGGTTTAATTCTCTTGTCCAATGCAGTGTTTTTTGGCAGCTCTCTGAACATTATGGAAATAATTATTTGGTTTTCCACCCTCAAAATATCTGTAGTTTCAATTATGCTGTCATTGTCACCTCTGGGAAATAGCTTGTCTTATCTTTTTAAATTTCTTTTTATTTATTATTTGGGGCTGGAGCGATGACTCCCCAGTTAAGAGCACTGGCTACTCTTGCACAGGACCTGCGTTCAATTCCCAGCATCAAAATGATGGCTAACAACTGTCCATAGTCCAGTTCCAAGGGAATCCAAGGACTTCCTCTGACCTCCATGGCTGTTGCACAATACAATATGTTCATGCACAATGTTTCTGAACATCTCCACAAAATGTACCGTGAAGCATGTTGGACAGTGGCATTTTGTCTTTATTGTTGAACTGGTCTGAGATATGACAAACATTTGACCTGCTCCTCTAGTGTTTTTTCCTACTAAAACCTGAAACCTAAGATTGGTATAGAGAAACTGTAGACTCACTTATCTTGTGCATGGTGCACAAGCCTATGGAATATTTTGTCCCAATCATTTTTTTTAAATACATGTGAGTATGTTGGGTTGTTTTCTTCCCTGCTGACATTGTCCTGGTTCAGGGTGTCAATAGTGAGAACAATCCCATAGCAGGCTCTTCTGCCACTCAATGAATCTGAAACCCAGCATCTTTCCATATTCCCCTTTGTTCTATCATCTTTTTCGCTTTTTTCCTGCAGATAGAAGCACGGGCTCCTTGTGGGCACCTTCTGTTTACATGCATTTGGGGTATCTGAACTCAGGTCCTCATATGTTTTGTTGTTGTTCCTTTTCAAGACAGGGTCTCCCTGTAGCCCCAGCTGTCCTGGAACTCACTCTGTAGACCAGGCTGGCCTTGAACTCACAAAGATCCGCCTGCCTCTGCCTCCCAAGTGCTAGGATTAAAGGCATGCGCCACCACGCCTGGCTAGTCCTCATATGTTTTGCAAGTTGCTTATCCACCGAGCCACTTGCCAAGCCCTTCTGTTTATAATTCTATATTTGATTTGGATGGTTTCCCTTCTAGAGGGTGTACAATGATAATCCATTGCAATTTTGACGGGAATTTCCTTGATTTTTATTGATTTTAATGTCTCCAGATATATTTGGTTGAGCAGCTCTTTGTCTTTTTTAGAGAAATGTATTTGTGTTATGTACACATGTTCTAATACATTTATTATATTTGTTGAGTAGTGGGAATTAATACATTATTGATCCTCAGTGGATAGATATATCTTTCATAAAATTGTTCCCAATTAAATTTTGTCTTCTATATATTTCATAACCATGATTTTTCCAAATGTCTTGAAAATTAAATTCTGATCTGTATAATTAGAAAATTATTAGGAAAATTTTTATTTATGATGAATAACAAGATTTCACATATGTTTATATTAATTCATTTAATTATGTTTTTATTTTATAAGTAACTTTTCTAGTTCATGGTCTATTTTTTCATGCTTAGTGAAATACACAACTAAATAAATTTGGAATATAAAATATAGGATTTGAGTCAAGGATTTACATTCAGACAGCTGGGCACAGGGGACCCTGTCTAAAGACCAAAAAAAAATAATGCAGAGGCTGGAGAGATGGCTCAGTGGGTAGGAGCCCAGACTGCTCTTGCAGAGGACCTGGGTTCGATTCCCAGCTCCTACAAGGTGGCTAAGAACCATCTTTATCTACAGTTTCAGGGGAATCTGACGCCCTCTTCTGACCCATGTGGCATTGCATGACACAGTTGCACCAACCTAGAGCACACAGTACACTCATACACATAAAAAATAATAAATAAATTTTTAAAAAGATAAAAAGTATAGTGCAATCATTTCAGCTATTTTAAAAAATTTATTTTATTGAAGTTTGTGCATTCATACCTCAATTCTTAGTCCAATTTAGACCACATTTCATTTCCATGTTCAATACCTGACCTGAGTTCATGCATTCTTCCATAAAAGTCTTGTATGTTTTTTTTGAGTTCTTTTAAAGTTTCTCAAAGCAGATGGTTATTGTTTTGGGGAGAATTTTTTTTTTTTTCTTTTTTTTTTTGTTGTTGTTCCTTCCAATTTGTATTGCTTCAACATATGCATATATATACTATATATATATATATATATTATATTAGATTTGTTGTGTGTGTGTCACACCTACTACCATTATGCATCTGAAAACAAACTGTTGTATTTCCAAATATCATATGTCAAGATTCACATTTTTTCCCTTTTCATTCATATATTCTCAAAATAGCATAGATACTGTATTAGTGGTTCTTCTAAAGAAAAGAAGCAAAGGATGAATATATATAACTACAATTTATTGATTTGCTCACGTGATGGAGCTCAACAGTACGCAAACTGGAGAGGCCTGGGAATCCAGGGAACTGCTCAGTCTGAAGGCTGGATGTCTCAGTAGTCCCAGTCTAGTGCTGAAGGCCGAATGGATTCCAGGAGATCTGCCGGTCTCAGTAACACCTGGGATCCAAAGGTTGATCACAGCAAGCAAAAACTCACCAGATGAGAGAAGCAAGCCGCAGGAGAAAAAAGGGCCAGCTCCCGCTGCCAGGCCTTAAATACTGTTGCCGGCAGAAGGTAAAAACGCCCACATTTGGGGTGGGGCATCAGGATTGAGGTGGTCCAATCAGAACCTTTTTCTCTTATTTGTTCCTAGTCCAGTCAATGTGACACCCAGGGTTAACCATCACAAGTCCACCCCTTGTCAACCTTGACACCCAATAAATAGCCTCTTGCCTTAAATGTCAATTGCAAACAATGGCAAGGTCATAATTCCACCTAACATGTTATAAGTATCTCATGTCAAGAGCAAAGCATTATATCTTAGAGTAGGTGGTAATGTCCTTGAGAAGAACTAGTCCTTCAGATCTAATAACCTAATATGACAACACTTAACACTTATCCTCAGTGCACATTCAAAAAGGGAACAACACAAGATATCCACTTAATACAATATATTATACTATATATATATATATATATATATACTATATATATATGCAACATATTCTTAACAAATAGGACAAAAAGTTAATATCTATTATAATCCACGTTTCTGCAACTGGTCCATGGCCTCAGCTGATATTTATGACTACTTCTTCTACCCATTCTGTATTTCCCTCACCCATCAGCAAGCACCTCTGCAGGTCTTGGCTCTTTCCTGGAGGAGTGACCCATACCTTCATCCCTGAAGGGTCTGGGCAATTTATTGTCCTGTCTGTTTGGGTTGTTGGAGTTTCCCATTGACCTTAATCATAGAACATGGTAGCACCAGAAGGCACGCTACAGCATCTCCTGCTTAACCAGACATAATCTTCTTGCCCCAATTGAGGAGAAAAAGTCCAATTTCCCCCCTGGTAGTCTGGATCAATCACTCCTCCTACCTACTGTTATTTTCTTCTTTAGCCTGTTGGCTTGAAGGCAGTAGAAGCCAAAGTGGCCAGGGGGAACTTGCTTCACAGTTCAATGGTATAGCGTTTGCCTGTTATCTCTCGGGCAAAAGCACTCCCATTGGAGCCAAAACTTCTAGACCAGCAGAAGCAAGGTCGTGGGTACAGGAAGCAAAATTTTCCTACTGGGTCATAGGGGTGATAGTGAGTGGAATCATTCCCACTTTCACCCCTTGGTTCCTGGACCCAAGAATTCTGCTATAGGAGAAACGAGTATCATATAGTGGGACGCTGATTCAAGCAATACTGCTTGCTGGAGAATCCTTGGCCTCAGCCCTCCAGGTGCTTATTATGCTACCGTAATTGGCGCTGTAACTGTTCTTCAGAGAGCCATTCCATCGTTCTACAGCCAGCTGCTTCTGGATGGTGGGGAAAATGGTAAGACTAGTGGATACCATGACCATGGCCCACAGTCGCACTTCTTTGCTGTGAAGTGAGTTCCTTGTTCAGAAGTGATGCTGTGAGGGATACCATGTCAGTGGATAAGGCATTCTGTAGTCCCTGGATGGTAGTTTTTGGCAGAAGCATTACGTGCAGGAAAAGAAAATCCATAACCAATACAGTATTTATTCCTGTAAGAACAAAATGCGTTCCCCTCCATGATGGAAGTTGTTCAATGTTGTCAACCTGCCACCAGGTTGCTGGCCTGGTCACCCTGGGGAATAGCAACATATCAGGGTGCTCAATGTTGGTCTCTGCTGTGGCAAATCTGGCACTCGGCAGCAGCTGTAGCCAGATCATCCTTGGTGAGTGGAAGTCTATTCTGTCGAGCCCATGCATACCTCCATCTCTGCCACCATGACCAATTTGTTCATGGGCCCATTGAGCAACAGCAGGGATAGCTGGGGAAAGAGGCTGACTATCCAAGAATGAGTCATCGATCTACTACTTGAATTATTAAACTCATCCCTTGCTGAGATCACCTTTTGATGAGCATTTACATGAGGCACAAGTATCTTCACATCCTTTTGACCATTCAGAGAGCTCTATCCACATACTTCTTCCTCAAATGTCTTTCTCACAAATTTTCCAGCTGCTCCTTCCAAGTCCTGACCATCCAGCCAAACCATTGGCTGCAGCCCATGAATCAATATATAATCAAACCTCTGGCCATTTCTCCTTCCAGGCAAAATGCACAACCATGTGCACTGCCCGAAGTTCTGCCCATGTGAAGACTTTCCTTCACCAAGTGTCCTTTAGGTTTGTTTCAGAAATAGGCTGCAATGATGCAGCTGTCCACCTCTGGGTTGTGCCTGCATAGCATGCAGAACCATCAGTCAACCAGGCCCTAGTCTTCTCTTTCCTCAGTCAACTATCATAGGGCAAACCGCATGAAACCATAGGTGCATGCTTAACCACAGGAGGGCATTGTAACAGGAGTGGGAAACATATGTATTTGGGCAACTTCTTCACGTACCTTGCTTGTGCCCTCAGGGCTGCCCGGGCCCTGTCCCGTATGTACCACTTTCATTTGACAATGGACTGTTGGCTGTGCACATCCTACTTTATTGTCTGGTGGGTCAGATAACACCCAGCTCATGATGGGCAGCTCAGGTCGCATGGTGACTTGGTGGCCCATTGTCAAATGTTCAGACCCCACTCTCGGTACCAATTTCTGTTCTAATTTGTCTTCCATTGCTGTGACAAAACACTCTGACTGACACCAACTTGGGGAGGAAAAGGTTTATTCAGCTTACATCTCCTGGTTCACCACAGTTCACACTCAGCACGAGGCAGGAACTCAGGTCAGGGAACCTGGATGAGGAGCTGAAGCAGGGACCAACGAGGAGCAATGCTTACACTGGGCTTCTCTGGCTCATGCCTATTCCACCTTCTTATACAGTACACACAACCTGCCAGGGTGGCACCACTCTTGTGGGCTGGGCCTCCCACCTGCTCGACCGATCAAGATAATACTCCAAAGACTGGCCACAGGCCAATTCCAAGGAGCCAATTCCCCCTGAGGCTCCCTCAAACAGGTGTGTCACAAGTTGACCCTAAAGCTTATCCAGCCAAATTGACCCCTTGTCAACTTGCGACACACCAAAACACATCACATTAAACCACCCTTTCCAGTTCTTATCCCCAAAGTATGTGTTAACATTAATCAACCTAAGACATTACAACCTTAAAAGCCCCACAATCCTTTAAAATGTCATAACAACGCCTTAAAAGGTCATGTCTCATATTAAAAAATCTCTTAACTGTGGGTTCTGTAAAATCCAAACAAAATTACTGCTCTTATTTCATAGGGAAGAATCATGCAACTCTCCAAAACAAAATCTAAGGGTCCAGCAAGTAGGCCAAGGCATGGACACCTGGGATTCACTCACAGATCTTCTGGGCTCCAAAGGGTCTCGCAGCTCCCCCTCTCTACTCTGCATCCTGGCACACACAGCTCATCTCGGCAGCCCAGGCCAACTCCATTCCACACCTGCCGCTGTTCTTGGTGGTCGTCCATGGTCCTGGAATCTCCACAAACTGGGGTCGCCAATGAAACTGCAGCAGCACCTTCACCATGGTCTCTTCTGACCTCTCCTGGTGCAAAGCCTCAGCTTCTCTCCATGACCCCTTGCAAATCCTGGGGTCTCCACAGCAACCGAGTTGCACTTCCACCAATGGTCTTTCCTGACTCTCACAGTGCCAACCTCGGCTGCTCTGTGACCCCTCAAATTTCAACACCAGAACCATATAGGAGATCTTACACATTACCAAGTCTCTGCTTCTGGCTTGAATGGAGGCTCAGGCCCTTCTGGATACAGCAGGTTCTCTGTGTGCTGACCCTGAAGAAATTTCTCCAGAAGATTTCACCACAGGGATGCTGGTCTCTTGTACTTTACAGCTGATTTTTCAGCCAGCTAACCAGCATCAATTGTCCCAGTACAACAAAGATTTCACTTCAAGTTCTGGTCTCTTTGTTACTTACACTATTCTTCAGTCTCCAGCTGACAAGAACCCACAGATACACAGTCCTGATGATCTCTGCTCCCTTTGAACTAGAAACTTCAAAACCAGGCCTCCGTCTTCTACAATTCCTTCACCAAATTCGCTCCAAACTCCACAGCAACAATCTTTAGGCATTCAATGATCTTCCCAGCCCAAAGTCCTTCCCCAAAACACCAAGGTCAGGTCTGTCACAGCAATACTCCACTTCTGGTACCAAAATTTGTATTAGTCAAGGTTCTCTAAAGGAACAGAAGCAACAGGACGAATATATAACTATATACAATTTATTGATTTGCTCACGTATGGAGCTCACAGTAGCACCGAACTGTGCAGAGCCGAGAATCCAGGGAACTGCTCAGTCCTGCAAGCTGGATGTCTCAGTAGTCCCAGTCTAGTGTTGAAGGCCCGAATGGATTCCAGGAGATCTGCGGTTCAGTACATGCTGGGATCCGAAGGGTTGATACAGCAGCACAAGCACAACCTCACCAGATGAGAGAAGCAAGCCCACAGGAGAAAGGGACCAGCTCCACTGCCATGGCCCTTAAATACTGCCTGTGGCAGAAGGTAATGCCCACATTTGGGTGGGCCATAGGGGTTGAGGTGGTCCAATCAGAAGACCCTTTTCTCTTATTTGTTCCTTAGTCCAGTCAAGTTGACACCAAGGATTAACCATCACAGATACCCTCCACCCATTATCAAAATTAGAAAATCTGAAATAAAAGGGATAGATTAATTCTAGAGTCTGTTAAGGTATTCACATTATAAGAATACAGTTGCTTTCAGATAAAGAGAAATATAACATTAACCTTGTTCTACTTGTCTTACAAGTAGGTACTTGGTGCTAACATCCAAAAACGAGGGATACCATTTGTCACTTTTGTTGGGGGGGGGCGTGTTACTTTATTTAGCATGATATATTCTAGTTCCATTCATTTGCCTGCAAAGTTCATGATGCCATCTTTCTTTACCACTGCATAGAGTTCCATTGTGTAGATGTACCACAATTTCTTTATTCACTAGTCAGTTGAGAGGCACTTGGGTTGGTTCCAGCTCTTTGCTATTGTGAACAGAGCTGCAATAAACATGGATGTGCATGTATTTCTTCTGTAGGATGAGTCTTATGAGTATATACCCAGGTGTAGGCTCATTTTGACTCTTTTTAAGGTTTCTCCACATTGCTTTCCCTATTGGTTGTACAGGTTTACATTCCCACCAGCATGGATGAGTGTTCCCCTTTCCCTACAACCTCTCTACTTTGGTATCTTTTATTTTCTTCTTTTTATTTTATGTGAGATATCTTAATTGTTTTAATTTGCATTTCCTTAATATTAGAATGTTGAACACTTTTTAAGTGTTTCTCAGCATCTTTATTTCCTCACTTTTTTTACTATTTTTAAGTATTTTTAATATTTTTTAGTTTTTTTTTTTTTTTTTTTTTTTTTTGAGTCGTTTATACATTCTGGAACTTAACGCTCTGTCAGATGTATCCATGGTGAAGGTTTCCCCCACTCTGTGGGTTTTGTCTTCATTGCCCTGATTATTTCTTTTGCTGTGCAGAAGCCTTTGAGTTTAATGAGATCCCACTTGTCAATTGTCAACCTTATCTGCTGTGCAGCTGCTGTCTGATTTAGAAAGTCTTCTGCTATGACTATTTCTTGTAGGTTGCTGCCAAAGTTTTCTTCATCACATTCAGAGTTTTGGGTTTCATGTTGTGGTCTTTGAATCCTTGGAGTTGATTTTTATACAGAGTGAGGGGTAGGGGTTTAATTTTATTCTCTACAAGTGATAAACCATTTTGCCAACACCGTTTGCTGAAGATTATGTCTTTCCTTTATTGAGTCTTCTTGGCCCCTTTGTCAAGTATGAGGTGACTGAAATTTTATGTGCTCAAGTTTGGATCTTTCATTTTGTTCCATTGATCTACAGGTATTTTTATGCCAATACCAGTCTGTTGTTATGACTATAGCCCTATAATATAGTTTGAAGTCTATTATACTGACCCCCCGTATTACTCTTTTTACTCAGGTTGCTTTGGCTATTCAGGGTCTTTTTTTCTTCAGAACCAAATTTTATTGAAGCTTTGTGCATTTCATACAAAATTTCCATTCAAGTCAGGGTCTTTTCTTTTTCCATATGCATTTAAGCATTTTTTGCAAGTTGTGAAGAATGTCATGGGGATTTTAAGTGGGATTGCACTGAATCTCTATATTAGTTTGGGTAGAATGACATTTTTACTACATTAATTTTTCTAATCCATGAGCATGGGAGGTCTTTCCATCTTGTAATGTCTTCTTCCTATCCTTCTTCAGGGGTCTAAATTTTATTGTGGAGATTTTGGGTTTCTTTGATTAGGTTTGTTCCTAGGTATTTTATTGATTTTGAGGCTATTGTGAGTGGGAAGGTCTCCTTATATTCCTTCTTCAGTTACTTGTATTTGGTGTAAAGAAAGGCTACTGATTTTTCTAGGTGAATTTTGGATCCCACCACTTTACTGAAATTCTTAATCATTTCTAGGAGTTTTCTGGTGAGTTTTTCTCATCCTTAGTGAAACCATCTATCATCTGTGAAGATGGATAGTTTGACTTCCTCTTTTCCAATGAATACTCCTTCAATTTCCTTTTCTTGCCCTGTTGCCCTAGCAAGATTATCAAGCACTTTTTTAACAGGAGTGGCAATAGGGGGCAGCCTTGCCAGCTTCCTGCCTTTAAGGGGAATCCTTCTAACTTTTCTTCATTTAGGATGATGTTTTCTGTGGGTTTCATGTATATGGCTTTGATTATATTGAGGTATGTTCCCTCCAATCCAATTCCTCTAAGACTTTAAGCATGAAGTGAACCTAGGTTTTTTGAAGGCTTTTTCTTTGTCAATTGAGATGATCAAGTGGTTTTTGTCTTTTTTCCATTTATGAGCAAGTATTTTGTTGAAAATTTTTGCATCTGTGTTAATTAATAAGATGGGTCTGTAGTTTTTTCTTATTTATTGTTTATTTATTTGGTTTTTGTCTTTGCCAGGTTTTCTTATTAGATGATGCTGGCTTCATAGGAGGAGATTTGGAGATTTCCCTATGTTTATATCCTTCTGAATAGTTTGAGTAATAATGGTTGTAAGACCTTTAAATCTTCTATACATTCTGCTGTGAAACCATCTGGTCCTGGGATTTTTTGGTTGGGAGGTTTTTAATTACATCTTCAATTTCCTCAAATGTTATGGGTCTGTTGAAGATGTCAATCTCTTGTTGGTCAAGCTTTGTTGTTTTCCAGGATTTCAGATATTCCTCCATTTCTCTTAGGTTTCAAATTTAGTTGACTATAGGTTTTTAAGTATTCCTGTATGATTGTCTTGATCTTTCTGTTGTCTGTTGTCATGTTTCCCATTTCATCACAATTTGTATTGATTTGGAGTTGCTCTTTCTTTCTTTTGGTAAACTGGGCTAGATGTCTGTCTATATTGTTTATCCTTACAAAGAACCAACTTTTGGATTCATTGATTCTTTGTTTTCTTTCTTTCTATTTAATTGATATCTGCTCTGATTTTTGTTATTTCTTCCTGTCTTTTGGATTTAGGGTTCATTTGTTGTTGTCCTCAGTGTTTTTAGTTGCAGTGTTAGATTGTTTATTTGTGCTCTTTCTGTTTTTGTTGTTATTGGTGTTTTTTTTTTTTGTCTTTTTGAGACAGGGTCTCCTTGTTGCCCCAGCTGTCCTGGAGCTCACTCTGTAGACCAGGCTGGCCTTGAACTCACAGAGATCCACCTGTATCTGCCTCCTGAGTGCTAGGATTAAAGGCCTGCACCACCAGGCCTGGCTCTTTTTTAATAAATATAAACACCCAGGGCTATAAAATTCCCTTCAAGGCCTTCTTTAAAAGTATCCCATAGGTTTTTTTGTGTGTTGTATCATCATTTTTGTTTAGTTCCAGGAATGCTTTTATTTATTTCTTTATTTCTTTAATTCTTCCTTGACCCATTCATTATTCAGGAGTTTGTTGTTTAGTCTTAGTGTGTCCTTGTACATAGTAGAGTTTCTCCTGGTGTTGATACTGATTTTTATTGCCATGTGGTCTGATAGAATGCATGAAATTATTTAAATCCTTTTGTGTTTGATGAGTTTTTTTCTGTGTCACAGTATTTGGTGGATTTTGGAGAATTTTCTGTGGGGTGCTGAATAGAAAGTATATTCTCTGGTATTTGGGTAGAATATTTGGTCTGTGTGGTCTGTTTGCAGTATTGTATTGTTCAGTCCAGATGTCTCTTATAGGAATGAGCCTTTGTCTGGCTTGAGGTAAGGAACTGCAGACTCTGTCCCATGGCTTCTGTGAGTTATCTGATACCTCCATTTTTTTTAAGTTGCCTCTGTGAGTTATCTGTAGCTCTGTGAGGTTGGGATATTGCAGTATTTCCTAACTTGCCTATCTCTGCAAAGTTCTAGACCATCATGGCCTCATCCTTCCAGATATTGAACAAAATGTCACACCTCTAGTTTACTGTTTACACAAACAGGAGCTCTGATGCCCCTGGTAGGAGCCAAGGTGGCTTGCCCTTTCCTTCCTCTCATTTCACATCCTCCTGCCCCCCACTTCCTTGTCCAGAGCACAGCAGCTTTTAGTATATAAACACATTGCTGGCATGAATAAAACTGAGTCATTCTCCCAGTCTCTCTTTGAGTCTGTTGCCACTCTTAGCTGCAGTGACCAACTTTTTAAACAACACAAGTAATTAAGTTTACCATTATCCAATGTGTGAATAGATTTTGAACACAAGTAAAAATGTTAGAGGGATCTTGATTAAACATACATTGTGATTTTTTTTTAAATGTGAGCATTTTTTTAAATCTCAGTGAGTCCAGATGTTGTCAAAGAATACCTAGCCACTTCAAGTTTAAAGAACACAAATAAGGGAGCTGGGGAGATGGTTCCATGGGTAAATCTCTTTCCAGATAAGTGTAGTGACTGGAGTTGGGACCCCAGAAATGCCGGATGGGCATGCCTGGTGATCTCAACATTTCAATGCTGGAGAGGCGTTGAAGGGATTCTCAGAACAAGGTCGCTAGCCAGACTACCTGAATCGATGAGCTCTGGGTTCAGATGAGGGACTCTCTATACAAGTGGAGAGTGATGAAGGGAGAGTCCAGATATCAACCTCTGGCCTGCACATGTACCCACACATATGTGTACTCACAAACATGGGAATATGCATACCCATATGCAGATATACCTCTCACCTATACGAAATAAGAAACACAAGCAACAAAAAAGTCATACATTGTGATTTTTAAGTTACCTGATTAAGACTGGATCCTGTAGAAATAAGGTTTATACATATATAATTCCCAACGTTCTGGCCACCATCTTTGGGTAGTTTCTAATTGTCTGATCTTCCAGACATGGATGATCATAATCCACATGATCTACTTCCCTCCTTGAGACAGCTGGCAGTTCTACCAAACTGCAAGCTTCAAGGCTGTCTCCTGTCTGCAGGCTCACTGTCTCTGGGCTTAGCTCCTGGCAAGGAGAGGGGAGGGGGCATTGGGAGATTACCCATGGTAAAAGAAAGACAAAGAAAGACAGACAGGCATGGACTCAGAAATCCCAGGAGAATAGACTGAACTTTAATGTTGGAACTCAAGGCTTTTATACTAACCCAGGCATGGGCCTGGACATGTACACACAATTGGGAGCTGGGGCAGGTAACTGGGACAAGGGAATCTCAGGCCATAATCCAGATCAAAGTTCTTTCTTGAGAGATCAAAGGACAGACCAAGCTATCACATGTATGTGAAAGTAACAGCAGGGGTCAAGAATTTGGCTATTAGGTAACTGCTCTTAAGTGCTTCTACTAAAAGAATACACACACACCTATAATTTAAAGAGGAATTATAAAAGAATATATTTTTCTTCTTGAGAAGGAGAATTCACAAAGGTCACCACAATGATTTGTGACTAATATGCATAAAAGAAAATTTGGCATTATAAAACTGAAGGCAATGTTCACAGGAGGCCACAACTGGCAAAGTTTTAGAAAAAAAGAAACTGTTGCAGCAAGTGTGTCCCCGGATAGGACTCCTATATTAAACATCACCCACCCACAGCTCAGGGACCACTGTGAAAGAGGGGGCATAAAAATTGTAAGAGCCAGGGTTGGTGCATGAACATAGGGAAGTAGAGGCTTTCAGGGACCTTGCACATATGAACTTGCAACAATGCTGACAGCATGCACAAGACTCACACTCACTCATTCAGAACAAATTTCAGCATAGAACTGGGGAAATGGGCAGCACACCACAACCCTAGCCAAGGAACTATTGGCAACTGAATACTGTGGGGTGAGGGAGAGTATTTAAGAGAGAGACTTTAGCTAGACTCCAGTGGATGAACTTGCACCAAGGGACATCTGAATACAATGCTTGACTAGCTAGGACTTAAAATATATGACAATATTCATGAAATCTGCTGTTGGGGTAGGGATCATGGATGGGGAATGGGTCTAAATTCTTTTAATATATGTTTTACAAAATTCACAAAATCTCAATAAAAATATTTTTTTTTAAAAATTTGATGAACAGAAATTTTCAAAAACTCAATAAAATATTTTTTAAAAAAGAAAATTTTGATTAACAGAAATTTTAAAACATGATAATGTGGAAATGTCTCAATCATGAAGTGTGTATAATACATATTTTTCAACTCAATATAAAGTGTGTCTTAATAGAAACAAATTATTAAAATAGATTTGGGATACAGAGAAAATGGTCACCGTTCCTTGATTGTTTCATGTCTGTATTCACTAGGAAGAGTTTGATGCTCAAAGATGTGATTATAAAAGACCTGACCAATTCCTTGATTATTACTTCAAAAGGAACTCATCAGTGACAGAATTTGTGGTGAAATACTTCATGGGTTACCTTCTGTGTAAACGTATTGTGCTCCTCAACCACGTGTTGCAGGGAGTCTCCCTGTGTACTACCTGTCTCCTGAGTTGCATCCAAGCAGTCACAATCAGCCCCAGCACCAGCAGGCAGATGAAGCTTAAACTCAGAGCCATGGATTATGTTGGTCCCTCCTGCTCCCTCAGCTGGCTTGTGCACCTGCTTCTGAACATCATGATCCCCATCAGAGTCTCTGTCTTTAGGAACACAGAAATGGAATGAATAAAGTCAGCCTTGGATACTGTGCTGCGTTTCTTTCACACACCATTGCTACCACACTGTATATGTTCCTGCTCTGCTTCACTGAGGTTCTGTTGAGCAAGTGTCTCCATTGAATGCATTCTTTATAGGCACAAGAAACAAATGCAGTACCTCCACAGTGCATGGACTCCCCTAGGCCTCACCCAAGGTCAACACACCTAGTCCCTCTGGATCCTAGTGTGCACCTTCCTCAGCTTCTACTCATCCTCTGTGAGGAAATCTTGGTTTGAAAACCTGGACCAACACTCTGATAAAGGACACAGACAACCAACTCGAAGGAAGACTGACAAAGTTTTATTTATGAATCTTAAGCATTTATATCTCTCACACCTTTCAGATGTTACCCCCAGGACAATTACAGAAAGCTCTACAGCACCATGTATATGTTCTAGATGTAAGGAAAACTTCAGGAGATAAACAGAATCAAAAGTTCAGCACACCTTGGGAGCTGGAGAGATGGCCTAGCGGTTAAGAGTGCTGACCGCTCTTACAGAGGAACCGGGTTCGATCCCCAGCACCCACATGGCAGCCAAGAGCCATCTGAAACTCCAGTTCCAGGAGAACTCCAGCTCCAGGGGAATACAAGACCCTCTTCTGACCTCCGCGGCATTGAACGACACGGGTGCACAGACCTGCATGCAGACAGTACATTGATACATATACAGAAAAAAAAATTTCAGCATACCTCGCCATAAAAGTGAACAGGGAACATAGTGACATTGGGTTTCAGCAATAATATGATTAACAATTCCTGTGTTTACATTACACGCAAAAACATTCAAGGGCAGAGTCTCTGCTAAACTCTCCAGGATTCCTACAAGCCTTTAGCATAGAAGCACAAACATACAAGAGCTGGCCCAGTTCTCAAGGCTTCCTCCAAGCCTTTGATATTCATGCAGCAGGAATATTAATAATGCAGCAATCCTCTTCCATCCTGATTCTTTATACAGTCCCCATTCCGAATCTAATCTATGGGCCATAAACATATTGAAGATTTTAGAAGCAGGTTTCTCCACTTTAAGATCCTTTGTTCTAATCAGTAACCAGATCTCTGCTTATAGACTTGTAGACTCTATTTTCTTCATTGTGAAAAAATGTAACATTTTCTAAAAAGTCACAAGTTCTGGTGGCTCATGTACTCTGATAAACTCATGCATTCCTTTCCTCCACCTATGTAAATCTATGTCTCATTTCTGGACCAGGTACTATTCAGTGATACAGTGGTGGAAGAATCAAACACACACACATACACACCCACACCAACACCCAAAAACCCCCACACACACACAGGCACACACAGGCACACACACACACACACACACACACACACACATGCTCACAGGCACACACTATCATAGCCTCCCTAAAATATGCAGCATATTTCAAGTTGAATTAACTTACATGATAATAGGGGAATATTCAAGTGCCTATTAATGTAAGAACTTTGGAAATAACTACCTTATAGTACTCACTAGTGGGCCCTATATAGCCAATGTCAATTTATCTTATGCTAGCACTATCTACTTGACAATTTTTTGTCAAATATGTGGAATGTTAGTTCATGGGTTTTAAGTTATGTGGGAATAAATGAAGATAATTTGAAATATTATTACTACCTTTGGTGAAATTCAGCTGACCTTGAGGAAATTCATCTGGCAGAATGGACCTCCTCTTAAGGTTCAATGGAAGTTTCCCTGATCAACTATATTTAATAATGGAATAAGCATTTATAGAGATTCTTTAAATCTAGAGGGTGTGAAGAATATTTTTTTATTTTTTATTTTTATTTTTAAGGGATTCTACAATATAATGACACAGTTTTTTGCAGATAACATTGATGTTACTCAGTATGTCATACAATTAGGTAATTGGTGCATTTTGCAATTATCTATGTCCAAATTTTGAACAACCCAAGGTTCCCATAGTCCAGTTGCAGAAGCTTGTATGCACAGGCATGTTGATTAGTTAGGAGTCCAGACTATATTCCTGTAGTCTCACGATTCATCCCTATCTCTCTGCAGCCCTTACAATCTACCACGCCTCCTCTTCTGCAGTTTGTTCCCTGGGCTTTAGGAAAGGGGCTCAGTGGGTATGAAGAAAACAGTCTAATATCTTTGGAGTTGTCATTTTGGACTCCAGTCTGTTCAGGTTGTTTCTCTTCATGGGTTGACAGCTTTTCCAGTGATAGCCTTTTTAGTCATACTAACAAAGCATAAGCTATTGGATGTACAGGCATTTAAGCAGTTCCAATTATTCTGTCAAGCTAAGCTGTGAGCATAGACACAGATGCTTGGATGGTATGCTAATCCACAAACTGTGGTTCTCTATAAAGGGTGACAAGTTCTTATTGTGGCTTATAACATCTCCTAACCACTAGAGGACATAAGCTTGTGTCATCCGCTGTGAGTTATTCCTCCAAGGAGAGAGCTAATAGCCAAATAGATTTGGGATATATATAGACACTTGGCTGCCACTGTTGCACAGTATCTCCAGGCTGTTGAGGTGTAGCTGATATTGATGGAGAACACTTGCTTGTCTCAGGGAGACCAATATTTTGCTGTATTGCTTTAGTGGCCTTTCGTAATGCTCTCTGGCATTTCAGAGGCCAGTTGTATGGTAGCAAGTGACATCTCATAAGGGTGTGAAAAATATTCTAAGGAGAGAGACGGTTCATGTGAAGGGATGCCACTGGCTGACAGTGTGAGCATTCAAGAATTAAAGAATGGGCTGAGAGGAAAATCAAGTCAAATCTCTCTGAGGACAGAAGTAAATAACATGCCATGTTTTCTAAAAATAGTAACTCAGCTGACCCATGAACCCAATGGAGGAAAGCTATACATGTAAAACCACTAGAATGTAAATCTGTCTTATATATAATCTTTGATATCACGATAACTTTGTCTACATGA
>VZQC01004414.1:2302681-2329516 GCA_009823505.1 Rhizomys pruinosus
AAACTCAAAAGCTTCTGTACATCAAAAGAAACAATCAAGGAAGTGAAGAGAAATCCCACAGAGTGGGAGGAAACCTTCACTGCAGATACATCTGACAAAGCATTGATTTCCAGAATATATAAACTACTCAAAAAACAAAGAAGAAAGAAAACAAATGACCCACTCAATAGATGGAGCAAAGAGCTGAACAGAGACTTCACAAGTGAGGAATTAGAGATGGCTGAGAAACACCTTAAGAAGTGTTCAACATCACTAATCATTAAGGAAATGCAAATCAAAACCACTTTAAGATATCTTACTCCAATAAGACTGGCTAGGATCAAGAAAACAAATGATACCAAGTGCTGGAGAGGTTGTGGGGAAAGGGGAACACTCATCCACTGCTGGTGGGAATGTACAGCCACTATGGAAAGCAGTGTGGAGAACCTTGGAAGACTTGGAATGAACTTGTCTCCCGACCCAGCCATACCACTCCTGGGCATGTACCCTCAAGACTCACCCCACCACAGAGACATGCACGGCCATGTTTATTTCAGCTCTCTTCACAATAGCAAGGAGCTGGAACCAATCCAAATGCCCCTCAACTGATGAGTGGATAGAGAAAATGTGGTACATCTACACAATGGAGTTATATGCAGCAGTAAAGAAAGATGACATCATGAGCTTTGCAGGAAAATGGCTGGAGATAGAGAACATCATGCTGAGTGAAGTAACACAGTCCCAGAAAAACAAACGACGAATGGTATCCCTCATCTGTGGATGCTAGTGCCAGTTACCTACTTGTAAGTATTTCTTGTGTATGGACCCTGAGCTTTTGTCCAAGGCAGTTGGGACTGATGCATATTGGAAACAACAACAACGACAACAACAACAGAAAGGACTGAATCAAAGAACTGACTGAAACAGTGAACTTCTTCTCAAAACAGTCAACTTCATCATGGAGAATGTTGAGAATGACTGAGAAAGACATGAAAAGCATATTTGGCAGAATGTGTGAGCTCTGGCAGGGTGGGCAAATAGTGGGGTACACAGGTCTAGATTTGTTAAAAAAATAAAAATAAATTTATGTAAAAAAAAAGAATATTATGCTTTGAAATGCTATCAGATCACTCCATGGGATGTATTGGATGATTAACATTCAGCTTTGTTCATAATAAAATATGAATTTTTGCTTCATTACCACATGTATGTTTGTCAAAATATTTTTCTTTATTACAAGTTTGTTCATTCTATTTATTTTTTAAATATTTTTTATTTGATTGTACATAACTATACTCATGCAATGCAATGCCTTCAGTGGTCAAAAGAAGGCATCACATGCCTTGGAACTGGAATTAGGATGGTTGTTAATTACCATGTGGGTGCCAGGAATTAAACACTGGTCATCTACAAGAGCAGTCAGTGTTCTTAATCACTGAGCTATGTCTGCAACACCTCATTCTATTTTTTTATTTGTATTTAGTGGGAATTCACGAACATACTTGTGAATGTCTTGGTACGTTTAAACTTGAATAACGGATATATGACAGTAATCTCAGAAGTTTGTGCACTCTGGATATTTTTTTTAATTTGACTTTTTGTGACAGGGACTCACCCCAGCTGTCCTGGAACTCACTCTGTAGACAAGGCTGACCTTGAACTCACAGAGATCTCCCTGCTTCTGCCTCTCAATTGCTAGGATTAAAGGTGTGCATTACCACACCTGGCTTAAAGATGGTTCTTAGCTGCCATGTGTGTGTTGGAAATCAAACCTGGGTCCTCTACAAGATTAGTTAGTGCTCTTAATTGTAGAGCCATCTCTCCAGCCCTGGAGTGATTTTTTAGTTTCTCTTTTCCAATCTCAAATTTGGAAATGTTTGAACTGCCATGATTTGATAACACAAGTCCACTTTCTAATGATGAATCACATTTAGATCCCAGCTTTATATAAATATATATAAAAATATAAAATATATAAATGTAATATAAATATATATTTACTCTAAAGTGTTTTATTTATGTTTTCCTTCAGAAGGTAAAATAGCACTTTTTTTGCTTTTTGGTTGGTTTTTTTTTTGGTCTTTTTGAGACAGGGTCTCCCTGTAGCTCTGGCTGTCCTGGAACTCACTCTGTAAATGAGGCTGGCCTGGAACTCACAGAGATCCACGTGCCTCTGCCTCCCAAGTGCTAGGATTAAAGGTGTGCGCCACCATGCCTGGCATTTATTTATTTCTGTATGTGTATGAATGTACTGTCTGCGTGCAAGTTTGTGCACCCGTGTCGTGCAATGCCACGGAGGTCAGAGAGGGTGTCGCATTCCCCTGGAACTGGAGTTTTCCTGGAATAGGAGTTTCAGACAGTTCTCAACCGCCATGTGGGTGCTGTGGATCGAACCCGGGTCCTCTGTAAGAGTGGTAGGTGGTCTTAACCGCTAGGCCATCTCTCCAGCCCCCCAAAATTGCACATTTTTAAAGACTTCCAAACTTCTGAAAGCACACCCTAGTGGCTTTATTTATTTATTTATTTTTTGGTCTTTTTGAGACAGGGTCTCCCTGTAGTCCCAGCTGTCCTGGAACTCACTCTGTAGACCAGGTTGGCCTTGAACTCACAAAGATCCGCCTGCCTCTGCCTCCCAAGTGCTAGGATTAAAGGCGTGCGCCACCACCCTTTAAAGACTCCCTACACGGGTGAACCTCCTCATGTTTCTATCAATTCCAATTCCGTGGGGCCAAATCTTTCACAAGAAGGACTTTGTGGAAGATTTCAAAATCTAACTCAGTGCTGGACATGGTAGCCATGCATTTAATCCAAGCAAGTTGGAAGCAGAAGCAAGATCTATGTGATATCAAGGCCGGCCTGGTCCAGTTCTCTAGCTGAGGCTACAAGGACATGCTGTCTCAAAAATACCCCCCCAATATTTTCTCTTTTCGGGGGAGTCTCTTTTTGAGACAGGGTCTCCCTGTAGCTCTGGCTTTCCTGAAACTCACTCTGTAGACCAGGCTGGCCTTGAACTCACAGAGATCTGCCTTCCAAAAGCTAGGATTAAAGGTGTGTGCCACCATACCCGGCTGCCCCCCCAATATTTTCTGTCCCCTTCACCTCCTTCCCTCTCTCCTTCCCTACCTCCTTCCTTCCCTCCCTCCCTTCCTCCCTCCCTTCCTTCCTTCCTTCCTTCCTTCCTTCTTTTGTTCTTTTTAATCTCATTATGTAGTACTGGCTGCCTGGAGCTCACAGAGATGCACCTAGCTCTGCTTTTAGAGTGCTGGGATTAAAGGAATGTGCCAATGTGCCATGTTTCTTAACACTACTCTTAAGAGCTATCAGCACATTGCTTTCTAAATATCTGTGACAACACCAAAACATGATTACAATTTTGTAGGCTTTTTAGAAAATCTATAACTATACTTCAAATTTTGTATTCAAATATATCATTATTAGTTCTATTTTCACTTACACATTTCATGAAACTGCAATTTTATTTATTGCTGTTCTCATTAAGGTGATCTGGTCCCCACTTTCTCTGGTTTAATTCTCTTGCCCAATGCAGTGTTTTTTGGCAGCTCTCTGAATATTAAGGAAATAGTTATTTGGTTTTCCTGTTTTGGAATATCTGTAGTTTCAATTATGCTGTCATTTTCACCTCTGGGAAATAGCTTGTCTTATCTTTTTAAATTTCTTTTTTATTTATTATTTGGGGCTCGAGAGATGATTCTACAGTTAAGTCACTGACTACTCTTGCACAGGACCTACGTTCAATTCCCAATATCAAAATGATGGCTAACCACTGTCCATAGTCCAGTTCCAATGGAATCCAATGGCTTCCTTTTACCTCCATGGCTGTTGCACTATACAGCTGCACTTATGTACATACAGGCAATACACTCATACGCAATGTTTCTGAACATCTCCACAAAATGTATTCTGAAGCATGTTGGACAGTGGCATTTCGTCTTTATTGTTGAACTTGTCTGAGATGAGACAAACTTTGGACCTACTCCTCTAGTCTTTTTTCCTACTAAAATCCCAAACCTAAGATTGGTATAGAGAAACTGTAGAATCACTTATCTTGTACATGGTACACAAGATGCCTATGGAATATTTTGCCCCAGATCATTTTTTTTTCAAATACATGTGATAATGTTGGGTTGTCTTCTTCCATACTGTCACTGTCCTGGTTCAGGATTTCAATAATGAGAAAAATCCCATAGCAGGCTTTGGTGGTTTGAATAAGAGTGTCCTCCCATAGGCTTTAAGTATTCAGACATTTTGTCTCCAGTTGGTGGCACTGTTCTTGGAGGTTTTAAAAGGTGTGGGTGTGCTGGAGGAAGTACGTCATTGGGGGCAGCCTTAGTGAGTTTAACAAGCCTTGAGGTCTCCAGTCTATTTCTCTCTCTGCTTCCTGTGCTCATTGCGATATGTGACCCTTGGCTTGCTGCTGCAGCCCTGGCCACCATGCTTCCCACCATAATAGACTCTGATTCCCTGGAACTGTCAATTGTAAGCTGAAATAAACTCTTCCTTTGATAAGTTCCCTTGCTCATGGTGGTTTTATCACAGCAAAAGAAAAGTGACTAATACAGTTATTTGGTACCAGGAGTGGGTGTTGGCTGTGAATAACCTGACCATGTGGATGTTTGGAGAAATGTGGAAGAATTTGGAATGTTGGGCTAGAAAAGCTGTTGACTACTGTAAGCAGAGCTTAAGGGGCCATTCTAGTAGAAGCCTGGAAGAAAGCATTGCTGCAAAAAATGTACTTCCAGAGGAAAATAAAGACTTAGGCAGCAACTGGGATATATATNCTCCGTGGCATCGCACGACACGGGTGCACAGACTTGCATGCAGACAGTACATTCATACACATACAGAAATAAATAAAATTAATAAAAAAAAATTAAAAAAAAAAAGAAAGAGATGTATGTTGCAAGCAAAGCTGGAAGAGCTGAGAAATCTAAGCCCTTTGGAAGTCAAGTCCCAGAAGTTGCACATGGAGTTACTGGATTGGTGTTTGCCCTGCTGGTTTTTGGTCTTGTTTTGGTCCAGTATTTCCTCACTTTTCCTCTATTCCTCCCTTTTGGAATAGGAATGTGTATTCAGTTCCACTGTATGTTGGGAGTATGTAATTTGCCTTTTGATTTTACAGCAGATTACAGTTAAGAGATTAGCCTGTGTCTCAGAAGACATTTTGGACGATAGACTTTTGAATAGAATTGAGACTGCTAAAGACTATGGGGACTTTTAAGGTTGGACTAAATGCATTTTGCATTTTATGTGGACTATGGGGGCCAGGGAGTGGAATGTCATGGTTTGAATGAGAGTCTCCCCCCATAGGCTTTAACTATTCAGACATTTTGTCTCCAGTTGGTGGCACTGTTCGTGGAGGTCTTAGAAGGTGTGGCTGTGCTGAAGGAAGTACCTCATTGGGGGCAGGCTTAGTGAGTTTAACATGCCTTGCAGTCTTCAGTCTCTTTCTCTCTCTGCTTCCTGTGCTCATTGGGAGATGTGACCCTCAGCTTGCTGCTCCAGTCCCGGCCATCATGCTTCCCGCCACAATGGACTCTGATTCACTGGAACTTTCAATCGTAAGCTCAAATAAACTCTTCCTATGATAAGTTCCCTTGCTCATGCTGGTTTTATCACAGCAACAGAAAATTGACTAATACACAGGCTCTCCTCCCACTCAATGAATCTGAAAACCAACATCTTTCCATACTCCCCTTTGGTCTATCATCTTTCTCAGTTTTATCCTACAGATAGAAGCACAGGCTTATCATGGGGAAGCTATGTTTACATGCGTTTGGAGGATCTGAACTCAGGTCCTCATACATTTTGCAAGTGGCTTATCCACTGAGTCACTTGCCAAGCCCTTCTGTTTATAATTCTATATTTGATTCGTTTCCCTTCTAGTGGGTGTACAAGGATACTCCATTGTAATTTTCACTGGCATTTCCCTGATTTTATTGATTTTAATGTCTCCAGATATATTTGGTTGACCAGTTCTTTTACTTTCTTAGAGAAATGTATTTGTGTCTGTACACATGTTATAATATATTTATTACATTTGTTGAGTAGTGGGAATTAATACCTTCTTGATCCTCTGTAGATAGATATATCTTTCATAAAGTTGTTCCTACACATTTTGTCTTCTTCTGTATATTTCATAATCAAAACTTCTTGAAAATTATATCCTGATGTATATAATTAGAAAATCATTAGGAAAAATGTCAACTATGACCAATAACAAGATTTCACATGTTTATATTCATGTATTTAATTATATTTTTCTTTTATAAGGAACTTTTTTATGTCGTGGTCTGTTTATCAGTGGCCTAATGAAATACACAACTAAGTCAAAGTTGGAATATTAAAATTGTAGTGCAATATTCTTCAGTTATTTTTAAAAAATAATTTATTGAAGTTTGTTGCATTTCATGCATCATCTCTCATTCCAATTTAGACTTATTTCCCTTTTCATGTTCCACAGCTGACCCAAGTTCATGCATTCTGCCATACAAACAAAAGTCTCGTACATTTTTCTGAGTCTTTTTAAAGTTTTTCAAAGCAGAGTGTTATTGTTTTGGGGAGAACTTTACAGTTTCAGTCAGTTATTTGTCCCAATTCTTTTCTTGTTATTGTCCTCTACAATTTGTATTTCTTCAATATATATATATATATATATATATATGTTTATATATATATATATATATATATATATATAAATATATATACATACATATATATATATATATATATGTGTGTCACACCTATACTACGATACATATAGTAGTATATATATATACTATATATATAGTAGTATATATATATATATAGTAGTATAGGTGTGACACACACACATATATATGTATATATGTATACATATGCATATATACATATATATGTGTATATATATGTATATATATACATGTATATACACATATATACACATGTATATGTATATATACATATATATGTATATATACATATACATATGTGTGTGTGTGTGTCACACCTATACTACCATTATGTCATCTGAAAACAAACTGTATGTTATTTCAAAATCATATGTCAGGATTCACATCTTTCCCTTTTCATTCTATATTACTCTAAAATATGCATAGATACCCTCCACCCATTATCAAAGTTAGAAAATCTGAAATAAAAGGGATAGGTTAATTCTAGAGTCTGTTAAGGTATTCACATTATAAGAATACAGTTGCTTTCAGATAAAGAGAAATATAACATTAACCTTGTTCTACTTGTCTTACAAGTAGGAACTTGGTGCTAACATCCAAAAATGAGAAATACCACTTGTCACTTTTGGTGTGGGGCGTGTTACTTTATTTAGCATGATATATTGTAGTTCCTTTCATTTGCCTGCAAATTTCATGATGCCATCTTTCCTTACCACTGCATAGAGTTCCATTGTGTAGATAAACATGAATGCACATGTATTTCTGCTGTCGGATGAGTCTTGTGAGTATAAACCCAGTAGTGATATGACTGGGTCAGGTTGTAGGCTCATTTTAATCTTTAAAGGGCTCTCTACACTGCTTTCCATAGTGGTTGTATGAGTTTACATTCCCTCCAGCAGTGGATGTGTGTTCCCTTTTCCCCACAACCTCTTCAGCATTTGGCAACTTTTATTTTCTTGATCCTTACCAGTCTTATTGGAGTCAGATGATATCTTAATGTGGCTTGAATTTTCATATCCTTAATTATTAGCAATGTTGAGCACTTTTTAAGGTGTTCCTCAGCCATCTTTATTTCCTCCCTTGTGAAGTCTCTGTTCAGCTCTTTACTCCATGTTTTGAGTCAGTCATTTGTTTTCTTAATTATTTTTTTGTGTCGTTTATACATTCTGGAAGTTAATGCTCTGACAGATGTATCACTAGTAAAGGTTTCCTCCAACTCTGTGGGTTTTCTCTTCACTTCCTTGATTGTTTCATATTTTTGCCAATTTTTATTGAAGCTTTGTACATTTCATACAAAATTTCCAATCAAGTCTAGACCCATTCTCCATTCCTTGCCCCCACACAACACCAGAGCTCATGCATTCTGCTAAACATGTTTTTCATCTTTTTCTTAATCTCTTTTAAAATTTGCCATGCAGAAGCATAAGTTCACCATTTCAGTCAGTTCTTTGACCCGGTATTATTTTGTTGTTTGTGGTGGTGTTGTTCCTTCCAATCTTCATCACTCCAAAATATACATATATGCATGCCACATATATATTTTTTAGCATCTTCAGCTTATGATTTCTTTCTTTTTTAAAAATTAGCCTGAAAGTTTTCAGGTTTGAAGTCTCATCCTTGGCATGCCCAAACAATCATCAGTTCTCTTTTGCTCCACACCAATCACCAAATGAGGTCCAGTAACCACATTCTGTCTTAATCCTCCTGTACTGGTCTCCATGAATGGGGATCCTAAGTGGGATTGCACTGAATCTCTGTATTAGTTTGGGTAGAATTGACATTTTTACTATATTAATTTTTCCAATCCGTGAGCATTGGAGGTCTTTCCATCTTCTGATGTCTTCTTCCATTTCCTTCTACAGGGGTTTAAATTTTACTGTGGAGATTTTTGGTGTCTTTGGTTAGGTTTGTTTCTTGGTATTTTATTGTTTTGGAGGCTATTGTGAGTGAGAAGGTCTCCTTATATTCCTTCTTCAGTTGCTTGTTTTTCTAGGTTAATTTTGGATCCCATCACTTTACTGAAATTCTTAATTGTTTCTAGGAGTTTCCTGTGGAGGTTTTATTATACCTTAGGGAAATCATCATGTCATCTATAAAAGGGGATAGCCTGACTTCCTCTTTTCCAATTAGTAATCATTTAATTTTCTTTTCTTGCCCTGTTACCCTAGCAAGCTTTTCAAGCATACTTTGAAGAGGAGTGTCGATAGGGGGCAGCCTTGCCAGGTTCCTGCCTTTAGGGGGAATGCTTCTAACTTTTCTCCATTTAGAATGATGTTGGCTGTGGGTTTTGTGTATGTGGCTTTAATTACATTGAGAAATGTTCCCTCCAGTCCAATACCCTCTAAGACTTTATGCATGAAGGGATCCTAGATTTTTTGAAGGCTTTTTCTGTCAATTGAGATGATCAAGTATTTTTTGTCTTTCAGTCCATTTATGTGTTTTATGATATTTATTGATTTATTGGTATTTATTAATTTATGTATATTGAACTATCCCTGTGTCTCTGGTATGCTTCCAACTTGGTCATGATGGATGATCTTTTGATGTTTGTCTGTATGTGATTTGCAAGTATTTTGTTGAGAATTTTTGCATCTGCATTCATTAATCAGATGGGTCTGTAGGGTTTTTTTTTTCTTGTTATTGTATCTTTGCCTGGTTTTGGTTTTAGAGTGATGCTGCGTTCATAAAAGGAGTTTGGGAGATTTCTCTATCATTGTATCCTTCTGAATTGTTTGAGTAGTAATGGCTGTAAGACATTTTTAAATGTTCTATAGACTTCTGCTGTGAAACAAACTGGGCCTGGGCTATTTTGCTTGGGAGGTTTTTAATTATATCATCAATTTCCTCAAATGTTATTGGTCTTTTTAAGATGTCAGTCTCTTCTTGGTCAAGCTTTGTTGTTTCCCAGAATTTCAGATATTTCTCCATTTCTCTGAGGTTTTCCAAGTTTAGTTAAGTATAGGGTTTTGAAGTATGCCTGTATGATTGTCTGGATCTTTATGTGGTCTTTTCTCATGATTCCCATTTCATCACAAATTCTATTGAGTTGGAGTTGCTCTTTCTTTCTTTTGGTTAAGTGGGCTAGAAATCTGTTTATGTTGTTTATCCTAACAAAGAACCACTTTTGGATTCATTGATATCTGCTCTGATTTTTGTTATTTCTTCCTGTCTTTTGCATTTAGGGTTCTTTTGTTGTTGTATCTCAAGTTTTTTTTTTTGTTGTTGTTGCAGTGTTAGAGTGTTTATTCTTGCTCTTTCCTTTTTTTAAATATAGACACTGAGGGCTATAAACTTCCTCTTAAGCCTTTTTAAAAGTATCCAGAAACCCTGAAGGTGAGAGGAGAAAAAGTTGGTAACAACCTACAAGACATAGGCTTAGGAAAAGACTTTCTAAATCAGACTGCAGCTGCACAAGAAGTAAGGTCAACAATGGATAAATGGGACCTCATCAAACTCAAGAGCTTCTGTACAGGGAAAGAAACAAGGAAGTGAAGAGAAAACTCACAGAGTGGGAGGAAATCTTCACCAGTGATTCGTCTGACAGAGCATTAATATCAAGAATATATATACAACCCAAAAAGAAAGAAAAAGAAACAAATGTCCTACTCAAAAAATGGAGTAAAATGTTGAACAGAGACTTCACCAGAGAGGAAATAAAGATGGCTGAGAAACATCTTAAAAAGTGTTCAATATCATTAATAAATAAGGAATTACAAAATAAAACCACTCTCAGATATCATCTCACTCGGATAAGACTAGCTAAGATCAAGAACTCAAAAGACACCAAATACTGGAGAGGTTGTGGGGAAAGGGAAACACTCATCCACTGCTGGTGGGAATGTAAACTTGTACAACCATTATGGAAAGAAGTGTGGATAACCCTTAAAAGACTCATAATGACCCTACCACCTGACCCAGTCATACCACTCCTGGGAATATACCCACAAAACTCATTCTACGGAATAAATAAATGCACATCCATTTTTAATGCATTTCTGTTCACAAAAGTGAAGAGCTAGAACCAACCAAAATGCCCTTCAACTGACAAGTGGAAGAAAAAATGTGGTACATCTACACAATTGAGTACTACTCAGTGGTAAAGAAATATGACATCATGAAATTTGCAGGTAAATGGATGGAGCCTGAAGCCATTATGCAAAATGAAGTAACACAGTACCAGAAAAACAAGTGGCAAATGGTCTCACTCACTTGAGGTTTCTAACAGCAAATGTGCAGATGAAAGTCACACTGAAGAAGATTGTTGTTCTATTTCTGTTTGCCTGAAAGCAACTATGTTGTTATACTGTAAATCTGTTAATGGGCTCTAGAATCCACCCACCACTTACTTTCACACTCTGCAGTTACTGTATATGAGTGGAAAGTATGTCTTTATATTTTAGAGTGATATAAAATTTAAGGAGGAAAACGTGAATTCCTAAACATATAACAAAAAGACTGAGAGAAAGATGCAGGACAGTTATGGCAGAGTGCATAATCTGGAATGGAATTGGGGGAAAGGAAAGGGGAATATGACTGAACTTAACTGAGAAATGACGTCTGAAATACACAAAACATCAATAATAGCATTATAAAAAAAGAAAAAACACGATAAATGTATCTCATAGGTTTTGAATCATCATTTTCGTTTAGTTCCAGGAAGGCTTTTATTTATTTCTTTATTTCTTCCTTGTCCGATTCATTATTCAGGAGTTTGTCATTTAGTCTCAATGTGTCCTTGTACACAGTACAGTTTCTCCTGGTGTTGAGACTGATCTTTGTTGCCCTCTGGTGTGATAGAATGCATGAAATCATTTCAATCCTTTTGTATTTGTTGAGTTTTTTTTCTCTGTCCCAGTTTACGGTGGATTTTGGAGAATTTTCCATGAGATGCTGAATAGAAAGTGTACTCTGTGGTGTTTGGGTAGAATAGTTGATAGATGTCTGTGAAGTCCATTTGCATTATTGTATTGTTCAGTTCAGATATCTCTCTGCTTATTCTTTGTCCAGTTGACCTATCCAAGGGCTCAGTGAGGCATTGAAGTCCCCCACTACTAGTGTGCTGGGATTAATCTGTGTCTTAAGGTCTCATAGGATTGTGTTTATGAAGTTTTTTGCACCAGAGTTTGGTCCATATATATTTATGATTGTGAACTGTTCATGGTTAATTGTTCCTTTAGTTAGAATATAATGACCCTCTTTGCCTCTTGTGATTAGTTTTAATTTGAAGTCTATTTTGTCTGATGTTTGAATAGCCACTCCTGCTTGCTTTTTGTTACCATTTGCTTGTAATATCTTTTTCCATCCATTCACTTTAATTTGGTGCCTGTCTTTGAGGTTGAGATGGGTTTCTTGTAGACAGCATATAGATCCATATGATTCCTTAATCAATTCTGCAAGACTCTGTCCTTTGATTAGGGACTTTAGATCATTAATATTTAAGGTTATCATAGAGAGATGTGTGTTGCTTCCTTTCACCTTATTTTCTGTTTGCATTCTTGGTCTAGGTTTGTATTTTTGCAGTTATGCTTTTATGAATTTCTCACTCTACCTGCATGTGGATAGTTGTTCCTTTCTCCATACTTTGAAATGTTTTGAGTACTTTCTGAAAGGTTGGCTTTTTGGACACGCGATGAATAATTTTTCTTTCTCCTTCTACTATAATCAACATTTTTTCTGGATATAGTAATCTGGGTTGATATCTATGTTTGTTTAGTACCAAGAAAACTTTGGTCCATGTTATTCTGGCTATCATAGTTTACACTAAAATGTCAGCTGTAACTCTCATGGCCTGGGGCTTCTTCAGGCCTATCAAGCATGCCATATCCTTTCCCAGAAGGGCAGGAGGACAGCTGATATGCTGGCTCCATAGCTCAGACATGCTCCTCCATTTCTGCTGCATATTGGGGGTGAACTTGTGATGCACTGTCTGGTGAATTATCAGAAATTCCTGGTAAAATATCTTAAAGTTATAAAAGGTGAAGTTGATAGTTGGGATGTGACTCATTTTCAGAGTTGCGGATTGACTTGTTTGAAGACTTCCAAGAGGAAGAGTCCAAGGTCTGTCCTGGCAGTCAGCACTGGGCTTGTACTTGCAGACCTCCCTTTCAATGCTGTCATGATGGCCACCTGCCAGTGCCCCATTTCCCTCTGATTTACAGGTAGGGCTGCAGGCCTGTGTCACAGTTGCTCTCACTTTCAATTTTTTGCCATCATCAGTTAGATTTTTACAGAAATTCTGAAGTTCTCTGTGTGTTGGTGATAGGTCAGTACCACCCAGAACACTCTGGAAGAGAGCAGGGTCTCCCTAGGCTGCTTGGCAAGGGGGCTGCCTTGGACAAATTTGGCACTGTCAAAAACCCTCTTTAAATTTCTGGTCTGCACAGTGCAGGTTAACAGAGAATCTTTGATCTCTTAGTTTTTACCTTCACTCTTGACGTCAGTGACAACATCCACAGGATGGTTGTCTTTGTGGTGTCTCTTCAAGTGAGGTCACACCCGCTGGTGCCAGGAAATCAGAAATGAGCCAGTATATTGAAATGGATTTCCAGATTGCATAATGCCTTTCTCTATTAGTCACATTTCTGTTTTTGAAAAAAAAAAAAAAAGAAAAACTGCTGGAGACCTGCAATTTGAAATAAAAGAGATGGATTTAGCTCATAGTTTGGGAAATATTTGTTTTTACTCTACTGTGTTTAGAGGAAAAAAGTGCACAGTTTAAGGTCTTCCTGGAATGCACATCCTGGTGGCTTTAAGGACTTCTTCCAGGGCTGAACCTCTTCAAGGTTCTGTCAATTACCTGGGTCCAAATCTTTAACATGAAAACTTGGAGGAACATTTCAAAATCTAACTCAGTGGCAGGTATGGTGGCCTATGCTTTTATTTATTTATTTATTTATTTATTTATTTATTTATTTATTTATTTATTTATTTATTTTTGTCCTTTTTGAGACAGGGTCTCCCTGTAGCCTCAGCTGTCATGGAACTCACTTTGTAGAACAAGCTGGCCTTGAACTCATAGAGATACACCTGCCCCTGGCACCAGTGCTGGGATTAAAGTTTTGTGCCATCACACCAGGCAGCCCCATGCCTCTAATCCAGTGCTTTGGTAGCAGAAGCAGAAAGATCTCTGTGAGTTCAAGGCCAGCCTGGTCTACATATCAAGCTGAGGCTACAGGAACACCCTGTCTCAAAAATACCAAAAACAAAACAAAACTAAACAAAGGAAAACAGTATTTTCTTTCTCCCTCCTTCGCTCCTTCCTTTGCTTTCTCCATCTCTTCTCACACTTTCTCTCTCTCTCTTTCCCTCCTTCCCTCCTTCCTTTCTTTTTTCCTTCCTTCTGGCTCCAGTGCTGGAATTAAAGGTTTGTGCCATCACACCAGGCAGCCCCATCGCTCTAATCCAGCACTTTGGTAGCAGAAGCAGAAAGATCTCTGTGAGTTCAAGGCCAGCCTGGTATACATATCAAGCTGAGGCTATAAGAACACCCTGTCTCAAAAATACTGAAAACAAAACAAACAAAACAAAACAAAGCAAAACAGTATTTTTTCCTCCTTCCTTCCCTCCTTCCTTTGCTTTCTGCATCCCTTCTCGCCCTTTCTCTCTCTCTCTCTCTCTCTCTCTCTCTCTCTCTCTCTCTCTCTCTCCCTTCCTTCTTTCCTTCCTTCCTTCATTCCTTCCTTCCTTCGTTCTTTTCTTCCTTCATTTCTTCCTTCTGGCTCCAGTGCTGGGATTAAAGGTGTGTGCCACCACACAGGCATCCCCATGATTTTAATCCAGCACTTTGGAAGCCGAAGCAGAAAGATCTCTTTGAGTTCAAGTCCAGACTGTTGTACATATCAAGGTGAGGCTACAGAACACTCTGCCTCAAAAATACCAAAAAACAAAACAAAGCAAAGCAAAACATTATTGCCTCCCACCCTCTCTCCTCCTCCCTTTCCTTCATCCATCCCTTCTTCTCTCCCTTTCTCTCTTCCTTCCTTCCCTACTTCCTTCATTCCTTCTTCCTTCTTTCCTTCTTTCCTTAATTCCTTCATTCTTTTCTGCCTTCTTTATTTTCATCTTATTTTGTAGCCTTGGCTGCCTGGAGATCACAAAGCTCCACCTGCCTCTGCCTTTAGAGTGCTTGGATTAAATGCATGTGCCACTGTGCCCAACTTCTTAACCCTACTCTTCAGAGCTATTAACACATTGCTTTCTAAATATCTGTGACAACACCAAAACATGATTACCATTTTGTAGCCTGTCTAGGAAAATCTATAAATATACATTCCTGCCAGTTCTAAAGAGCACATCTTGGTTTCAGAAGCCATAAACAAGGCCTTTGTAGAAAGTGCACTGTGAATTTCCTATGACCCCACACTCCAGTTCATGCCTGAAGCCTCTCAATTGCTACTATATAAGATCCTAATCTGCAAATAAATGAGGTTTTTGGTCCCTTGAGGCAACTCCCAGGTCTCTGTTGACCTGTCGAGTTTACTTCATTGCCAAAAGTTCTGAAATTAGGGGCAATCATGTATTGAACAGTGATAGTTCCAGATGGCCAAGCAGCTGTTGTGATATGAGTTTCTGTGCAGGAACAGGGTGGATGCTCATCCTAGTGATGCACCTTCTGTTCAGTCTTGTTCATCTTGGAATGCTATATAGAAGGCTTCATTGATCCAAGTTTTTGTGATAAACCTCTTTCCATATTTCTAACATCTGTATCCAGGTCTGGTAGGAATTCACATAGCTTGTATCTTAGACCAGAAGATTTTGTGTTTTCTTTCACTTTGAATGACACCAATCAGATTATGGATAAAAGTGGAGTACTGCATATAAAAAATTGTTACAGTGGTAATTTCCTATAAAACAGGCATAACATATTAATTGATTGATAGGCATAGGAACTGTGAAAGGATATTTCTCTATCTAGAGCCAAATTCAATAGTAAAGTGTTTATAAGTTGTGTAATTATGCAAAATATATTACTACAGGAAAGCTATGACATCAGCAATGAATTATTCTGCCTAGGAGATGTTGGCTAGGGGATTCAACCCCCCCCCAAGTTATAAAGGCCTTTTGCCTATAAGTGAGATATATGCAAGGATAAAGGCAGTAAGTCCCTGTTGTCGAAGACCTGGTGTGAGCATGAAAAATGTTATGAGACGTCACTTGCTAGCGTACAACTGGCCTCTGAAATGCTAGAGAGCGTTACCAAAGGCCACTAAAGCAATACAGCAAAATATTGGTCTCCCTGAGACAAGCAAGACTCCTCCATCAATATCAGCTACACCTCAACAGCCTGGAGATACTGTGCAACAGTGGCAGCCAAGTGTCTATATATATCCCAAATCTATTTGGCTATTAGCTCTCTCCTTGGAGGAATAACTCACAGCGGATGCCACAAGCTTATGTCCTCTAGTGGTTAGGAGATGTTATAAGCCACAATAAGAACTTGTCACCCTTTATAGAGAAACCACAGTTTGCGGATTAGCATACCATCCAAGCATCTGTGTCTATGCTCACAGCTTAGCTTGACAGAATAATTGCTACTGCTTAAATGCCTGTACATCCAATAGCTTGTGTTTGTTAGTATGACTAAAAAGGGTATCACTGGGAAAGCTGTCCAAAATGACAACTCCAAAGAAATTAAACTGTTTTCTTCTCACCCACTTGTGCCCCTTTCCCAAAGCCCAGGGAACAAATTGTGGAAGAGGAGGCATGGTAGATTGTAAGGGCTGCGGAGAGATAGGGGTGAATCATGAGACTACAGGAATATAGTCTGGACTCCTGATCGATCAACATGCCTGTGCATACAAGCTTCTCCAACTGGACTATAGGAACCTTGGGTTGTTCAAAATTTGGACATAGATACTTGCAAAATGCACCAGTTACCTAATTGTATGATATACTGAGTAACATCAATGTTATCTGCAAACAGCTGTGTCATTATATTGTAGAATCCCTTAAAAATAAAAAAAATAAATAAAAAAAATCATGTTGATATACAAATCTTAGTGGCATGCTTCAGTAATTATAGTGTAATTGTGTGTGTGTGTGTGTGTCTGTGTGTGTGTGTGTGTGTGTGTGTGTCTGTGTGTTTGGTGTATACATGTCAGATGAACAACTCTCTCACTCTCCACTGCATTCCACTGAGACAAGTTCTCTTACTTTAGCTAAAGTTCACCATTTTGGCTAGGTTTTCCACAGCAGGGTTTTGTTTTATTTTATTTTTTTATTGAGGTTTTATGTATTTCATACATCATTTTTTATTTCTGCTCAGGCATATTCCCCTATCCCTTCCCCCCACCCCAACCCAAACAATAAAAGATCATGCATGCTATCATAACTGTCCTGCATGTTTCTCTCAGTCTTTTTTTATGCTTCGGAATTCACATTTTCCTCCATTAATTTCATGTTATTCTAAAATATGGATACATAATCTCCACCCATATACAGTAATTACAGTTTCTGAAAAATAATTGGTAGGTGGATTCTAGAGCCCATTGAGGGATTCACATTATGACAACACAGTTGCTTACAGATAAACCAAAATAATAACCATACTGTCATTCAGCTTCCTTTCATGTGGGGGATTTGGTGTTAGTATCCCCAAATGAGGGAAACCATTCTCCATTTACCTGCAAAGTTCATAATGCCATCCTTCTTTACCACTGAATAGTACTCCATTGTGTAGATGTACCACATTTTTGTCATCCACTCATCTGTTGAGGGGCATATGGGTTGGTTCCAGCTCTTCACTATTGTGTAGAGTGTTGCAACAAACATGGATGTGTATATATCTTTGCTGTAGGATGAGTCTTTGGGGTAAGCTCATTCCGAGTCTTTTAAGGGTTTCCACACTGCTTTCCATAGTAGTTGTACAAGTTTACATTCCCAACAACAGTGGATGAGTGTTCCCCTTTTACCACAACCCCTCCAGCATCTGCTGTCTTTTGTTTTCTTGATTTTAGCTAGCCGTACTGGAGTGAGATGATATCTGAGTGGTTTTAATTTGCATTTCCTAACTATTAGTGTTGATGAACACCTTTCAAGATGTTTCTCAGCCATCTTTAATTCCTCACTGGTGAAGACTTGTTCAGCCCTTTACTCCATCTTTTGAGTAGGTCATTTGTCTTCTTACGTCTTTGTTTTTTGAGTAGTTTATATATTCTTGACATCAATGTTCTGTCAGATGTGTCACTGGTAAAGATTTCTTCCCCATGTGTGGGTTTTCTCTTCACCTCCTTGATTGTTTCCTTCGCTGTACAGAAGCTTTTGAGTTTTATGAGGTCCCACTTGTCAACTGTTGACCTTACTTCCCGTGTGGCTGCTGTCTGGTTTAGAAAGTCTCCTCCTACACCCATGTCTTGTAGGTTGCTGCCAACTTTTTCTTCTATCACCTTCAGCGTTTCAGGTTTTAGGTTGAGATCTAGATCCACTTGGAGTTGATTTTTGTACAGGGTGAGAGGTAGGGGTTTAATTTTGTTCTTCTACAAACGGTGATCCAGTTTTGCCAACACCATTTGCTGAAGATGCTATCTTTCCTCCATTGAGCTTTTTTGGCCCCTTTGTCAAATATGAGGTGGCTGAAGTTATATGACCTCCAGGTTGGATTTTCAATTTTGTTCCATTAGTCAATGGTTCTGTGTTTTTGCCAGTACCAGGCTGTCTTTATGCCTGTAGCCCTGTAATATAGCTTGACGTCTGATAATGTAATTCCCCCCAGCATTGCACTTTTCATTCAGGGTTGTTTTAGCTATTTGGGGTCTTTTGTTTTTCCATATGAATTTAAGGATTTTTTTCTAAGTCTGTGAAAAAGCTCATGGCGATTTTGATTGGGATTGCATTGAATCTGTATGTTAATTTGGGTAGAATGGACATTTTTAATATATTGATTTTTCCAGTCCATGAGCACGGGAGGTTTTTCCATCTTTTGATGTCATTTTCAATCTCCTTCTTCAGGGTTTTAAAATTTGTGTTGTAGAGTTCTTTGGTGTCTTTGGTTAGGTTTATTCCTAGGTATTTTATTTTATTTTATTTTATTTGAGGCTATTGTGATGGGAAAAGTCTCTTTATATTCCTTCTCCAGTTGCTTATTGTTGGTATAAAGGAAGGCTACTACTATTCTTAATAAAATTTTAAAAATCTCTATGGGAGCTGGAGAGATGGCCTAGTAGTTAAGAGCACTGACCGCTCTTACAGAGGACCCGGGTTCTATCCCCAGTACCCACATGGTGGCCAAAAATCAATTCCAGGAGAACTCCAGTTCCAGGGGAGTCCAATACCCTCTTCTAACCTCCGTGGCATTGAATGACATGAGTGCACAAACTTGCATGCAGACAGTACATTCATACACATAAAGAAATAAATAAAATGAATTTTAAAAACATTAAAAAAAGGAAGGCTACTGATTTTTCTAGATTTATTTTGTATCCTGCCACTTTACTGAAACTTTTGATCATTTCTAAGAGTTTTCTGGTGGAGTTTTTAGCATCCCTTAGGTAAACTATCATATCATCTGCAAAAAGTGATAGTTTTACTTCCTCTTTTCCAATTAGAACTCCTTTAATTTCACTTTCTTGCCTTATTGCTCTAGCGAGCATTTCAAGCACTATTTTGAAGAGGAGTGGCGATAGTGGACAGCCTTGTCATGTTCCTGCCTTTAAGGGGAATGCTTCCAACTTTTCTCCATTTAGGATGATGTTGGCTGTGGGTTTCTTGTACATGGCTTTGATTACATTGAGGAATGATCCCTCCAGTCCAATTCCCTCTAAGACTTTAAGCATGAAGGGATGCTGGGATTTTTACGGGGTCTTAATGCCCACTGGTATGTACCCCAACTTGAAGGCAAATAGCCTTTCTTGGGGGAGCACTAGGCCTCATTGAACACAGCTCAGGAGAATGACCCATTGCTGGTTTTAAAATTTTCTTCTGTTACCTATTTTGCTTAACTATAAAGCCTTTAAAGATTTTACAAAAATGTGTAGCTCTGAATAAAATATTCTTTTACAGTTATTATGCACATATGTAAAAGAGTGGATATATATGCCCCATGACAAATTCTTAACATTGCAGTTGGCTGTTTTTTAGTTAAGGAACAATTCCATTACCATCATAATTTGTTTCCTTTTTCTATAAAAAGAGAGATAAAAATGTTTTCTTATCAAGACATAACAGCACTTTGGAAAATAAACTTCATTAGGACAGTTGTTTTAAATAGAATTTAGAGATGTTTGGTGCCTGTGGCTCAGGCAGTCTGAAGTTTTCTTCCTCTTGATGCTTAGATGGGCCAGCTTCTCTTCTGGTGTTTCTTAGTCCATCCTGTACAATGCAAAGCTGTACTTATTTCAGGCATTTAAATTGGTGGTATTTTAAACCGTGGGAACATGCAAATCTTTTCCGATACTTAGTTTTAAGATTTCAAAATTGGGAATGTATCAAAAGGTTTGGAATAAAGAGTTGTCTATATCCACTTTTTGTTTTTAAAATTTCTAAATTTTGAGCAGGGCATGGTTTCACACGCCTTTAATCCTAGCACTCGGGAGGCAGAGGCAGGCAGATCTTTGTGACTTCAAGGCCAGCCTGGTCTATAGAGCGAGTTCCAGGACACCTGGGACCACAGGGGGACCCTGTCTCAAAAAAGACCAAAAAATTTCTCTATTTTGACCTACAGGTGTTTAGAAGAGAGTTGTATTACACATACCTGTAGACAGGAATCAAAGTGCAATCTTCCAGTAAGTCTATTTAAATGGTCTCTATTTTGGCGTGTATATCTTGTAGGCAAAAGAAATGTCACAGGTAATGCTGGACAACAACAACAAAAATATAGAAACATATGTGTACATTTAATCCCAAAGTTGTTAGTGGAAATTTTGTACATTGGGTGCCATTTGATGGTTTGGACCATGCCTGAAGGATAAAGGGGAACAGAGGAGGGGAGGAGAAGAAGAAGTTGCCAACAGCTTCTCCTGGGTGCTGATGCTAGAATGCAAAGTGTCAGCATGGCCATGGAAGATTTCCACAGCCCAGCCCAGACAGAATATTTGTCCCAGACATAGGCTCTTTTCCTTGGGCATCGGCCACTGCCCTTCTGTGGCTGGAGAATGAGCAGGGCTCACCATGTCAGTTCAGCTCTGATCCTTCCGTGTCACTGGATGCTCTGGGTTCTGCTGCTTCCTCCAGTCAATACAGGAACATAACCTACATTTCAGAGTTCACTTGTGAAAGTAGCCAACCCCCCTCCCACACACCCACACCATCATTCTTCATAAATTCTGTTTCCAAGTCCTGATTCTTCTAGGTCTACACTTTTTCCTTTCGCTTCAACTTTGACACTTTCTTCACAGTCCCATTCTTGTTGAGGAGCTCCAAGACCCAATCTTTATGATCTAAAACCTTACAAACAGAGTCTCTGTCCTCGCTGATGTGGTCCATCACCAGTTTCCACCTCTGCATGTTTCCGTGCATTAGCTCATTTGTTTGATGCAGATCACCATCACTTGATGCTTTTTTCTTTGGAATAACCCCTTCCTTTTGATTGGTAACTTTTTCATAAACATCATGTTCTAGGTTTGTCAGCTATAGTAACTGAGCAGCACAGAAGTAGACTTTCCAGCCTTGGACCCCACATCCTTTACGATTAGCTATTTTCTGTAGCATAGAATTCTGCTCTTCTACATCCTTTATGATTAGCTATTTTCTGTAGCATAGAATTCTGCTCTTCTGGGGCTGGAGAGATAGCCTAGCGGTTAAGAGCGCCGACCGCTCTTACAGAGGACCCAGGTTCGATCCCCAGCACCCACATGGCGGCTGAGAACCGTCTGAAACTCCATTTCCAGGAGAACTCCAGTTCCAGGGGAATCTGAGACCCTCTTCTGACCTCCGCAGCATTGCACGACATGGGTGCACAAACCTGCATGCAGACAGTACATTCATACACATACAGAAATAAATAAAATTAAAAAAAAATAAAGAATTCCTCAGAAATCTCTTTATAAAAAAAAAAAAAGAATTCTGCTCTTCTTTGACCCGGACATCACTGTATCTCTGAGAGTGTTGGTAAGCAGCATTCCAGGAGTTCTGATAATGACAAAGCAAAGTAATGGGAGGTCTGGGCCACACAGGGACATACTTGTATTAGTCACTTTTTTGTTGCTGTGATAAAACCACCATGAGCAAGGGAACTTATGAATGGAAGAGTTTATTTGAGCTTATGATTGATGGTTTCAGGGAATCAGAGTCCATTGTGGCGGGAAGCATGGTGGCCAGGGCTGGAGCAGCAAGCCAAGGGTTACATCTAGCAATGAGCACAGGAAGTCAAGAGAGAGAGACTGGAGACCACAAGGCTTGTTAAACTCACTAAGCCTGCCCCCAATAACGTACTTCCTCCAGCACAGCCACACCTTCTAAGACCTACAAGAACAGTGCCACCAACTGGATACAAAATATCTGAATACTTAAAACCTGTGGTGGGCACTCATTCAAACCACCACATTCCACTCCCTGGCCCCCATAGGCTCCTGACCATATAAAATGCAAAATGTATTTAGTCCGACCTTAAAAGTCCCCATAGTCTTTACCAGTTTCAATGCCATTCAAAAATCTACAGTCCAAAGTCTCTTCTGAGACTCAGGCCAATCTCCTAACTGTAAGCTCCTATAAAATCAAAAGACAAATTACAAACTCCCATTGTACAGTGGAACTGAATACACATTCCCATTCTAAAAGGGAGGAATAGAGGCATAGTGAGGAAATACTTGACTAAAAGAAGACTGAAAACCAGCAGGGCAAACACCAAGTCCAGTAGCTCCATGTGTGACTTCTGGGACTTGACTTCCAAAGGGCTTAGATTTCTCAGCTCTTCCAGCTTTGCTTGCAACATACATCTCTTTCTTAGGCTGGTACCACTCCCTGTATGCAGCTCTCCTTGGCAAATATCTCACAGCTCTGGCATATCGAATGTCTTCTTGGGGTCTCTGCTGCCAACCAGGCTTCACATTCACAGCTTCACGCAATGGCCTCTCAGGGCCTTCTTTATACAGGGACGCCCATGCTGCACTCTGCCTGGCCTCTGCGGCTCTCTGAAACCTCAGAGGAAGAACTGGTAACCCCTTCACTCTTGCATCCTTTGTGCCTCTAAAGCCAGCACCACGTGAATGAAATTGCCAACTTTGGCTGCAAGTTCAGGATGGACTCTCTCCTACTTTAACCACATTTGCAAATTTTCTCTGCCCTGGACTTGTTGAAGTAGAAAATGCTTTCAGTATTTTCCTTTCAAAAATTGGAGGCTTAGCTGGGTGTGGTCTTGCCCTGAAGGTACTGATTCTGTTGTTTACTTGTAAATCTGGAAGCCTCTCCTTAATCAGTTTAATCTCACCTTTCCCATTGTTTCCTTGTAAATAGCTAGGCCTCTCCTTAATCACTTTAGTCTCCTTATCAAAAGGAACCTCTTCTTCACATGCCTTGGTCACACCTTTAATCTTCCTAGTGCAGTCTTCAGATCCAAACCGTACATTCCGCATTTCTTTCTGCCCCATCTGCTCTTCGTCACTGTGAATCTGCATAATATTCACCATCAGTAGCCACACCAACACTTCTACATTAGGCTGTCTTGAAATATCCTCTGCCAAAGACATTAGTCCATTGCTTTTCAACTCAGCATCAGGCAAGCGTTTGTGCTGTGGAAACTGCTGCCAGACTCTTTCTCAAAATATCCCAGTTGCTGCCCAAGTCTTTATTTTCTTCCGGAACTACATTTTGTGCAGCAATGCTTTCTTCCAGGCTTGTACTAGAATGGCACCTTAAGCTCTGCTTACAGTAGTCAGCAGTTTTTCTAGCCAAAAGTTCCAAAGTCTTCCATATTTCTCCAAACATCCACATGGTCAGGTTCTTCACAGCCAACAGCCCACTCTCTGGTACCAAATAACTGTATTAGTCACTTTTCTGCTCTGATAAAACCACCATGAGCAAGGGAACTTATAAAAGGAAGAGTTTATTTGAGCTTATGATTGGCAGTTCCCGGAATCAGAGTCCATTTTGGTGGGAAGCATGGTGGCTGGGGCTGGAGCAGCAAGCCAAGGTTCACATCTCGCAATGAGAAGTCAACAGAGAGAGAGACAGGAGACTGCAAGTCTTGTTAAACTCACTAAGCCTGCCCCCAATAACGTACTTCCTCCAGCACAGCCACACTTTCTAAGACCTCCAAGAATAGTGCCACCAACTGGAGACAAAATATCTGAATACTTAAAGCCTATGGAGGACACTCATTCAAACCACCACAATACCTCACACCTTCTTCATCAATATTTTCTTTGGGAGGAGACTTGCACTTCTCTGCCTTCCCCAAAAGTCTTTTGATCATCAGTGCTATTTGTATGCCCTTCTTTCCCCCTTCTTCTGTTGAGATGATGTGCTGCTGTTTTTGAGTCTTTTTCCATGGGGAAGCACCAGGTGGTAGATCCCTTGTCGTCATGGACATGTTATTTGCTAGCCAAGCAAAGATGGAGACACAGTTTCGGTAGCCAGATGAGGAACTGCAGAAACAGGTCTCATGATGTCCACTGGTTCCACTTCTTCTTTCAATTTGATCAGGAACAGGAGGCCCCAGAACACTGGAAACACTGCAGTCTGAGCTGTTATGGCCGATTTTGGAGCCTGAGCTGAAAGTGGGTACTGTCCTATAGTGGACAGGGAACTGGTGATGGATTTGTAGGAGTGTACAGCCAGTGGGTATGCAAAAGGTGGCTAAGTCGGTAGAAAGTACTGGAACCTAACAGGATCTGATGGTCCGTTGTCCTTTGGGTTTTCATGGCCAGAGTATTAGGAGAGGCCATATGTCCTGAAATGGGAATCAGGCTGCTCCTTGTCACAGCAGTGACATGGGATGGATGGGAAGGCATTGTCATGGTAACCATTGTACTTGTGGGACCTTGTGTGTGCCACACAGATCCAGATGTGGTTGCTGAAGGAAGGGAGTTGGTTGCCAAAACAGGTGTTACTGTAGCTGCAGCCACTGGTGTGCCAGTACTGAAGATGGCTTTCTGAGCCTTTGTTTGGAGCTGCTGCTTGGGTGACCCTAATGCAGAATGAGAAGGTAGTGTGATTTTTGTTGTCACATCACAGGACTGGCAGGATGCTGGAAACTAATGACTGCAGATAGTGGAAGCTGAATAGATAAAGTGGGTTGACTCAGCATTGAGTCACTGCTGCTGTGGTAGTGATAACAGGAAACAGATCTTGTGCCTGAGATCATATTACAGGTTATCACAGGTGGACGAGACTGGATTGGTAGGTGAATGTAGTGCTGCACTGCTGGCTGTGCCATAGCAGCATTTGGCAACTGTGAAGTTGGTCTCAGGAATGTGGTTACTTACGAACTGAACATCACAGCTGCAGCAGCTGCACCTAGAGGTAAATGGCAAGCTCCAATGTGAACAGGGGGTCATGGAGCATTGCTGTGGATAATGGATATCTGAATATTTGTGGTCATAATATGATGCAGGTTGCTGGGATGTCCCTACTGTCCAGAGATTATTGCCCCAGGAATTGCTGAAGCTTGAGGGAGGCTGCTCTCCATGGTAACAGTAACTTGTCCTGGAACCTTGGGGGGAAGTGAAGACAACTAGGCCTGCTGGGTTTCAGGGGTCGCTTCATAAGTCCTTTCGAAAAAGACAGTGGCAATCCTGGCATCAGGTGTGCATGTGGGGCTTTCACAGAGACAGTAGTGGCTGATGTCAGGGCATGGTGTGCAGGCAATATCTGCACCTGTGGATAGGGCCTTGCCAAGCCTGGCTCCTGTTTCTCTTCTCTGGGTGGCAGGGAACTGCTAGGGCCCACATGCTCCCTGGCACCATTGGCATCTCTGCCAGACTCGTCGTTAACTGTGGCAACTGGGTTTATCAACCTGGCAGAACCACTGTTTGCTGTCTGTGAGGTGAAGGTGTCTGGCTAAGCCCAGTGGAAGGGGTTCCTAACCCAGGAAACTGCTGAGAACTCATTTCCAACTGTGACAGTCACCCATCCCCTCTTGCTTCCATCTCGACAGACTAAGGGCCCGGAGAACACAAAGGGGGCTCTATCTGCAAAGGCCCTGGGCTGCTACTGTCCAGCTGGCCAACCACACTCACCCCAGAGCGCTGCTGCTGCTGGGATCCCAGTTCCCGTCTAAGCACGCCCATTGGCCAGAGGCACTGGAGACCCAGCACCCATAAGCAGCTGGCCTTTGCATTCCAGACCCGCCACACCCACCCACTGAGATAGCAAGCCAATGAAATCCCAGTGTCTCTTAAGGCAAGAGGAGGGAACCTAAATAGATGGCCCTGTCTTTATTTCTATGAAAACCTGTTTGCGTCTTTGTTTTATGTGTTGCAGGGATGTAAACAGTAGGTGGCAGTGTATATTCTTTAAGATGTGCAACAATTTTTTTTTATTTTTAATAGACAATCAACCCATAACCTTTGTTGAAATTGAATTATGTGTTGGCTGTTTAACTATAAACCTCTGTCTGAGAAGGAAGGGCTAAATTCCAACTCAGATGCAGTTCTTTACTGGTTTTATAGCTGTGAACTTAAAAATATATTTGAAACAAAAGTACACACACCCATACACACATGTGTGAGCATACATACATGCATACATACACACATATGTAATAACGAAAAGATTAAGTTGTCTTGGAAGAGAAGTTACTTTATTATTTAATGTTCAATGATGAACACAAAATTATTTTTATGCTTTTTCATGTATTTTTTACATAATTAGAATAAATATCTTAGTAACACAGAAAACAGCTGAGATGCATATGCCATGCCCAACCACTTGGCTAAAATTAACTATCCCTAACTTCTACTCCTATACTCTTCCTTAGCCTGTACCTACTGATTAACTATTGGTAGGCTGGCCATATGCTAAGTCTAACTTTCCCTGTCCTTAAAACGTTAATTATAATTGGTTTTTATTTTATTTTATTTTTTCATTTTATTTTGTTTTCACCAATGTTTAATTGAAGCTCTGTGCATTTCATACAAAATTATATTACAAATCAAACCTAGACCTGTGCCTCCCTTCCTACCCCCCCACCCCACCAGAGCTGATGTATTCTGCAAAACATATTTTCTTTTATTTTCCAAGTTTTTAAATTTTTATTTATTTTATTTATTTTATTTTATTTTATTTTGGTCTTCTT
>VZQC01004414.1:2332520-2521928 GCA_009823505.1 Rhizomys pruinosus
TTTTGAGACATGGTCTCACCATGAAGTCCCCTCTGTTGGTCCCAGCTTGTCTGGAACTCGCCGCTGTAGGACACTCCGGCTTTGACTTGTCACAATATCCACCTGCCTCTGCCTCTCCGGTGTGCTAGATTAAAGGCATGCGGCCCACACCTTACGCCCGCATTTTTTATTTTTTAGTTAAATATATACAAGAATGAAAAAAAAATTTTTAATGTTTATTTTAACATAGTATAATTTAATAAAAGAATAACGAGTACAAGATCCTTCATGAGACCCAATTTCCAAAGTCACTTTGCCCAAACCCACAACGGAAAAGAAAAAAAAAGAAGAAGGGGCACAGGGGGGGGGTCATGTCTCCCACAATCCAGCTGGTGGGGCTTGTATTTACAATCAAGTTAATCAAATAAATGTCCACACTATGTTGCTGTAGTTCTTCAGGAGAGTTCACTGAGGTCTGCTTCCATGTCACTGGCTGGAGGCTATGGTCCAGGCAGGTGCTTAATCCTTTGGGGGCGGGGTGGGGTTGGGGGGCAGATAGTCTCTTTTTTCTGCTCTAGGTGGGCGGGATGTGCAGGGGCAAGCATCCTATCAGGCTTACAAAGGCCTTGGCAGAATGCTTGCTCCAAAAGAGGGCTCTCAAGGAGCAATGGAGGGCCTTGTATAATTCTCCCAGGCCTGAGCAGCCAGGATTGTAAGCCACGCCCACTGGGGCGGGGAGTCAGGTTACCTCTATCCACTTGGTGCTCCAGTCTGCAGAGCGTGGTGTATGAGTCTGGCCAGTGAGCAGGAGAACCTGAGGGGAGGGGTCAAAGTTCCCCAAGGTGTATGGGATTCTGTGTGATCCTGTGTATTCCTGGGTTTGCATGGAGCCAGGAAAGCGAGGGGACTGTTTTCTACTTGGTGAGAGGAAGGGAAACCACAAATGGAGGTGGGGATTGATAGGTTTTAGATAGATGATAGATAGGTAGATAGATAGATAGATAGATTCTATCTGTGAGAATTGAGGTCCTGGGAGACTGAATAGATAACACAGTAGTTAAGAGCAGTGACTGCTCCTGTCTAGGACACTGCTTTCTTTCTCCCCATCCACATGGTGGCCAAATAAGCATGATAGAAAGGAGTTGATGGGGAGTAAAAAGTGAAGAAAAGTACAGTTAGTGATTTGTGCAGAAAGCAGAACGAGTCAGGCAGCCAATGGGACTGTTCTCTACATGGGGATAGGAAAGCAAGCAACAAATTGAGGTGGGGATAGATACAGAGGTAGATAGGTATATAGATGGACAGACAGATATAGTTAGATAGAGTGAGAAAGGAGAGAGAGATTGGGGGTAATTTTCTGAAAGAGCACTTGAATTTATAGTTGAGGCTGAAATATGAATGGAGGCGATAGCTTTAGGGAGGGTCTTTTCTAATCAGATTAAGTCAAGTGTGTTAATTGCAATATTTTGACTTAGTTTTAAATTTGGTGAGGGGTGGAGATGGTGTAAAATTAGAGGGAAGTAGCCTAGAATAGATGGAAAGATGTGGCTGGGGGATGGGTGTTTAGGTAGGAGGAAAAAGGAGACGTGGTAGAGTTCTATTGCAATCAAGAAACCCAAGATAGTAATGATAAGGGCAGTGAGTTTAAAGTATCATGGTATAGTTTTGATAGGGAGACTTATGGGTGGAATTGAGACAGAAAAAAGAAATCCTACAATGAGAAACCCTATGGCTACACATAGAGCAGGAATAATTAATTTAGGATTATTTTCTTTTTTTTCTTTTTTTTATTTTTATTTTTTATTTTATTTATTTATTTTTTTATTTCTGTATGTGTATTAATGTACTGTCTGCATGCAGGTTTGTGCACCCGTGTCGTGCAACGCCGCGGAGGTCAGAAGAGGGTTTCGGATTCCCCTGGAACTGGAGTTCTCCTGGAATTGGAGTCTCAGACGGCTCTCAGCCGCCATGTGGGTGCTGGGGATCAAACCCGGGTCCTCTGTAAGAGCGGTCGGCACTCTTAACCGCTAGGCCATCTCTCCAGCCCCTAGGATTATTTTCATTGATAGGTGATAGAGGGAGAAATCCTGGATTTGATGTGATTACGAAGGAGATAATGCATGTGCTGTAAGCAGCTGTTAGAGAGGTGGCAATGAGTGTGATGAAGAGGGCTCAGGCATTGGTATTCGACGTGCTTATGGCTTCCATGATTAGGTCTTTTGAGTCAAATCCTGTGAGAAAAGGTATTCCAGTAAGTACTAGAGTTCCAATTGTTAAGCATGAGGAGATGAAAGGCATTGACTTGACTAGGCCTCCCATTTTTTTAATATCTTGTTCATCGTTTAAAGTGAGGATAATTGAGAAAGAGCATGGCTTTGAAAAAAAAAACATGGGTGCAAATATGAAGGAAGGCGAGGTGTGGTTTGTTAATTCCTACTGTTACTATTACTAGTCCTAGTTGGCTAGATGTAGAAAATGCTACATTTTTATGTCATTTTGGGTTAGGGCACTGATAGCTATAAATATAAATAGGGTAGTGAGGGCTCTAAGGCAGAGTATAAGGGAGAGGATGGTTGGGCTGTTATTGATGAGAGGAATAAAGCAGATTAGAAGGAAGATTCCAGCAACGACTATTTTGCTTGAGTGGAGTAAGATGAGAGGCTGGCCTGATTCGCCTAGACTGTCTCTAAATCAAAGAGAAACAAAAAGTGCTCCCTTTGCCATCTGTAGACTGTTTGTGAAGGAAGGAGAAAGGCAGGATTGAAGAACTCAGAGACCCAAGGTAAAAATAAAATCTGGATTCCCCAATGTTAAGGTGAATGTGGGCCACCTGGTGGTAATTGTAGGCAATTAATAAGGATTTCTGATTATCAAAGTGAAAGTGTTCAACCAGAAGTGGAAGGTGGACATCCCTGGGAGTGTAGGGAGTTACTCTCTCTAAGAAATTATGTCACAATATATAAATACTTAAATAAATAGGGAAAAATCTGTTCTGAGAATTGATATCCCAGAGGGTGGAGAGATGGCTCAGTGGTTAAGACCATGACTGCCCCTGCCTAGGACCCAGTTTGAATCTCAGCATCCACATAGTGATCAAATAGGGCATGATAGAATGGAGTGGGGGTGGTACACAAAGGAAATAAATACAGTTATTGTTTCAGGGCAGAGCATCATAATGTAGGCAGGCAAGTGAGGGGAGCATGTTCTACTTGTGGATAGTGAGGGAAGCAACAAAGGGAACTGGGAATAAAAGATAGTTAGATAGATAAATACATAGATACATAGATAGGTAGATAGAAAAAAGGAAAAAGTCTGAAAGAGAGCTATTTGTCAGATTCATGACACACCTGATTCCAGGTAGCCTGTCTCAAAAACAAAAGGAAATCAGCTAGTTCTCCCTTCACCATTCATAGTCTATTTCAGAAGATATAAGGGAGCCAGGATTGGGGAGCTCTGAGTCCAGAGGTATCAATAAAGCCTGAGTTCCGCCTTTGTGAAGGTGAATGTGGGCCACCTGGTGGTAATTGTAGGCAAATTATTAAGGTTTTCTGATATTAAAAGTGAAAGTGGTAAACAGGATGTGGAACATTTGCATCCATGGCTGCTTAAGAAGATCATGGCTCTAATGAAGGACATCACAATAAAAATAAATAAATAGAAAAGACAAAAAATAACCAAGGGCTACCTTCCTGAGAGAGAGAGAGAGAGAGAGAGAGAAAACAAACAAATCTGAGTGAGCATTGAGGACCAAATCCTAAACTGTCCTTGAGAAAACAAAAACCTTGCTTAATCTGGGCTAACTCTGTGGGCTTAAATATCCAAAAGGAAAGCACAGATAGAAATAAATAAATACTAAGGTCTGAGAAATTGTACTTCAGGTGTAAAACTTGAGATTTTAGTAAAAAGACAAAAAGTAACAACAACAAAAAAAAAAACAAAAAAAAAACAAAAAAGCAGAGTTGTTTTGCCTGTCATCCTGGCAAGTGCAGCGACCTTGTGGGTGACACTGCTTTTGCCATCCTTCAAAGACATGAGACACACCATTTCAAACTGCCAATATGGACTGAAGTCTCAGGTCTCTCCAAGAGTCCTCCGAACCTTCAGTGCCAGATGGGAACTGCTGAGACATCCAACTTGTGGATCGAGCAAATACGGGGTGGGGGGGGGGGTTGTTCAGCGATTTCTAGAGGATTGACTGACATTGTAGGACTACCCAGGCTGTATCGCAGAGACCAGTACAGGAAGAACAAGACAGGATGCTGTGCTTACTGGACCTCATTTGGTGACCATGAAATGGGACAAAACAGTAAACTTCAGCATCAAGAAATTTGAAAGAGACTGAGAAAAAGATGAGAAACATGTTTGGAAGAATGCATGAGCTCTGGTGGGGTGGGAAGGCAGGGAGGGGGGCACGGGTCTAGATTTGATTTTAAATTTTGTTTGAACTGAACAAAGCTTCAGTAAAAATTGGCTTTGAAAAAAAGTAATAAAATCCATAAATAGTCCTTTAGGCGTTGGTGTGGGGATGAGGGTGGGGAGCAGACAGTCTCTGCTTCTGCTCTTGGTGGGCAAGATGTGGAGGGGAGGGCGGCCTGTCAGGCTTGCACTCCTAGGTTTCTTGCCAAAGGATCCATCCTTTAAGAGCTATGCATGCACAGGCATGGTAATTGCTGCCCTTTTCACAGTTAGGAAGAGCTGGAAGCAGCTGAGGTGTCCCTCAATTGAGCAGTGGATAATGAAGATGTGCATTTATACAATGGATTTTTATGCAGCGGTGAAGAAGGAGGACATCATGGGGTTAGTAGGCAGATGGGATGGTTCCTTCCTTTGCTTTGCCAGGTTTGGGATGTCCTTGGGTTTGGATGTTGTTGTTCTTCTGGTCCTTGATATTGGTTTTGCTATGAGCACTAGGAGTAAGAACTCACACCCTGCTGGCAGCTCCTGTCTTTCCATGGTGTAGGATTTTATTGATCAGTCAGAAAGGGAGCAGGGAAAGTGCCATCCTCTTCCAAGGGAAACCAAGCCTGAAGCAGTAGAGGAAGGAAGGAGCGAGGGGCACCAGGACAACCCCTGGTCTCATCCAGTGCAGTGTACACACCAGGAGAAGGGGGCTGGGTGGAAGCAGTCGGGTGGATGGCAGGGGTGGGTTTGCCAGGGAAAGACCTGCATCATGACAATGCAGGGGGGGACTTGGTGGAGAAGTTCATCTGTTGGGATGCGACTGAGGTGCAGCCAAGGCTGGAGTCTAAGGTCAGGTTTATCAGACCACTACCTCAGCCAGCTGTCCAAGCTGACCCCGAAGGACAGCGATTCATTTCTGGCAAGGCCCTCTGGGCATGTCTGCCTGTGAACGGGGGTGGTGGTGTGGTCCACGTGTAGAGCAGGCATGGAAGAGTGAGGGTTTCAAAAGCACGTTTGCCCTGGGTTTTTGGTTACCAAGGCCTGGAGGGGGAAATTTTCTGTTCTCCAGGGAGGCGTCCCCGGGCCTGTGAATGCACTCTCCTCACTTCATCTTCCAGAGGCCCTGTTCTTGGAATCTCTCCGCTCCTTGGCCAGGAGTGTGGCTGGTTTCTGGAGCCTTTTTGCATGGAATGGCCTAGAGTTGGAGAAGACGAGCTTTCTTTCTTTTTTTTTAATTTCATTTATTATTGTATGTGTACGAATGCACTGTCTGCATGTAGGTTTGTGCACCCTTGTTGTGCAATGCCTTGGAGGTCAGAAGAGGGTCTCGGATTCCCCTTCAACTGGAGTTCTCCTGGAATTGGAGTTACAGATGATTCTTAGCTGTCATATGGATGCTGGCGATCAAATCTGGGTCCTCTGCAAGAGCAGTCGGTGCTCTTAACCACTTGGCTATCTCTCCAGCCCCAAAGAGAAGATGAGCTTTCAATAGACCATTAGGCCTTTTCATGTTGTCTTGTGAATTTTAATTTAGTATCTCCTCTAGATTTCCCTGTCCATTTTCCCTTAACTATTTCAATTTTTGCTGTAGCATGAGCTAGTTTATTGGCCTGCCATCTCATTGTTGTTGGTGAGGGATCTTGCCTCCTTGTGTATGTATGTGTGCACTTGGACACAACTAACATGAATTTGTTTTTTATGACACAGAGATTCCCTGTATTTCCATGTTTCCTTGGACCACATGTCCTTTCCACTCATTGTTCATTTAGAAGACCTGATGGGTATTCCATTGCAAACACACCAAGTATCTGAGAAGAGGAAAATTTGCTTTTTGTCCTTCCTCAGGTGATGCCAATCTTAATGCCAATCATGCTGCTATTGCTTCTGCATGCTGCACTGATTTTCCATCTCCCTCCTCCGTGACCACCAGTCCATGCCCAGGTCTCTAGGCAGATGCTTTCCAATGGGTCTGAGCACCATTGGAGGTTGCCAATCCATCTGTGGGCCATGTGTTGGCAAGCACGTGTGACCGTTCCATTGGTCCCCATCATCCAAGAGGTGCCTCTTTCTGGGGAGGGGTGAGAGGTTTAGGGATTTCAGTGAGGGGAAACTGAGCAAGTTCCTCAGTCAGGGAAGGCACTGACCCCTTTGCTACCACATCCCGGTCACGAAGGAATTCTTGTAGGTACCAGTTCCACTGAAATACCTTTCCTTCCACTGCCAAGCCAGAGAAGCCTTCAGCTTTGGTTCTTCTCCAGACCCTCATGGGGATTTGAGCCTGAATGACCCCTGGGTGTCTGGCAGTCAGGGAGGGGGCCTCATAACACACCCAAATAGGTTCCTCCAAAGAGAATATTCATTAGTTGCCTATGGAATACGTTTGCAATAGTCTCCAGTGGGAAGCATGGTATCGGTCAACTTTTCAGGGAAGAGTCCGCAATGATCTAGTAACCCTCTAGGAAGATGACATCAATGATCCTAAGACCAGTAGCACCAAGAGTAGCCAGCTAGCTAGCTGCCAGTGTTGTGCTCCAAGTTTTCCGGCTGCAAGTTTTTTTTTATGTTTTCTCATTTTTTGGCTCTGCTTTGGGCCCCATTCAAAGAATGAGGCTTTCTTCATCAGCTTCTATCCTATCATGGCTTGAGTAGAATTTGTAAGTATGGTTAGTGGTTTGTCCACTAGGAGAACATGCCAATTCGATATTGCATTTGGGTTTGGGTTTTCGATGTCGGTTCCTTGAAACTTCAGTATTTGATGAAATACTGGCTCAGGTATCCTCTCTCCCTCTCCTCTCCTGGGCCCAAGACACCTAAGAAGTTTGCAGATGTGTCTAGGCCATGCAGTGCAGTGCAGTGCTGTGCTAGACATCTGCTGGGTTCAGGGTTCCGGTGGTCTCAAGGGAGGAAGGGTGTGGGACCCACATGTGACCTCCTCTGGGTTCATCTTCTAGAGAACCTGTTCTTGTAATCTCTCAGGGCCTTGGCCATGAGTGGGGCTGGTTTCTTGGCTCTGAGCTTGCTGCTGTGGGCCAAGGGCAGCGCAGGGGCCCTTGTGGCCTGGGGACTGAGCACAGCTCCTGTGAGGCTGCCATGCCTCAGGAAAGAAGACACCCCAGGGGTTCCTGTCTCCTCCTCCTTGGGGATGGGGGGCACAGCCTGGGTGTTGAAAATGATCATCTTGATTTTACGGGCTTGGAGCTTGTCCTCAGCCTGGGCTCTTTGGATGCGAGCCCTCAGGGCTTGGAGTCTCTGCTCTTGGGACTGCTGAAGAGGATGTGGCTCCAGGGACACCCGTGGCTGAGGCTGGGCTTCCTGGAGGTCCCAGGCTGAGTGGCAATGGCTGCTGCGGGTCCAATCTGTCTGAGGTGCACATTCACTGGGTGCAGAGAGGTGGCTGGGCTTGCGCCCTGAATACAGTGGCGTCTTGGAATTTACCCTGGCTCCAGCCATTGAGGCCTCTTGCTCTGCACACTGCGACCAGAACACCTGGCCTGGACTGGGAAGGAAGTGCAGCTCCTCCTCCTCCTCCTCCTTGTCCTCCTCGTTCTCTACATCCTGATCCTCCTCCTTCTCCTCCTTCTTTTTCTCCTTCTCCTTCTCCTTCTCCTCCTCCTCCTTCTCCTCCTCCTCCTCCCCCTCCTCCTCCTCCTCCTCCTCCTCCTCCTCCTTTTCCTCCTCCTCCCCGTCCTCCTCCTCTTCCTCCTTTTCCTTCTCCCATGCCTGGGTAGTCAGGGGACTGGGGACCCCCTGCAGCCTTGGCAGTGGAGGTCCTGGTGGCACTGGGGTTCCAGCCGAAACCCACCCCGGCTGCAGTAAGACTGCACCCCGTGACGCCTGCTGATGAGGAGGCTCCAGGAAAGTGGGTTCAGCTGAGTCCTGTGGTTGGAGGAAGTGGTGCGGGCTTTGGCTGAGAAGCGGAGGCCCACTTGAAGGTGGGTTAGGTTTGGGACTCGAGGTGGCATCTTTCCAGGCCCTTTGCCTTTTCCTCCTGCTCCTGGGAGAACCCTGTGCATTGAGGCATGCTGCAAAAGACAAGGCCGTGTCCTCCTGCACAGTGTCTTGCCATTGTGGGAAATTTTGGCTCAAGCAAGGAGTCAGATGCGATCTCTTCCCAAGCTCAGTGTCTGGCTTCAAGCAGAAGTGTGTATCCGGGTCTCCCAGGTATTCAGTGTTTTCCTGGGCATCCTGGGGTGGCGGCAACAGCTGCTGCTGAGGCAGACCTGGTGCTGCCCTCTTCCAAAGCTCCACAGGGTTGTCAGAGCTGTTCGGTCCACTTTCACCAACTTCCAACACTTCCCTGGTGAGGCTGCAGAGGTCAGTCTGCTCGTCTGCCTCTCCCCTGGGAGTGCTAGGCAGGGTGTCCTCATTGTCCTCTGGAGCGTATCTGGGGCTGCTGGCCCAAGGGCTCAGTTCAGAGTCCTGGGGGTCACGGTCAGGGTTGGTCCCCACAAGGAACAGATCGTTCCACATGCTGGCCATGGTATGGGCGAACGCCACGAGCATCCCGTGTTTCTTGACATGCTTGGCTATCTTCAGCAAGCCAAACTCAGCTAGATCCTCAGCCACGATGGGCAACCTAGAGAGTTTCTTCAAAGTCTTCATCAGCTTGTGAGGGTCGGTGCCTGTGGCCAGACGAGCCAGCAGCTTCTGTAGAGTTCGCTCCTGGTGGTCTGCCTCCATGTCCCTGGCTGGAGGCTTGCGCCCTGAATACAGTGGCGTCTTGGAATTCACCCTGGCTATAGTCATTGAGGCCTCTTGCTCTACACACTGGGATGAGAACACCTGGCCTGGCCTGGGAAGGAAGTGCAGCTCCTCCTCCCCTTCCTTCACCTCCTCATCCTGCTCCTTGTCCTCCTCGTCCTCCACCTCCTCCTCCTCCTCGTTGTCCTCCTCCTCCTTCTCCTCCTCTTCCTCCTCTTCCTCCTCCTCTTCCTCTTCCTCCTTTTCCTTCTCCCATGCCTGGGTAGTCAGGGGACTGGGGACCCCCTGCAGCCTTGGCAGTGGAGGTCCTGATGGCACTGGGGTTCCAGCTGAAACCCACCCCGGCTGCAGTAAGACTGCACCCCGTGACGCCTGCTGATGAGGAGGCTCCAGGAAAGTGGGTACAGCTGAGCCCTGTGGTTGGAGGAAGTGGTGCGGGCTTTGGCTGAGAAGCAGAGGATCACTTGATGGTGGGTTAGGTTTGGGACTCAAGGCGGCATCTTTCCAGGCCCTTTGCCTTTTCCTCCTGCTCCTGGGAGAGCCCTGTGCATTGAGGCATGCTGCAAAAGACAGGGCCGTGTCCTCCTGCACAGTGTCTTGCCGTTGTGGGAAATTTTGGCTCAAGCAAGGAGTCAGATGTGATCTCTTCCCAAGCCCAGTGTCTGGCCGGAAGCAGAAGTGTGTATCCGGGTCTCCCAGGTATTCAGTGTTTTCCTGGGCATCCTGGGGTGGCGGCAGCAGCAGCTGCTGCTGAGGCAGGCCTGGTGCTGCCCTCTTCCAAAGCTCCACAGGGTTCTCAGAGCTGTTCGGTCCACTTTCACCAACTTCCAACACTTCCCTGGTGAGGCTGCAGAGGTCAGTCTGCTCGTCTGCCTCTCCCCTGGGAGTACTAGGCGGGGTGTCCTCATTGTCCTCTGGAGCGTTTCTGGGGCTCCTGGCCCAAGGGCTCAGTTCAGAGTCCTGGGGGTCACGGTCGGGGTTGGTCCCCCCAGGGAACAGATCGTTCCACATGCTGGCCATGGTATGGGCGAATGCCACGAGCATCCGGTGTTTCTTGGCATGCTTGGCTATCTTCAGCAAGCCAAACTCAGCCAGATCCTCAGCCACGATGGGCAACCTAGAGAGTTTCTTCAAAGTCTTCATCAGCTTGTGAGGGTCTGTGCCTGTGGCCAGGTGTGCCAGCAGCTTCTGTAGAGTTCGCTCCTGGTGGTCTGCCTCCATGTTCCTGGCTGGAGACTCAAGTCCAGGCAGGTGTTAGATCCTTTGGGGGTGCGTCTGGGGTTGGGGGGCAGACAGTATCTGCTTTCTGCTCTTGGTGGGTGGGGTGTTCATTGGGAGGGCGTCTTGTCAGGCTTGCAAAGGCCTTGGCAGAATGCTGGCTCCCAAAGTGGGCCCTCAACAAGGAGCAAGGGAGGGCCTTATATACTTCTTCCAGGCCTGAGCACCACGATTTGTAAGCCACGCCCACTGGGGGCGGGGAGTCAGGTAATTGGTCACAGGCATCCATTTGACACCTGTGTTTGTAGGGCGTGGTGGACGGGTCTGGCCAGGGAAGGGCAAAACCTGAGGGGAGGTGGACAGAGTTCCCCCAGGTGAATGGGATTCTGTGTGATCCTGTGTGTTCCTCACTTTGAATGGAGCCAGCAGGTGAGGGGGAAGGGAAGAAACAAATGGAGGTGGGGATGGATAGATTTTAGTTAGATAGGTAGATGATAGATAGATAGATAGATAGATAGATAGATAGATACATACATACATACATACATACATACATACATACATAGATTGATGGATTGATTGATTGATTGATTGAAATGGAGAGAGCATGGACGAAAAAGTCTGAAAGAGGGATCTTTTTCAGATTCGTGACACACCTGATTCCAGGTAGCCTGTCTCAAAAACAAAAGTAAAGCAGCTAGTTCTCCCTTCACCATTCATAGTCTACTTCAGAAGAAAGAATGGAGCAAGGATTGGGGAGCTCTGCGTCTGGAGGTATCAATAAAGTCTGAGTTATGCCTATGTGAAGGTGAATGTGGGCCACGTGGTGGGAACTGTAGGCAAATTATTAAGGATTTCTGATATTAAAAGTGAAAGTGGTAAACAGGATATGGAAGGTTTGCATCCATGGCTGCTTAGGAAGATGATGGCTCTAAGGATGGACATCACAATAAAAATAAATAAGTAGAAAAGACAAAAAAAACGAGGGGCCACCTCCCTGCCACACACGTACACACACACACACAAACAAAACAAAACAAACAAACAAACAAAAAAACCAACAAACCTGAGTGACCATTGAGGACCAAATCCTGACCTTGAGAAAACAAAAACCTTGGTTAATCTGGGCTAACTCAGTGGGCTTAAATATCCAAAAGGAAAATATAACCATAAATAAATAAATACTAAGGCCTGAGAAATTGTACTTCAGGTATAAAACTTGAGATTTTAGTAAAAAGACAAAAAGTTAAAAAAAAAAAAAAAGCAGAGTTGTTTTGCCTGTCATACTGGCAAGTGCAGCGACCTTGTGGGTGCCACTGCTTTTGCCATCCTTCAAAGACATGAGACACACAGTTCCAACCTTCCAATATGGACTGAAGACTCATGTCTCTCCAAGAATCCTCCAAACCTTCAGTGCCAGATGGGGACTGCTGAGACATCCAACTTGTGGATTGTGCAAATACGGGGGTATAAGCAATTTCAAGAGGATCGACTGACATAGTAGGACAACCCAGGCTGTATCACAGGGACCAGTACAGGAAGAACAAGACAGGATGCAGTGCTTACTGGACCTCATTTGGTGACCATGAAAAGGGATGAAACTGAGCCAGGCGTGGTGGTGCATGCCTTTAATCCTAGCACTTGGGAGGCAGAGGCAGGTGGATCTTTGTGAGTTCAAGGCCAGTCTGGTCTACAATGTCAGATAGTTGGTTTGTTTTATAACAACCACAGAAAATATTTGAAAGCCCAAATAGAAGAAATAGGGAAATATTCTCAGGATAGAAAGTTTCTCTAACAGGGACAGGTTCTTGAGTTAAATCCCAAATATTAAAAAAAATATATTTAGCCGGGCGTGAAGGCACACACCTTTAATTCCCAGCCCACACCTTTAATTCCCAGCCCACACCTTTAATTCCCACCTTTAATCCCAGCACAAGGGAGGCAGAGACAGCCAGTTCTCTGTGAGTATAAGGCCAGCCTGGTCTACAGAGCAAGTTCCAGGCCAGCTGGGACTAAAGGGAGGCCCTGTCTCAAAAATAACAAAACAAACAAACAAAAAACAATCAAAAACTTGTAAAAATATTTAAAGATTTGAGTAAGGACACATCATATGGATGTTACTCCATTTCAGCATTGTTTAGTAAAATGCATATCACAACAAAATGAGAAAATTTTACTAAAAGCAAATTTTTTGAATTTAATTTAATGAAGTACTGGTCAATATATTCAGATATCTTCATAGGTGTCCTATTTGGATCTTATTCACCCAGATCACCCTCTCTTCTCCCCTCCCATTCCTGCTGAAGTCCTGCACTTCAGAATAGTCTCACTTCTACTTCCATGTGTTGTGTTGTGGTGTGTGTGTGTGTGTGTGTGTGTGTGTGTGTGTGTTTGCCTCAATAACTTTCATTAGGGTTGCTTTACAGGAGAGTGGGTCATGGCTAACTCACAGGGTATAGGAAACTTAACCTTGGCTACATCTGTGAAGAAGTTTCCTCCATAACAACCAGTAATTGGTGTAGATCCTCTGGGAAGGGTGGATTCATGGGCCCCTTCCTACTCCATGGCAGGGTGTTGGTGGGCCCAGTCCTGTGCAGATCTTACACAGGTGAGCAAAGCTGCAATAAATGTTCAAGCATGCCATCAATGGCCATATCATGCCCAGTCCCCAACTATGCTGCCGTGTGGGCTGCCTTGATCTTGTGATCCAGGGGATTGAGCCAAAAATCCCTTTCCTGCCCAAGTTGGTTTTGTCAGAGTATTTTGTCACAGCAATTGATAGGAAACTAGAACAGCCAGGTTATATCTATCAAATTACAGAATAGGAATTAACTAATAGGGAAAATTTGATATCATAAATTATGCCAACACACTCATCTCAGCCATCAACTAGGCTGCAAGGTGTTTAAATTGTATTAAGCTAGCTAGGCATGTTAGCTCATGCCTTTATTTTATTTTTTAAATTTTATTTATTTTTGTATGTGTATGAATATACTGTCTGCATGTAGGTTTGTGCACCCATGTCGTGCAATGCTGAGGAGGGCAGAAGACGGTCTCAGATTCCCCTGGAACTCGATTTCTCCTGGAATTGGAGTTACAGACGGTTCTTAGCCACCACGTGGGTGCTGGGGATCGAACCTGGGTCCTCTGCAAGAACAGTCAGTGCTCTTAACCGCTAGGCTATCTCTCCAGCTCGGGCTCATGCCTTTAATACCAGCACTGGAAGGGGTGGCAAGGGGGTAGAGGGAGGCAGATTTCTGTGAGTTCAAGGACAACCTGGTCTCTCTACATATAGAGTTCTATGCCAGCTGGATCTACAGGGAGACCATGACTCAGAAAACACCAAAAAATAGATTTAAGCCTCAACATCTACTGAAAGATACATACTGAAGGTTACTTGGAGGCATAGAGAAGGGATGAGACTGATTTCTCTGCATGCAAAGGTTTGTTGCTAATCCTCTTCCTGCAATTGGCTGATTGGATGAGTTCAAAGAATGTTATCAGTTCAAAAGAAAAGGAATCCATGTGAATGACTTCTGATCTACTCTGTGTAATGAAAGCATTTTTATTTCAGAATTGCCTGTACTGCAAGGTACAGGCTTATCCAGCACAGGGACCTTAGCAATCATCTGGACAAATATCATTACTTCAAATATTTGTTGCTACAAAGTCAACAAATCAAAGATACTTACATTATGGAAATTGAGTGTCCTGGGTTTGGTTCATAAATGTTTGAAAAGTGTAGAGAGGGAAGCTAAAATGGCAGCTCTCTGGGCAGCAGGTGGTTTCAGAGCAGGTAAGGCAAAGTTGGGGAATAGAGATTTATGGCCCCCCAAGAGTGTTGGGAAGCACCAGAGGGAGCCCAGGGCACTTGGATCCTTGGTGACTGCTGTTCAGAGCCACAGACTTGCCCGGAGGGCATAGGGAGATTGCAGAGATAACCTTGGGTTGGGCTGGGCCTCCCTCCCACTGGATCCAGGTACAGACCTTAGTGGCTGGCCCTGGGGGACTGGTGGGGAGACCACAGGTAGTGTGTGGTGAAGTTTCTGTGAGACATTTCTCCTGGTGGGTGACTGGGGGTTGCCCAACCTAGGTGGGTGGTGGGGATTAGGAGGGAAGGGACTCTACTTGCTAAACAGCAGAGTTATTGTAATCTTCCAGCCCACAAAACTGTGAGTGCCTGGTTTTCCTATTACAGTGATGGTGGCTTCATAGGAGGAATTTTGTAAATTTCCCTATGTTTGTATGTTTATGAATAGTTTGAATAATAATCATTGTAAGACCACTTTAAATCTTCTATAGAATTCTGCTATGAAACCATCTGGTCCTGGGATTTGTTTTTGTTTGGGAGGATTTTAATTACTTCTTCAATTTCCTCAAATATTATGGGTCTATTTAAGATGTCAATCACTTCTTGGTCAAGCTTTGCTGTTTTCCAGGATTTCAGATATTCCTCCCTTTCTCTTAGGTTTCAGATTTAGTTGAGTATAGGTTTTTGAAGTATTCCTGTATGATTTTCTGGATCTTTCCATTGTCTGTTGTCATGTTTCCCATTTCATCACAATTTCTATTGATTTGGAGTTGCTCTTTCTTTCTTTTGGTAAACTGGACTAGAGGTCTGTCTATCTTTTTTATCCTTACAAAGAAATAACTTTTGGATTCATTGATTCTTTGTATTGTTTTCTTTGTTTCTATTTCATTGATATCTGCTCTGATTTTTGTTATTCATTCCTGTCTTTTGGATTTAGGATTCATTTGTTGTTGTCCTCAAGTGGTTTTAGTTGCAGTGTTAGATTGTTTATGTGTGCTCTTTCTGTTTTTGTTGTTGTTGTTTGTTTGAAGACTTTTTTATTCGAGACAGGGTCTCCTTGTTGCCCCAGCTGTCCTGGAAGTCACTCTGAGGACCAGGCTGGACTTGACCTCACAAAGATCCAACTGTCCCTGGCTCCTGAGTTCTAGGATTACTGGCTTGCCCCACCAAGCCTGGCTCTTTTTCTTGATTTTAATATAAAAACCCAGTGCTATAATGTTCCCTTTAAAGCCTCCTTTAAAAGTATCCCATAGTTTTTGTGGTGTTATATCATCATTTTTGTTTAGTTCCAGGAATGCTTTTATTTCTTTCTTTATTGCTTTATTTCTTCCTTGACCCATCCATTATTCAGGAGTTCGTTGTTTAGTCTCAATATGTTCTTGTACATAGTAGGGTTTCTCCTGGTGTTGATACTGATTTTTATTGCTCCATGGTCTGATAGAATGCATGAAATTATTTCAATCCTTTTGTATTTGATGATTTTTTTTTCTGTGTCACAGTATTTGGTGGATTTTGGAGAATTTTCCATGGGGTTCTGAGTAGAAAGTATATTCTCTGGTATTTGGGTAGACTATTTGGTCTGTGAGGTCCATTTGCAGTATTATTGTATTGTTCAGTCCAGATGACTCTTGTAGGAATGAGTCTTTGTCTGGCTTGAGGTAAGGAACTGCAGACTCTGTCCCGGGGCTTCCATGAGTTATCTGAGAACTCCGTGAGCTTTTAAATTGCCTCTGTGTGTTATCTGTATCTCCGTGAGGTCGGGATATTGCAGTATTTCCTACCTTGCCTATTGCTCCAAAGTTCCAGACTCTAATGGCCTCATCCTTCGAGATATTGAGCAAAATGTCACACCTGTAGTTAACTGTTTACAGAAACAGGAGCTCTGCTGCCCCTGGTAGGAGCCAAGGTGGGTCACCCTTCCCTTCCTTTCATTGCACACCCTCCTGCCCCCTACTTTCTTGCCCAGAGCTCAGTAGCTTTTCTTTTTTTTTTAATTTTCTAATTTTATTAGAATTACGAATCCTTAGATAATATTTATTATTTATTATGACTTTAAAGAATATAACAGAGCATAGCTTAAACAAAATAAAATTTCTCATGTACTGGAAAATAGTAATAATATTATGAGTGTTCATCGGGGTCTATTATCACACAACATAAATAACATTTTAATAAAGCATATGTGTAATATTTATATATTGACCGTGATTTTACAGGATAAGTGTTCTGATTGATGATGGTAGCTTTTCTTATATAAACACATTGCTGGCATGAATAAAACTGAGTCTTTCTCCTGGTCTCTCTTTGAGTCTGTTTCCTTTGTCCCTGGGTGTCTTCTCGTGGTTCCCTCCCCCTACCTTGCCAAAGCTCAGCCTAGGAACTGTCAGGCTGCTGGCAGGGGACAGCTCTGAAGTTTAGAGCCTTGGAAAGCTGTGAGCCTGGTCCAAGGAGGGAAGAACATCTCATGGATTGTGGCCATGTGTGATTAAAGGATCAGTATATATATATATCAAGACATGTGGCTTGATTTTCCACAAGAGGAAGAATAAGGAATAAGGAAGAGGAAAAAAGTTATTTTCTCAGGCTGTCTCTCTCTCTGCTCTTTTTCCCCCTACGAAAGGGGAAACTCTCAGAGGGTTCACTGTGAAGGACAGAAGTAACCCCCCAGAAAGTAGGGTTCATGGTAGCGGCCAAGCTATTGGCCCACCTCTGTGAAAATTTCTCTTTCACGTGAGGTTAGTCTTTCTAATCTTTCTTTCAGCATTTCTCCTCTATATGGCCAGGCTGTTGGCCCATCTCCATGGAAAAATCTCTTTTTCTCATGAGATAAGTCTTTGATCTATCTTTTAAATAACTTCAGTTCCCACTGATGAGAAGCTGTTTGTATGTGGAGCAATCCTCTAACCACTATCATTCCCTGCCTTTCTTTATCATGGCAAACAAACAGGCACGCCAAAAAGACCCACAGGCACAGAAAATAAAAATGCCCCTTAAGAGTCGAGGAGTTGAATTTTCACGCAGTAAGCTGCCTCCTTCTGGAGTGAGACTCTTAATATCACCGGTGGATGTCTCCTGCAGACTTATGCAATTCACAATCATGGACACCTGTGGCACAGAAGGTTAGACAGCGAGACAGTGCTCTGGCATCTCTCAAGTTCTTCCCACTCTTAGCTGCAGTGAGACAATGATTAGGGCCCTCCCACTAAGCAGTGCAAGGAAGGGAAACTAACAAAATTAAATTGCAGACCCTCTCCTCCCAACCAGCTCCGGACTTGGCCATAAGGCAACAGGCTAAGCAAACATCCAAGCTTTCTCTTAAAAGGCCAGAAGCAGCTTTTCCTTCAGCCACTTTCTCTCTCTCTCTCTCTCTCTCTCTCTCTCTCTCTCTCTCTCTCTCTCTCTCTCTCTCAAAAAAAAACTGTGCTAGATCAGGGAAAGCCAAGACCTTCATTTGCAGGCGTTTCCTGTAATGTAGCCCCAACTCAGAGCTGCAAACATTATAAGCAAAATCATTTCTCAGGAAAGAAAGACATCATGTGCACACCAAGTTCGAGTGTGAAACTACATTTCCCAGAATTCCTTGGCCCTGTTGCTGCCATGTTAACTTCCTGTTGCCCATATATTCATTTCCTTTTCTTCCAAGCCAATGAATTACATTTCTCAGAATGCTTCAGGTCTGTCATTGCACAAAAAATTCCAGTATGATTCCAGGTCTTAAAAAAAAACAGGTTTTCCAAAAGACACACAAAGAAAATGTACCTTTAAACTTTATTGTGTTTTTTTCTCATGATACTTGCTCAAAATTGAGTTGATTGTACTGTTCCTTGAATGTCAATTTTTATCTCATTCTCTCCCTTAGTTCTTTGATTTGTTCTTTATATTCTTTCATTTCTTTGAGTATGTCTATGATTGGTCCTTTAAGATCTGTGTCCTGAGTGACCTCTGGAGACATCTCATTGTTGGGGTCCTCTATAAGGCTGATAGAATTTGGTAGGAATTTATTATTTGTTTTGCCCAATGTGTTGTTTTTTCATTGTGATTTTGGCATGTGGATTTGAGTCTTTTGTTATCTGATGAGAGATTCAATGTTTCTTTCTTTTTTTTGAAGACCTGATTGTTCTAGGTTGTCTGTTGTGTAGTGGGTTTACTGGATGCCACACCTCCAAGGACAGGAGTGGGAGAGAGTTGGCCAGCCCGCCTAGAAGTGTGACCTGTCACTCTCCCTGTGCCTGAAGCAATTGGGGCTCAGATGATCCAGGAAGCCACTGGCCAAAAAGAATTGCCTGTCATTACAACTTCACATGTATCCTTCAGACATCTAGAAGTGATCGTAAAAGTTTACATTAATTATGATTGTAACTCAGTTAATTGAGTTTGTGCTTGAAGAGATGACTCGGTGTTTCAGAGGATGGGCTGCTCTCACAGAAGACCTTAGTTCAGTTCCCAGCTCCCAAATGACAACTCAAAATGCCTCATTCTATTGTGGGAATTCACGAACATACTTGTGAATGTCTTGGTATATTTAACTGGTATAACAGATAGAGGACAGTAATCCCAGAAGTTTGTGCATGTTGGTATTTTTTTCTGTCTTTTTGAGACAAGGTCTTGCTATCACCCCATCTGGCCTGGAACTCACTCTTTAGACCAAGCTGACCTTGAACTCACAGAGATTCCCCTGCGTCTGCCTCCCAATTGCTAGGATTAAAGGTGTCTCTCACCACACCCGGCTTAAAGATGTTTCTTAGACGCCATGTGTGTGCTGGAAATGAAACCTGGGTCCTCTGCAAGAGTAGTTGGTGCTCTTAACTGCTGAGCCATCTCTCCAGTCCTGGAGTGAATTTTTTGGTTTTCTTTTCCAATATCAGATTTGGAAATATTTGAACTGCCAAGTATTTGATAACACAAGTCAATTTTCTAATGAGGAATCACATTTAGATCATATATATATATATATATACAATGTGGTTTTATTTATTTTTACCTGCTGAAGTAAAATAGCACATTTTAAGGACTTCCACAATCCTGAAAGCACATTCTTGTGGATTTAAGGAATCCCTACATGGCTGAACCTTTGGAGGGCATTAGATTAACTTTACCTTATTTTAGGTACCATATTCATATCCATATGGGAACCGATGTCCTGCAGTCCATTGTTGATGAATAGATGGAATCCTGTCTTTTAAAACTAAATTATCTTATAGATAAAAGGGGATGTTACAGATAACATTATAAAAGGACATTGGATATTGTGCTGGATAGCTTTAGTGTCAACTTGACACACCTAGGTTGAGGGAGCCTCAATTGGGGAATTGGCTCCATTGGATTGGCCTGTGGCCACATCTGTGGAGTATTGTCTTGATGGTCAAGCAATGTGGGAGGGCCCAGCCCACAATGAGTGGTGCCACCCTGGGCAGGATTTTGTGTACCGTTTAAGAAGGCAGGCTGGGCATGGGTCAGGAGAGCAAGCCAGTGAACAGTACTCCTCTATGACCTGTGCTTCTGCTCCTGCCTCCAGGTTCCTGCCCTGAGTTCTTGTCTTGGGCTCCCTGAGAACTGTGACCCAGGAGATGTAAGCTGAATAAACCCTTTCCTCCCCAAGTTGGTGTTGGTCAGAGTGTTTTGTCATAGCAATGGAAGGCAAACTAGAACAGATATACATTAATGTTGAGGCTGTTATGTGGAAATTTAGTATGGGTTAGAATTAAAATTAATTTGTACTTTACATAAATTTAAGTATGAACCATTTTGTAAATGACATAAGTAATTAAGTTTACCATTATCCAATGTGAATAGATATTGAACTCAAGTAAAAATAAGTTAAAAGAATCTTGATTAAACATACATTGTGATTTTTAAGTTATCTGATTAATACTGGATCCTGTAGAAATAAGGTTTATACATATATATATAACCTTTATATATAGTACAATTTTAGTGTATAACTTAAGTATAAATTTTATAGAATGGGTTTTACAGGTCCTACTGGGTGCTGGTGGGTCACCTCCAGCAGATGACAGTACATACTTAATAAAACTTTAAATCTTCTACCTGTACAAATTTATATTACCCTTTATAAATTAATTAATTTTTTTTTTTTTTTTTTTTTTTTTTTTTTTTTAAAAAATTTTTTATGTTTATAAATGTTGTTGAATAAAAAAAAAATGACACCAGAATGGGCATAATATTTATTTTCTAAAAAATTTTTAAATTAAAAAAAAAAAAAATGGAGATAAGAGAGGAAAATGAAGGAGCCAATCAAATGAGTCCCAAAATCTGGAAAATGGAAATGTTTGGAAAAAAGTAGCACACAAAAAATATAATAAGATAAAGAAATATGGGAGAGAATAAGTAAAAGGATGGTGGTAAAGAGAAGGTCAGATCTATAATAGTACACTACTAGAGTTTTAAACTGAGGTCCCCCTTTGGTTTCTTTGTTTTTGGCGTCTTGTTCCTTCTTTCTTGTTGTTCGCTTTTGTGGGGCTTTTTTTTTCTGGTTTTTGTTTGCTTTTCTTGTTTTGTTGTGCCCCCTGCCCGCTTTTTAGTTTAGAGTTAAAAGAGTTAAGAAGTTTTTAAGTAATACTAATAACGGGTGGGCTTATAAAGCCTCAACATCAACTCACAAATTATAGCCCAGCAGTCTGCCCTCATTATAGCCTCATGCATGCTTTAATAGGTAAGGTGGCACAACTGAACTAAACTGAACTACCGCAAATAATTTATATTCAATTATTAAAACATAAGTTATTAAGTAAAATAAAAAGGAAATAGGTTAGAGTGAAAAAAAAAAAAAAAAATCAGGAAGGAGGATGGTAACACAGGGTTAAATGGCGACAGAGGTAAAACTTTTTGTCTGTATGGTGCTTTCATTTAGTTGTGACCCGTTTTTCAACCAATTTTCATTTTTTCATTTTCATTTATTTCTTTTGGATGTGCTTTTTTTCTTTACCAGGGGAGGGGGGGGAGGGTCCCTGTTATGAGAATAGAAAATGGGCAGCTTAAATAAAACCTGGTGCTAACACAGACTGGGATTTCATAAGCAAAAGGATGAAATTGAAAGCCTTATACTAAAAGCCTACTTTATAATCACAAACATAAACACATAATTTTAAATAGCAATCACAATTACAAAATTTTACTTTTTACTTTACTAAAAATTTAAATACTAAAAATTTTGAAGGTGTTATAAAGATAAATATTAGAATATTAAAGAACATTGGTAAAAAAAGAACAACAAAATCAGTTCCAGAATGACAGGAACCCTATTTTTCCCCTTATACTTTTCGATAAACGGAAGGAATAGTAGCACCCTAGTAAATGTAAGTCCTCTTTTAACCCCACCATCGTAATTTTAGTGGCTTTTTTTTTTTTTTTTTTTTTTTTTTTTTTTTTTTTGTTTTTTATTTTTGTTTATTCTTCCTTTTGGTGCCCTCGCATTTGTGACCCTTTTTTCGCTGCTGTATTTGGGAGGCTTATCCAATGTTCCACGCCCTTTCTTCCCTCCTCCTTCTTCCTTTGTTTACCTCCCCCCGTTCTTGGCCCCCATCCCCCCCCCTAACCCCTCTACACCACCATCTCGACCCTCTTTTCCTCCTCACTTTTCTCTTTGTCGCTGGGGCGGGGCGCGGGCCCTGGGGCTGCTGGGCCTCCCACCTCTAATACTGGGTCCCCTCCCCCCGCGAGCCCCCCGGCCACCCCCCGAGTGACCCAAGGTGCCTTACTACACCTACGAGCCAAACGTAGGAGAATGCGCCATCTGTCCATCCAACATCTTTCCAGATTCCCATTTTCCATATTCCTTCCCATTGCCAAACTCCGGAACCACTTTGCCAATCTTTTCCAATTCTTTGCCCAAATCATTCCAACGTGAACACCCCCATCTTTCTTCCAGATTCCGCCATTTTGCCATGTTCCAGCCCCCCCCCTGTTTTGTTTTAAATAAAGAGAAGGTGTTTCATATAATAATTGCAAAATTTAAAAAAATCAAGTTTAAGAAAATGAATAAAAGAGAGAAAAGGGTACAAGTGGCTGTTTTTTTAGAGAAGATAAGTGATCACAATAACGAATAAGTAAAAAAAAAAAACACAAAAAAACATAAAAAAAATATAAAAAAATAAAAATAAAAAAAAATATAATAAAAAAGAATACCCAGGTGAGGCCCCACAGGGGCCACCAGCTAGCCTGGGTGGTCGGGTGGTACCCACCCCAAACCCACCCTTGAAAAATAAGAAAATAAAAGAAAAAAGAAATCAAAAATCGGNGTGGTTTGAATGAGTGTCCCCCATAGGCTCTAGGTATTCAGACATTTGTCTCCAGTTGGTGGTGCTGTTTATGGAGGTCTTAGAAGGTGTGGCCATGCTGGGGGAAGTGTGTCACTGGGGGCGGGCTTAGTGAGCTTAACAAGCCTCGTGCTCTACAGTTGCTCCTCTCTGCTTCCTGTGCTCTTTGCGATATGTGACCCTCTGCTGCTCTGGATCCGGCCACCACGCCTCCCGCCACAATGGACTAATTCCCTGGAACTGCCAATTGTAAGCTCAAATAAACTCTTCCTTTTATAAGTTCCTTGGTCTGGTGTTTTATCACAGCAACAGAAAACTGACTAATACAGATGGAATACTGTCTTTTAAAACTAAATTATCTTGTAGATAAAATTGGATGTTACAGATAACATTATAAAAGGACATTGGATATTGTGCTGGATAGCTTTAGTGTCAACTTGACACACCTAGGTTGAGGGATGTTATCGACTGCTGTTGCCAGCAGCTGAAACTGGCCAGCCCTCCTGGGGTCGTGGGTATTTTCTGTGGGGTTCCCTTTGGCAGGAAAACAACAGGAAGCTGATGGCTTGCAGAAATGAGAGACAGAGAAAAGTTTCCCAAATCCACAGCAACTTTATTGAACGGGGGCAGTGCTTATATAGCAGTCTTAGGAGAAGGCAGGAACCTGGAGGCAGGAGCTGAAGCACAGGCCATAGAGGAGTACAGTTCACTGGCTTGCTCTCCTGATCCATGCCCAGCCTGCCTTCTTATATGGTACACAAAATCCTGCCCAGGGTGGCACCACTCATTGTGGGCTGGGCCCTCCCACACTGCTTGACCATCAAGACAATGCTCCACAGATGTGGCCATATTGTAAACAACATAAGTAATTAAGTTTACCATTATCCAATGTGTGAATAGATATTGAACTCAAGTAAAAATAAGTTAAAAGAATCTTGATTAAACATACATTGTGATTTTTAAGTTATCTGATTAATACTGGATCCTGTAGAAATAAGGTTTATACATATATAATTTAAGCCTTTATATATATTACAATTTTAGATGTATAACTTTAAGGTATAAATTTTATAGAATGGGTTTTACAGATCCTACTGGGTGCTGGTGGGTCACCTCCAGCAGATGACAGTACATACTTAATAAAACTTTAAACCTCTACCTGTACAAATTTATATTTACCCTTTATAAATTAATTAATTTATTGGCCATTTAAATATACTGGCAGACCTGAGTAAGGGAAAAATCAATTTTGGTTTTAGAGTTAGCCTTTATGAAATCTATGTAAATAGAAGAATCACACAAATTAATTGTTTACCAAAACCTAAAAATGACAAATAGTTGTTAAAGAACATTAATTAGTTTTAATTTTTGTTAGACCAGGCTGGCTCAAAAATCTTCATTAGGATGGCTTGTTATTGTTGCTAGGTGGTAGGTTACAGACCATGTGATCCAGGGGCCTGTGAATTTTAAAAATAAAAACAAATCTAAATGGCTCCAAAATTATTTAAGACCTTTTTTATTAATAAATTTTAGAATTCTTTAGGATTCTTAATTGATTGATTTTGAAATGCCTAGGACTTATTAATTGATCAGTTGGGCACAACTCGTTTAAAGATGTTTTTTGGGTACCCAAGTATCTGATTTAGAGAAGCATGCTTGAGATGGAATTCAACTCTACAGATTTTAATTGGCCATATAAAAGATTATCTTCAGGTAAAAATTGATGTGCAAGGAACAGTACAATTACCTCAATTCTGAACAAGTATCATGAGAAAGAACACAATAAAGTTCAAGGGCACATTTTTTCTGAATATCTTTTGGAAAAACCTGAATCACAATGAACTGGAACCATACTGAAACTTTCCAATCGGTGTGAAACACCTTGGGTTTATTTGGCCTGCAAGGAAAGGAAAATAAAATTTAAAAAAAGGAAAGGAAATAAAAATGCCTGCAACAAGAAGTTAACCTGGCTGCGACAGGCCCAAGGAATTCTGGGAAATATAGTTTTTGGCTCGAACCTGGAGCACCAGCATTGCTTTTTGTTTCCTGAGAAATGATTTTGGTTACAAATATTTGCAGCTCTGAGTTGGGACTACAATAATGGGGGACGCCTACAAAAGAAGGACTTAGTTATGACTGATCTGATATGGTCTTTCTGTATCTAAGGATGAAGGTGCTGGGATTAATCTGTACCTTAAGGTCTTGCAGGATTGTGTTTATAAAGTTTGGTGCACCAGAGTTTGGTCCATATATATTTATGACTGTGAACTCTTCATGGTTAATTGTTCCTTTGATTAGAATATAATGGCCATTGTTTTAATTTGAAGTCTATTTTGTCTGATATTTGAATAGCCACTCCTGCTTACTTTTTGGTACCATTTGCTTGGTGTATCTTTTTCCATCCTTTCACTTTAATTTGGTGCCTGTCTTTGAGGTTGAGATGGGTTTATTGTAGACAGCATATAGATGCATATGATCCCTTAATCCATTCTCCATGCCTCTGTCCTTTGATTAGGGACTTTAGATCATTAATATTTAAGCTTATTATAGAGAGATGTGTGTTGCTTCCTTTCACCTTATTTTCTTGGTATAGGTTTGTATTTTTGCAGTTATGCTTTTATTATTTTCTCACTCTACCTGCTTGGGGATAGTTGCTCCTTTCTCTGTCCTTTGAATTGTTTTGAGTATTCTCTGAATTGTTGGTTTTTTGGACATGTCATGAAAGATTTTTCTTTCTCCTTCTACTATAATCAACATTTTTGCTGGAAATAGTAATCTGGGTTGGTATCTATAGTTGTTTACACCAAGAAAACTTTGGTAAATGTTATTCTGGCTATCATAGTTTACAATAAAAAGTCAGCTGTAATTCTAATGGGTTTCCCTTTATATGTAACTTGTTGTTTTTCTCTTTGGCTTTCAGTATCTTATCTTTGTTTTTGGCATCTAGTGTTTTAACTATGATATGGTATGGGGAATTTCTTTTGTTATCTTGTCTATTTGGTGTTCTATATGATTCTTGTATTTATATGGGTATGTGGTTTTTCTATTTTGAGAAATTTAATTCTATAATTCTGTTGAAGATCTGGTCCATACACTTATTCTAGAATTTTTCTATTTCGTCCATACCTATGATATGAAGCCTCTTCATGTTCCCTGGTTATTCCACTCTTGGGTTTTTTTTTATAGTATTTGCTTGAGTTCTTCATTTCTTCCATGTTATCTTCTAGAATCAGTATTCTATTTTCTGCTTCATATATTCTGTTATTGAGGTTTTCTCCTGCCCTTTCCTGTTTACTGGATGAGTCAAACCCGGGTCCTCTGCAAGAGTAGTTGGTGCTCTTTACCTCTGAGCCATCTCTCCAGTCCTGGAATGATTTTTTAGTTTCTCTTTTCCAATCTCAGATTTGGAAATGTTGACCTGCCAAGGATTTGGATTCAGGCCTTGAAATCCGGGGAGCTTTTCTTGGTATCTTCTCTGGTGGAAGGGACTTCGGTGCTTGGAAGGCAGCCTTGGCCTGGGGCTTCTTCAGGCCTATCAAGCATACCATATCCTTCCCCAGAAAGGCAGGAGGACAGCTGATGTGCTGGCTCCATAGCTCAGACATGCTCCTCCAGTTCTGCCACATATCAGGGGTGACCTTGTGATGTACTGTCTCGTGCATTATCAGAACTTCCTGGTAAAATATCTTAAACTTACAAAAGGGGCAGGTGATAGTTGGGATGTGACTCATTTTCTGAGTTGTGGAGCGACTTGTTTGAAGACTTCCAAGGGGAAGAGTCAAAGGTCTATCCTGACAGTCAGGGCTGGGCTTGTACTTGCAGATCTCCCTTTCAAGGCTGTCACTATGTCCACCTGCCAGTGCCCATTCCCCTCTGATTTACAGGCAGGGCTCCAGGCCTGTGTCACAGTTCTTCTCATTTTCAATTTCTCGCTATCATTAGTTAGATTTTTACAGAAATTCTGAGGTTCACTGTGTGTTGCTGATAGGCCAACACAACCCAGAACACTCTGGAAGAGAGAAGGCATCTCCCTAGGCTGCTTGGCAAGGGGGCTGCCTTGGACAACTTTGGCACTGTCAAAACCCCTCTTTATATTTCTGGTCTGCATAGTGCAGGTTAACAGAGCATCTTCCATTTCCTGGTTTTACCTTCACTCTTGACCTCAGTAGCAACATCCACAGGATGCTTGTCTTAGTGGTGTCTCTTCATGTGATACCTCAGAGAGGATTTCTGGGCTTCTACATAGTCACAGAATTTGTAGTTGTATGGTTTTTGACCTGTATGAATTCTGAGATGAATAAGGACATAGGAATTGTAGTGGAAACACTTCCCACAGTAATTACACTATCTTGAACAAGTTGGCTACTTTTACTTTCCTCCTACAGCATTTTTATGCAAATGGAGACCATCACGACCCACTTCTCAACCCAAGGCTGTATTTTCTTGTGCTGTGGAGGTGAATTCCTGGAAGCATATCCCAGCCTGCCTCCTATCCACAGACATGGTGGGTGATTGGGCCGTTGGCTTCCTGTCCTTCTTGTGTAACCTGGAGTGCAGGACCAGCTGGTGGTGGGATCTGAAGGCTTTGGAGCACTCAGAGCACTGGGTTTGCTTCTCCTTCTTACTGGACAACTTGGCATCTCCATCCCTGAAGGCACTTTATCCTTGGCCTGTTTGGACTTGTCTTCATCTTCAGTGAAGCCAGCACAAGTTCTTCTATATGGTTTGATCTTTCCAGGACTTTCTGACTTCCTTCCACTCCAGATTTCTCCAATCTCCTCTTTCTCTGAACATGAATTGCTATTGTAAGTGCTTCCTTCCTGGCTCCAATTTCTCACCTTTCCTGTGGTAGCCAGCAGCCAAGCCTAGTAGGTGGTCACTGGGTCCAGCTCACGTATCCAGGTGATGGATCTGCTTGTGGTTTCTGCCTGAGGTTTGGGTCTCAAGTTCAATTACTTCAGTAACTCTTCCCTGGAGGACTCCATTCCACTTTCTTAAATTATCTAATGGGCTTAAGAACTGTAAAAGACAATTTTATTCAGAACTATACATTATTGTACAATCTGTAAAGGCTTCATAGTTAAGCAAAATGTGTTAATAGTTGAAATATTTAGTATCAGCAATGGTTCATTCTGCTGAGGGGTGTTGACTTGGTGCTAGCAGCCCTACCCAAACAAAGGCTATTTACCTACAAGTTGGGTACATGCAAGTGGGCATTAAGACACGCTGTTGAAGTCCTGGTGTGAGCAAAAAAAAAGGACAAAGAGAACACACTTGCAAGTGTACACTAAGTATCTGGAATGCCAGAGATCCTCAGCAAAGGCCACCAGAAAGACAACATTTTGGTCTCATTGAGTCAGGCAAAACTCAACTACTCCCACAGTTACCTGGAAGATCCATGCAGGCAGTGGCAGCCAAAAATGTTAGTGTACCCCCAATCCAATTGGCTATTAGCCCACTCCTATAGAGGAATAACATATGCCTGGTTTACAAACCTTTAGAAACTAAGAAATGGTATGAAGAAAGCTGTACTTCATAGACTAATATACCACTTAAACAATTGTATCTGTGCCAGCAGAGTAAGTTGTCATGCAGATCAATGCCATTTAAATGCCTATACCTCTCACTGGTTATGTTTTGTTAGTAGGATTAAAAAAGGAGACCCCTGGATGGACTGCCAACCCGAGGAAAGAAAAGCCTGGACAAAGCTGAGAGTCCCAAGTGTCACTGAAAAGTGGACTGTCTTTCTTCTCATCTATTCTTGCCCATTTTCCCATAGCCTAGGGACCACTCTAGGAAGAGGCAGGTGGGTTAGAATGTAAGGGCTGAGGAGATGGGGTAATTCCTTAGATCTCAACGAATATGGACTGGAATCTTATTTGATCAACATGCTTGTGGATACAAGACTCCCCAGTTGGAATATGGGAACCTTGGGTTGTTTAAAATTTGTGGGGCTGGAGAGATGGCTCAGAGGTTAAGAGGGTTAAGAGCAACAACTGCTCTTGTAGAGGACCCAGGTTCGATTCCTAGCATCCACAAGGCTGCTAAGAACTGTCTTTAAGCTGGGTATGGTGGTGCATGTCTTTAATCCTAGCACTCAGGAGGCAGAGGCAGGCAGATCTCTGTGAGTTCAAGGCCTGCCTGGTCTACAGAGTCAGTTCTCAGCCAGCTGGAGCTACAAGGAGACCCTGTCTCAAAAAAAAATTTAAAAATTGCACATAGATACTATCTTGTTTTCCATGAATGTTACTTACATTCATTGCATATGCTTGACAATTTGTTCACTTCATGGTTGGAGTTTTTGGATATTAATTGGCTTCAAAAGTAGAGCAAATACCTGTCCTAAACTTCAGAACGAAGAGTGTATTTCTCTACCTTTCCTTCCAATGTTTTGGAGAAGCTCAGTGCTGTGTCTTTCCACAAGGAGGCCTCAAGGTTGAACAGGGCCGGGATTCCACGTAGAATCAGCACAAAGCTCTACTTCTGTCTTAATCAGTGAGTTGCTCAGTTGATTAAGTCAATCCCAGCAACGTGAAGATAGGGATTTCAACAATTTTAGTCTGGGGTTTCATGCTCCAGGAGCACTGAGGAGAACTACATGGTCTTTCCTTCTTGGGGATCTGGTCCATCCAGGGATCCAGTCAAGCACTTACATAGAGGACATGGAGGAGCAACCCATGAGGAGGCAGAGCTTGTTAGGGCGAGCCTTCAGCCAACCACACAGGAGCTTCCCTTGAGGCCACACCCCCTGGCACCAGGAAATCAGAAATGAGCCAGGATCTTGAAGTGGATTTCCAGATTGCATAATGCCTTTCTCTATTAGTCACATTTCTCTTGTTGAAAAAACAAAAAAGAAAAGCTGCTAGAGACCTGCAATTTGAAATAAAAAGAGATGAATTTAGCTCATAGTTTTGGAAATATTTGCTTTTAGTCTAATATGTTTATTTTTTTCCTGAAGAAGTGTATTAGGGTTCTCTAAAGAAACACAAGCAACAGGATGAATATATATATAGCTATGTACAATTTATTGAGTTGCTCACATGACAGAGCTCAAGGATTCCAACAGTAGCTACACCACACTGGAAAGGCCAAGACGAGAATCCAGGGAACTGCTCAGTCCGCAAGGCTGGATGTCTTAGAAGTCCCAATCCAGTGCTGAAGGCCCAAATGGGTTCTAGGAGATCTGCCAGTCTCAGTACACGCTGAGATCCAAAAGGTTGATCACAGCAACAAGACAAACTCACCAGATGAGAGAGGCAAGCCGCAGGAGAAAAAGAGACCATCTCCTTCTGCCACGGCCTTAAATACTGCCTGACGGCAGAAGGTAACGCCCACATTTGGGGTGGGCCATCCAGATTGAGGTGGTCCAATCAGAAGACCCTTTTTCTCTTATTTGTTCCTTAGTCCAGTCAAGTTGACACCCAGGATTACACATCACAAGAAGAAAAACGTGCACAGTTTAAGGTCTTCCTGGAATGCACATCCTGGTGGCTTTAAGGACTTCCTCCAACGCTGAACCTCCTCAAGTTTCTGTCAATTCCCTGGGGCTGAACCTTTATCATGAAAACTTTGAGGAACATTTCAAAATCTAACTCAGTGTCAAGTATGGTGGCCTAAGCTTTTATTTATTTATTTATTTATTTATTTATTTATTTATTTATTTATTTTTGTCCTTTTGGGACAGGGTCTCCCTGTAGCCTCAGCTGTCATGAAACTCACTTTGTAGAACATGCTGGCCTTGAACTCATAGAGATCCACCTGCCTCTGGCTCCAACGCTGGGAATAAAGGTTTGTCCCATCACACCAGGCATCCCCTTCCATCTAATCCAGCACTTTTGTAGCAGAAGCAGAAAGATCTCTGTGATTTCAAGGCCAGCCTTGTCTACATATCAAGCTGAGGCTACAGAAACACCCTTTCTCAAAACTACTGAAAACAAAACAAAACAAAGGAAAGCAAAACAGTATTTCTTCCTCCCTCCTTTACTTTCTCCATCCCTTCTCACCCATTCTCTCTCCCTTCCTTCCTTCCTTCCTTCCTTCCTTCCTTCCTTCCTTCCTTCCTTCCTTCCTTCCTTCCTTCCTTCCTTCCTTCCTTCCTTCCTTCCTTCCTTCCTGATCCAGTGCTGCGCTTAAAGGTATGTGCCACCACACCAGGCATCCCCATGATTTTATTCCAGCACTTTGGAAGCAGAAGCAGAAAGATATCTTTGAGTTCAAGGCCAGACTGTTCTACATATCAAGGTGAGGCAACAGGAACACCCTGTCTCAAAAATACCATATAACAAAACAAAACAAAGCAAAACATTATTGTCTCCCACCCTCCCTCCCTCCTTCCTTTCCTTTCTCCCTCCCTTCTTCTCTCCCTTTCTCTCTTCCTTCCTTCCTTCCTTCCTTCCTTCCTTCCTTCCTTCTCATTATGTAGCCCTGGCTGCCTGGAGATCACAAAGCTCCACCTGCCTCTGCCTTTAGAGTGCTAGAATTAAAGGCATGTGCCACTATGCCCAACTTCTTAACACTACTCTTCAGAGCTATCTACACATTGCTTTCTAAATATCTGTGAAAACACCAAAATTATTACCATTTTGTAGCCTGTTTAGGAAAAAAATCTATAAATATACATTCCTGCCACTTCTAAAGAGCACATCTTGGTTTCAGAAGCCATAAACAAGGCCTTTGTAGAAAGTGCACTGTGAATTTCCTATGGACCCCACACCACAATTCTTGCCTGAAGCCTCTCAATTGCTACTATATAAGACCCTAATCTGCAAATAAATGAGGTTTTTGGTCCCTCGAGGCAACTCCCAAGTCTCTGTTGACCTGTCGAGTTTACCTCATGGCCAAAAGTAATGAAATTAGGGGCAATCATTTAGTGAACAGTGATAGTTCCAGATGGCCAAGCAGCTGTTGTGATATGAGTTTCTGTGCAGGAACAGGGTGGATGCTCATCCTAGTGATGCAACTGAATGAGAGAAACAAAGGAAGGAAAAAATAAAAGTGTTAAAGTTGGAGTACTGAGCATTTCTAAACTAGCATGATTGTATGACTGTCTCCATTCAGTTTATTCTCTGCTTCCCTGATGTTCTGTGCTTGGATCTCATCATCTGGGCTAGTGGCTCCATTATGACTTTCTTAAGTAAAGGGAATTCACAGTGTTCTTTTATTCCTTAGAAGCCTCCTAGAGAACCTGAGCCTTCTTTGCTCATCCAGCACCTTCTATTCAGTCTCGTTCATGTTAGAATGCTATGCAGAAGGCTTTGTTGATCCAAGGTTTTGTGATCAACCTCTTTCTATATTTCATACATCTGTATCCAGGTCTGGTAGGAATTCACATAGCTTGTACCTTAGACTAGAAGATTTTGTGTTTTCTTTCACTTTGAATGACACCAATGGGATTATGGATAAAAGCAGAGTGCTGCATTTAAAATCATGTTAATATGCAAATCTTAATGGAATGCTTAGGTAGTTATATTGCATTATTTTGCATGTGGGTGCATCTGTGTGTGTGTGTGTGTGTGTGTGGTGTACACATGTCAGATGAACAGCTCTCTCACTCTCCACCTNAATGCTGTTGGAGTGGCTAGACTCATAGTGTGAGTTTTCTCCCAAATGGCTTCTAGACAGGGAGAGAGAAGAAATGTAGTGATCATTTAATTTTTAGATCTGAACAATAGTGAGTTTGTCTTTTTTTGGCTGTAGATAGGTGCCCTAGTATTGAGTTAGGCCAAGATTTGAAGTTTTACACTGGAATAGTATTTTTTTTTAAATTAAGAATAAGATTAGCAGTAAGAAATAATTGTTAGATAACATTTTGTATGAACTTAAGTCTAATGCCTGGACAGTGTAATCTTTTGGACTCTTTTTTTTTTTGAGATAGGGTCTCCCCACCTGTCCTGGAGTTGACTCTGTAGACCAGGCTGGTCTTGAACTCACAGAGATCTTCTTGCCTCTGCCTCCTGAGTTCAAGATTAAAGGCATGTGCTACCATGCCTGGCTTAAAGATGGTTCTTTTTTTCTTTTTCTTTTTCCTTTCTTTTCTTTTTTTCATAAACACAGTAACTGTAACAGTTTTGTTCAGCTGTAAAAACATTTCAATACTTATTAATTCCAAAGATCTGAACACCATGTAGTTGTGGCATTTTGGGAATAAGTACACTCAGGAGAGAAACTGTGTTTAAAAAAAAATATGGAACGCTTCACGAATTTGCGTGTCATCCTTGTGCAGGGGCCATGCTAATCTTCTCTGTATCGTTCCAATTTTAGTATATGTGCTGCCAAAGCGAGCACTAAAGATGGTTCTTATCCACCATGTGGGTGCTGGAACTTGAACCCAGTCCTCTGTTAGAGCAGTCAGTGCTCTTAACCACTGAGCCATCGCTCAAGCCCCATCCTTTGGACTCTTAAAGGAATATAGTAATTATTTTATGTTTTGGTTATACTTTCCTGTTGGGGTATTTAAAACCATACAGTTAGCCCAAATAAATTGCTTTTACTTTTTAAGGTCAGTTGAAGATTTGGTCCTTGGGGTTTACTTGAGCTTTGTGGGGGGAGCCCCTGGTTCCTTTGCCTTTTTTTCTTTTTTTTTTTGATCAGTTCCATCTGTGTGAGGATAAATCACTTGGAAGTCTGGAGGAAACTTCAAGTTTTGACCCTCCTCTTTGTAGACTGGAGACTGGCTTAAGTCCCTCTAGTGGGGGCTCCATGGCCTCCCTGAATAAGAGGACAGCTGACTTTTTATAGTTACAGGACATTTTGAGATACCTCATAGTCTCCTGCAGGGCAAGGAACAAACTGTCCCTTAAGCCCCTGTTGACCAGATTAGTATGGGCTTTTATTTTTATTTTTTTCTTTTTAGTTTTGCCCTTTTTTTGGTATCTTTGAGACAGGATCTCCCTTTTAGTACCAGGTGTCCTGGAGCTTGCTCTGTAGACCAGGCTGGTCTTGAACCCACAGAGATCCACCTACCTCTGCCTCCTGAGTGCTGGGATTAAAGGCGTGCACCACCACACCTGGAAGTATGGGCTTTTAAGTATGGTTCTTTTTTATTTTTATTTTTATTTTTTGCCCTCCCCCCACCCAGGCCATCATTCTTCATAAATTCTGTTTCCATGTTTTGATTATTCTAGGTCTATACTTTTTCCTTTTGCTTCAACTTTGACACTTTCTTGACAGTTACGTTCTTGTTGAGGAGCTTTAGGACCCAATCTTTATGATCTAAAACCTTATGCATGGAGTCTCTGGCCTCACTGATGTGGTCCATCACCAGTTTACACCTCTGCATGTTTCCCTGTATTAGCTCTTTTATTCGATGCAGATCATCGTCAGTTGCTGCTTTTTTCTTTGGAATAATCCCTTCCTGTAGATTGGTAAATCTTTCATAAACATCATGTTCTAGGTTTGTCAGCTGTAATAACTGGGCAGCACAGAGGTGGACTTTCCAGCCTTGGGCACGACAGGATACTCCTTTTTGATTAGCTATTTCCTGTAGCATAGCTTTCTTCTCCTCTTTGACCCAGATGTCACTGTATCTCTGAAAGTGATGGTAAGCAGCTTTCCAGGGGTTCCGATAATAACGAAGCAAAGTAATGGGAGGTCTAGGCTGCATTGGGACATACCTCACACCTTCTTCATCAATATATTCTTTGGGAGGAGACTTGCACTTCTCAGCCTTTACCAAAAGACTTTTGGCCACAGACTTTTTTATTTTATTTTATTTTATTTATTTATTTATTTATTTATTTATTTATTTATTTATTTATTTNCTGAAAGATGGCTCAGTAGGTAAAAGTACATTTTTGTGGAGGAACAGTTCATGTGGCAAAAATAGGTAGTTTTTTGAAAGTTAAATTCAACAGCTGGACTTGGAGTGATGTGTGGTATGTGTGTGTGTGGTGTGTGTGTGTGTGTGTGTGTATGTGTGTGTGCATGTGTGTGACAGTCTCACATAGTCCAGGCTGGTTTCTCTATGTATCTGAGAATACCATTGAACTTCTGATTGTTTTTTAAAATTTTTATTTATTTTTTATTTTATGTGTATTGAGCGTATTGCCTGCATGTATGAAAATGTACCTGTGTCATGCAATGCCCATGGAGAACAGAATGTCAGATTCCCCTAAAGTTGGAGTGACTGGCTGTTAGCCACCATGTGGGCACTGGGAACGGAACCTCGGTTGCTGCAAGAGCAGCCAGTGCTCTTAACGGCTGAGCCTTCTCTCCAGCCCTGAACTTCTGATTCTTTTGCTTCTACCTTCAGAATGCTGGGTGACAGCCATGCGCTGCCAGGCCTGCTCCTGTTCCTGGACTTGAAGCCTTCTGTGTGAATTAATATTTGCTATTTTCTTTTTGTTTTTACATTTGTTTATTTATTATGTGTTTGCGTGTGTATGTGTACGTGTGTGATGACGTATGTGTGGAAGTCAGAGGACAACTTGTAGGAGTTGATTCTCTCCTTCCGCCTTCTGGGTTCTGAGGATTGAACTCAGGTCCTTGGGCTTGGCTGCAGTATCTTGACCCTCTGAGCCATCTTGCTGGCCCAGTAAATATATTTCTTCTCTCTCTTTTTTATAAAAAAGAACTTTTTCTTTGATTATTGTAAATTTTGATCTTTTATATTTTCCCAGAAAAAAAATCATATACATCATTGAGATATTCAAGTTCATTGGCAAAATATAGCAGGCACTTAAATTCATAGCATCTTACATGTAAAATCTCTCCAGTCTCTGTTTAATTAAAACATTTTATCTTATTTTTTTGAAAAATGACAAGATTATTTCTATTTGACCAGTAAGTACACATAGGCAAAAAGCATAAGGAGCATCCATATAAACCCAATTAGTTGACATCTGAGTTCAGTTTTTGTACAACCCAGGGACCCCAAATCTAGTTGAAAAGCTTTGCTTACATGAACATGTTGATTAAATGAAAAGAGAAAAAAAATACAGTCTGTTTTTGCTATGATCTCACAAATCATCCCTCCTCTTGGCCCTTACAATCTTACATGCCAGCCTCTTTGGGCTTTGGAGGGGAGGGTGAGAGACAGTGAGAGATAGAAGATTCGTTTTTTTTTTTTTTTTCTGAGGTGACATGTCAAGCTCTTGGTACTAAGTTCTGTTTGCAATGGACTGGTGGGTCATTTAGCAGTCTCCTTTTAATTCTAGTAACAAAGCACAAATATTAAATATTAAGATTATAACAAGTTACTCTGGGCACAGACATATATGCTTGGATAATGTTTTGGTTTGAGCATTATAACTCTTTGACAAAGGGATGCCAATAGCTTTCTAATGTGGTCAATAGAGCCTTCTGACATTAGGAGGCACCAAGGCTTTAAGTAAAACATTTTAATTATATTTTATTTAGTGTGTATGTGTATGTGTGCATGTGTGTGTGTGTGTGTGTGTGTGTGTGTGTACCATGGCACACACTGAGGTCAGAGAACAGTTACTGATCCATCTCTGTTTCATTTGTTTGTTTGTTTTTTGTCTTTTTTTGAGACAGGGTTTCCCTGTAGTCCCAGCTTGCTGGAACTCACTATGTAGACCAAGCTGGCCTTGAACTCACAAAGATCTGCCTCCTGAGTGCTGGGATTAAAGGTGTGCATCACCACGCCTGGTGAGATTTGACTATATTAAGTCTAAGTTTCTCTAAAGAAAACTTGGAGACAGGGTTTTACGTAGCCTAGGCTGACCTTGAATGTGCTGTGTAGCTGAGAGAGAATGGTCTTCCTGCCTCCCTCTCCCAAATCTGAGGATTACAGGCTGCACTACCATGCCTAAGCAAATGTACTTAGTGATTTTCTTGATTTAGTATTATTATTCTTATTAAATTATTTTTTATTGGATTTTAACTAATTTTAATTTTTGGTTTTTAATTTATTCATCTTTATTTTTAAATATATTTTTAAAATTTTATTTATTTTGTATGTGTATGAATGTACTGTCTGCATGTAGGACTGCACACCCGTGTTGTGCAATGCCGCGGAGGTCAAAGAGGGTGTCGGATTCCCCTGGAACTGGAGTTAATTCTCAGCCGCCATGTGGGTGCTGGGGATCGAACCCAGGTCCTCTGCAACAGCAGTCGACGCTCTTAACTGCTAGGCCATCTCTCCAGCCCCTTAAATTATTTTGTTAGTGTTTTGCCTGCATGTATGTAAGTACACCTATGCATGTAGTGCCTGTAGAGGCCAGAAGAAGATATCAAATCCCCTGAAACTGGAGTTACAGATGGTGGTGCCAGAAACCAAATCCAGGTTTTCTGTAAGAGCAGCCAGGGCCCTTAACTACTGAGCTATCTCTCTAGCCTCTATTTATTATTATTATTAAAATATTGTATTTATTATTTTTATTTTTGTATGTGTCCGAGTGTATTGCTTGCTTGTACATAAGTGCACCTGTGTTGTGCAATGCCTGCAGATGTCACAAGAGGACTTGGGATCCCCTGGAACTGGAGATACAGAAAGCTGTTAGCCACCGTGTGGGTGCTGGGAATTGACTCTCCGTCCTCTGCAAGAGCAGCCAGTACTCTTAACCATTGAACTATCTCTCCAGTCCCTATTATTTTTATTTTTTAATAATATATTAAACTTTTATTTTATTTTATTTCTTTTTTATGTGTATGAATGTGCTGTCTGCATGTAGGTTTGTGCACCTGTGTCGTGCAACCGGTGGAGGTCAGAAGAGGGCATCAGATTCCCCTGGAACTGGAGTTAAAGATGGTTCTTAGCCGCCATGTAGGTGCTGGGGATCGAACCCGGGTCCTCTGCAAGAGCAGTCGGTGCCCTTAACTGCTAGGCCATCTTTCCAGCCCCCTATTATTATTATTATTATTATTATTTTTTTTTTTTTAAAGCCCATCAACTAATTTACTGTAATTCAACCTGTGCCCAACAGAGGCCCTGGAGGGAGCTAGAAGTTGAGGACTGGGGTGTGATGAAAATAGTGACAGTTCACTACAGTCTGTTCAAATTGTCCATGCGAAGATTTCAGTCACCTCTGTCCGCCATCCCTGGGCTGGCTGGGCTCCAGCATCGCTTCCTTCCTTCCCTCTTCTTTCCTTCCTTCCGTCTGTACCTCCTCCATATCGCGAGCCTGGCCCCTGCCCCACCTGGCTCAGGTTAGCACACGTTTGCAGCTCACGAAGCCAGGTCCCCTCTCGATGAGTTCAGCTTCCGTAATTTATGCGGCCGGATTTCACGCAGTAGCGTGTAGAAGGCATCCTCCACACCCTGCCCGGTCTTGGCTGAAGTTTCTTTTCTTTTTCTTTCTTTCTTTCTTTCTTTTTTTTTTGGTCTTTTTGAAGTTTCACTGTAGGGGGTGCTGTAGCTGCGGGCAAGGTCCTGGACTGCCGAGACAAGTTCCGCACCAGAGCACCACTGGCACATCGTCCGAGTCCTTCACCCGCCTGATCTAATCCCTGGGAAGGACAGGGTGTATGTGAGCCAGCAAGCAGGCTGCCAGCATGGCTGTATCCAGGACATGCATGGAGAGGACACTAAGCCTCAGTCTGGACATGGAATCTTCCTTCTTTCCCTACCTGTGCCATGGGCTCATGAGCTAGCCATATAGGTAGCTCACCTGTACTGATGGATGTCTTCAAAGGACTTGGTGTTGTTAATGGCAAACACACAGAGGAAGCCCTCCCCTGTGCGCATGTACTGGTTGCACAGGGCACTATACTCGTCTTGGCCTGCTGTGTCCAAGATGTCCCTAGACATGTCTCCCCATCAATAACTACCTGTTTCCGGTAGGAGTCCTCTGTGGTGGGGTCCTTCTCATCCACAAAGTGGTTCTGGATCAGCTGGATGGTCACGGCACTCTTCCCCACGCCTCCAGCGCCCACCACCACAAGCCTGTATTCTGTCATTGCTTCTACAGGGGCTCTCATTCCCGGAGCTCCGGCCCCACTACTTGCTGGTGTGCCTGCCCCAGGGGCCGGGGCGGGGCGCAGACAGGCACCAGCCTATTATTATTTTTGAGACAAAGTTTTATTATGTAGCCAGGCTAGCAACAAACTCCTTGTCCTCCTGCCTCGGCCTCCCAGTGTCCTAGGATTGCAGGTGTAGACTATCACGCTTGGCTGTTTATTATTTTTGAATTCATTTATTTATATCTCTCTGTTTTTTGTTTTGTTTTTATTTATTTTTGTTGTTGTTTGACACAGGGTCCCCCTGTAGCCCCAGCTGGCCTGTATATGTAGACCAGGATGGCCTCCATCTCACAGAGATCCACCTGCTTCTTTCTTCTGTGTTGGGAGTCTGTAACTCCAATTCCAGGAGAATTCCAGTTCCAGGGGAATCTGAGACCCTCTTCTGACCTCTTTGGCATTGCACGACATGGGTGCACAAAATCTACATGCAGACAGTACATTCATACACATACCAAAAAAAAAAAAAAAAGACATGTGCCACCATGCCCGGCTCTGTGTTTTTTTTTTTTTTTTTTTAGAATAACAGTGTTTTTGATCCATGTCACTTTTAGTCAGAGGTTGAACATTCAGCTTCTACTTTTATCGATTTTGCCATTGAGTCTGGTTGTGGGGGTCGCACCGGGGGTCTTAGCCAGCCCCAGACCTGTAGGACTGGCTGGATCGAGGAGGGTCAGGTGTGTCCGCTCACCCTTTCCGCAGCCTCCCTGTCCCAGAAGACAATCAGGCGCAAGTCAAGCAAGGTCTCATTTATTGTGGGTAACACAGCAGTTTATAAAGGCAAAAACCACAAAGATGTTTCCATGGTGCCAAGCAGGCAGCCAATTGTTTCAAAGGGCCAGGTACCATGCAGGCTGTATGTAATGATTATTCCATAGAACTTAATGGGAGCCAGGTACTGATCGCGAGCTGTCCATGAGTAAGGAAGTACCTCTGAGCCTATCAGAACTCCCCTTTTCCTTCCTCCCCTTTTCAGTTCGTGGTCATAGTGACTGTTGTAGTTACAATGGTTTACATGACTCTTTTGCTGAAGTTATTCGGTAGGCGAGGGACAGTCAGTGAAACTCGAGACAGGCTTAGAGATTTCCAACAGGCCACACTTTTGGAGAGCCTGCAGGGCCCAACATCCGGTGTTTTTTTCTTTCTTCAGGAGTGAATGCTGGGGGCAGAACCTTTCTTCTTTTTTTATTTATTCATTTTTTTGAGACAGGGTCTCATGTAGCTGAGGCTTTCCTCAAATTGCGTTGCTGAAACTGGCCTTGAATTCCTGATCCTCCTGCCTCTATGTCCCACCTGCCAGCATCACAGGTCTGTGTTATCACGCCCCACACATCTTTGTTGTTTTCCCTCGCTGATATTTAGACCTGTTCTGGTACAGAGGGAGGATGTGATATGCATTTGTTAACTGAATGAATGAATAATGAATGAATGAATGAATGAATGAATGAATGTGGGGAATGGGTGAGAAGCTTCTAGAAGCTTCCTTTCCAGAGAAGGTCCTGGTGGGTGGGGCAGCAAGTAGACCAGGCCAGGGCACGAGTCCATCCGTGACAGGGAACATTTGCTAGGGCGGCACTTGCTAGGGCCGCGGCATGCCTCGCCGACCACAAGCAGCCTCTCACACAGTAGAAAAGAGGTTGTTGGAATTCATGGAAGTCATACCACTCATCCCAAGCTCCACCTCCACGCCACGAGTCCAGGGTTGAGCCATCTATTGACCACAGAGAGAGGGGAGAAGGTTACCACTAGGGTAGCAGAGTCACTAGGATGGATAAGCTGGACAGAAATGGTGTCTTGGGGTGTTAAGGCAAAAGATAGTTATTTGGAATGAAAACATCTCTAGGCACTTACCCTTAGATAAGGTTCAGAGCATTGAGCTTACACTGTTGCTGCTGAGAATGAGTGTGGCTGTGCCTTAGACTATACCTCAGGGAAGAGGGGACCCTGGTCAGCTGAGCAGGGAGGTGCCCTGAAGGTAAGACCAGCCTCCACCCATATTTCCCAAGGGTTGCTGGATATCAGATCATCAGTGAGGGATTTCTTTGGTGTGAACTTGTCCCTTGCATTTGGGACCCAGGTCCATGTACCCAGATGTGAGGCAGGAGCCACTAAGTAGCTAGAAGGACTAATTATGGGGAAGACAGTGAGGTGCCCACCCTTAGCTATACCCAAGAAAAGGGAAATCTTTAGACATGAGCAGGCACGACTTCTCATTGCCACTCCATCTTGCTCCTCTGATAGAAGCGTGGACCATTGTTCTTTACTTGTTACTGGCCTTCTGGACAGTTTCATTGGCTCGGAGAGGCAGAGAGACTTGCTTTCCAGCAGATCAGAAAAAGTGAGTCAAGGAAATAGGACCCAGGAAACATTGTGGTGACTTATATACATGGGCAGTTGAGTGGCTCAGCTGGTAGGAGAGGGGTAAGGACAGGGATGGGGGATGTGCAGTGCAGGAGATTGGACAGATACCACGCAGCAGATGAGCAGAGGCCGCAGGCAGCAGGCTGATAGCAGAGTGGGAGACATGCAGGGGGAAAGCCAGGAGGACCCTCCGCTCGGGCACCTCCTCAGTGTCCTCTACCTCCAGATGTTCTGGAATAGCTGAAGGACCAATTCTGTTTCTGGGCTAGAAAGTAAGCGTTGGGAGGCAAGTCTGAAGGTGACAACCTCTAGGTGTTGTGTCACCCTGAGACTAGCCTCATTTACTTCTGACAGGTTAAGAACTATACAAGTAATTTTAATGGATATGATTATGTTCCCATCACAAAATAACGTGGCTCTGTTCCATAATTACTAAAAAGGGATCATTGTGAGAATGACTCTTAATTAGCAGGCAGCTATAGAAAAATTTTTCAGTAGATCTGGGAAGCACCGTTAATAACCTGTTATGCTATGTCTGGGGTTGAACCACCATGTCATGTCAAAGAGTAGATTTATAGCTCCGTTTCTAATCATTTGAAAATAATTAAGAATGTGCTATGCATCTGACTGGGCAGATTTGAGGCACAAAAAACCCATATATCTGCATTAGAGAGGGAATGGATCATTTCCGGCCAAAATGGAGATCAAAGCTTTTTCAACATCCATTTGGCAAGAGCATGCACACGTTACAGCTTCTCCAAGTCTCTTTGATTTTAGATAAATAGCATTCAGCTTTCCTTCCCTGCTCTCCATGGTCTTCTCAGAAGTCAAGAGGAAAATCCAAAATCGTTAGGAAGTTCTGACCTTGGCTGGGGATTTGGGGAATCTAGCCTCATGTACTCTTTCTGTTAGAGTGAGGATGTTTCTACAGGATGCTGCCTTTGCCCAGGGTGGCTCGGGGAAGCAGCTCTGTTCTTTCTTCTAAGGGAGACTTTTTATTTTTATTTATTTAGGACTCCTTTTTAGCTCAGAAGTCTTCCTGCCTCCCAGGAAACCTGGACTGCTGAGGCAAGTGGGGCCTTAGGGAGCGGCATCCACTCTGGGCAACCCTGGCATCCTAGCTAGAAAGGTGGAGGGAACCGATGCTCACTGAGTGTCTGTGCCCACATCATCACAGGGGTCACTGTCATACTTCCAGTAGAAAAGGCGTGGTCCTCCTCACTGACCAACTAATGAAGGGATCCCAAGGCTGAAGAGAACCCTTAAGTCTCATACATCATTTGCATTTGAACCCTCTGATTGGCTTATTCATTGTAGTAGTGACTGCTCTGTTGCTGTGATAGAATACCATGTCTAAAAGCAACCTGTAATGGAAATGGCTTATTTTGGCTTAGGGTTTCGGAGGGTCGATACATCGTGGTGGGGAAGTCACGGCAGCAGGAACAGGAAGCTGGCTGGTTACATTATCCACCACACACAGGAAGCAGAGGGAGAGTAAAGGAAGTGGGTAAGGCTATAAACTCTCAGAACTCACTCCCCAGTGACATACTTCCTCCAGGAAAGCTGCACCTCTTTTTTATTTTTTATTTTTGTCTTTTTGAGACAGGGTCTCCCTGTAGGTCTGGCTGTCCGGCACCTCATAAAGGTTCCATAACCTCCCCAAATAACACTACTAACTACAGACCAAGTGTTCAAACACAGGACCCTTGAAGGACATTTCACATTCAAACCACCATCAAGGCAGTCTTGAAAACCTCTTAAGGAGGATCATCACTGTCCTGTTCAATGTAATGAGTGGTATATTCTTATTGTTCATACGAGGGAATACATCTGAAAGAGAAGAGGATGGTCCTCCCTACTCCCCTGATGTGGGAAGAGCCAGTTTGAATTAGGGGCTAGTTCTCAGCTAGCATCCCTCAGGGCACAACATGGAAGTCATGGGGTTCCTTTGACCCTGCCCCAAGAGGGAGCAACTTGTGGCCCAGGCACATGTCCTTAGGCAGGGCAGCAGCATACAGAGGCATGAGACTGGAGTCTGCAATTGGCTCTGAGAGATGACATCATTTTGCTTATAATAAAAGTGATTCACAGCATGCGATAAATTGAACCATCATCACAGAATTCCCAGATCCATTATTTACGTGTATATAGGTTGAAGCAGGCCTGGGTTTTGAGTGTCGGTGGCTAGTGGGTTAGATGGGGATCAATCAGAGTGCTAACCTGGTAAGCTAGCGTGGGGTTGGATGGAGATTAATCAGGTCTCCAACCTGTGGAGTGGATTTTGAGTGGGTGCAGGCTGAAGATTGGCCATCAGCTGGCAGCCTGAAATTCCTGTCTAGAGACCAGCAGTTTTTGGGCAGGTGGGGTGGCATGGTCAGACTGGAAGCATTTTGCTTCTCAGGCTAAGGACCTGGGTTTGGAAGTACCTCTCAGGTTACAAAAGTGACCAACTGACCTCTGCATCGAGGGGTCAGTTCCCCAGCAGTGACTGCCGATGACCACTGCTTCCTTTCCCTTAGCAGGACTGTGCTGTACCTGCTCATAGCAAGAGAAGCTTCCTACACCCTGTCAGTCTTAATTCTCCTGGGAAATCACCATTAGCAGTGGGGTGCATATCCTTCTGAATACCCTCCTATACAGATATAACTAAGAATTTTGTCTTAGATATAACTTAGAATTTTGTCTTAGTGTTAGTGGGATTAGTCATGTTTCCCTATAATGCGTCATTTGCTCAACAATAAACTATGGATGTTTTTCAGTTATATATACACACCTAGCTATTTATTTCTCTACCATTTTTGCTTTCTTCGGGGCTGAATCTCATGTATCCAAGGCTGGCTTGAAACTGAATATTTGGCTCAGATAATCTTGAACTTCTGATTTTCCTGCCTTTGTCTCCCACATGCTGGGATTACAAGCATGCACTACCATGTCTGTTTTTTTTTCTTTTAAGGATTTATTTTTTATTTATGTGTATGTGTGTGTTCTATGTGTGTGCAGGTACCCACGGAGGCCAAGAGAGGGCATCGGATTCTCTGGAACTGGAGTGACAGGTGGTTGCGATCCTCCCAGTATGGATACTGGGAACTGAATTTGGGTCCTTTGCAAGAGTAGAGCAGCGAGCGTTCTTAACCACTGAGCCATCTCTCCACCCCTTCGTGTCTGTTTTTTTTTTTTTTTTACTTTTTATTATTACTATTTATCTCTCTATGTGTTTGAATGTACTGTCTGCATGCAAGTCTGTGCACCCGTGTCGTGCAATGCCGCGGAGGTCAGAAGAGGGTCTCGGATTCCCCTGGAGCTGGAGTTCTCCTGGAACTGGAGTTTCAGACGGCTCTCGGCCGTCATGTGGGTGCTGGGGATCGAACCTGGGTCCTCTGCAAGAGCGGTTGGCACTCCTAACCGCTAGGCCATCTCTCCAGCCCCTGTTTTTATTAGTCTACTGTCTATCGAGATATCTATCATTTATCTAGTTTGACTTACTTGTTTTCTAGCTCCAAGGTCCAAACTGCAGACTAGATTTCCCCTCTTGTCACTGCTTCTGCCACCCCCCCTCCCCCAACTCCTCGTTTGGGCCACTGTTGGAACCTTTTGCTAGGATCCCTGCTGCCCTGGCGCTGCCTCCAGCAGGGTTAGTAGACCATTCAAAATGCAAGCTGGGGCAAGTTCTTCTCTGCTCGAAACACTCTTACTGCTTTCCTTCCATCAACATAAAAGCCACAGCCCTCACCTAGCTTCAGGGGCCCTCATGCCCCTCATGCATCCCCCATCCCTCTCCCGCAGCCCCTCGTCTGCTCTGTTCCGGCTACGTGAACCTCCTTGCTGCTCTTTGAACTTGCCCGGCTGCTGCTGCCTCAGGCCCTTGAGTTTGCTCTTCATCCAGCTTGGAATATTCTTTCCAGAAGGGCAAGTGGTTCCGTCTTTTACTTCTTTTCAGAGTTTTGCTGGCATTTCTTTCCTCCACACCTGATTTCTTAGGATGATTTTTTTAAAAAGCTATGTGCATGCATATCCCAAGTCAAAGGCAGCATTATATTTGCTGAAAACAAAAGAACTCAGATTAAGTGAAGAAGACCAATATGTTTAATCAATTTGTGTCCACATGTGCCTATTTTGTGCTAATGGATGAGGAAGAAAGAGGAGAGACAGGAGACTGTAGGGTGGGGGAGGCAGGGTGGGGGGAGGGTGTGGCAGAGTGAGCCGTTTGAATTGAAGATGCTGAAGGGGAAGCTGGGCGGGCGTGGTGGCACACGCCTTTAATCCTAGCACCTGGGAGGCAGAGGCAGGCAGAGGCAGGCAGAGGCGGATATTTGTGAGTTCAAGGCCAGCCTGGTCTACAGTGGGTTCCAGGACAGCTGGGGCTACAGGGAGACCCTGTCTTCAAAAGACAAAAAAAAAAAAAGATGCTGAAGGGGATTGTTACTCCAAGATCACAAGGCAGGACAGGGACTCATCCTCTGCTCTTCCTGACCACTCGGGGAGCTGGCCTCTGTGGAAAACCAAGCTTCGTTCTGATAGGGGACAGAAAGGACAGGGGGCACTTTCACATTGTGTATTATACAGACACATTTATACTCCATACTGTAGAAGGGAATCTGCACTTTACATATTTTTTTTAAATTTTATTTGTTTATTTTTTATGTGTATGAATGTACTGTCTGCATGCAGGTCTGTGCACCCGTGTCGTGCAATGCCACGGAGGTCAGAAGAGGGTCTCGGATTCCCCTGGAAGTGGAGTTCTCCTGGAATTGGAGTTACAGACGGTTCTCAGCTGCCATGTGGGTGCTGGGGATCGAACCCAGGTCCTCTGCAAGAGCAGTCTGAGCTCTCAACCACTAGGCTATCTCTACAGCCACTGCACTTACATATTAATAATAGCTTAACGCAATGTTGACGATCTGTTTGTTCTGAGTTAAGTCATCCTGCGGTGCCGCTGCAGAAGTACAAGGTTGGCACTAGTAGAAACTAACTTGACTGGAGCATTTCTAGAAGTGCTGAGCCTAGACATCCCCAGAACAAAGGAAGAGTGGGAGGGAGACAAGAGTGTTCAGGGAATTAACCGCAGACTGACCCTGTACATTGAGAAGACTCAAACCACACTCAGATGTGGAGGAAGTTCTGCTTTATTATGTACAGACCCTAGACCAGGCAAAACCTGCACCAGAGAAACTGAGACCCTGACCGTAAACATGTAGAAATGTTTATAGGATTTTCATGTCATCTTTTGGCAGTAATAATCATATTGGTGGATTTTAGACTTCCAGCACAGAAGTATACATTCCCTTTAGGTTATTATAGGAAATTCAGACAGCATTTTACAATGAAGCAGAGATTTTGGGCAAGTGTGGGGTAACCTCCTAGTCATTTGCTGCTGCTAGTACAATCTTAGCTTTTTTTGGGGGCGGTGGTATTTTTGAGACAAGGTCTCCCTGTAGCCCCAGCTGGCCTTGAACTCACAGAGAACTGCCTGCCTCTGCCTCTTGAATGCTGGGATTAAAGGCATGTGCCACCATGCCTGGCCCAATCTTAGCAGTTTTAACAAATAAGACACAAGCAGCAGGTACTTCCTGAAACACCACTGTGAGAGGCAGCATTTTCTAAGGCTCTCACAGACTGCAGTGTTTGAGCTTGTCCGCCTTGTCTTGTATCAGCCTTAGACTGAGTTCAGAGTGGCCTCTGTGATTTGGGTACAAGTAGAAGCTTCCAAAGGCCTAACATCACGGCTACATATATCAACAAGCATGCTTATTGTTAGGAGTACATAAGGCTCTTGTCAAATATATGTGTTAGTACTTATCTACCACACTGAACAAAGTTATACTGAAGTCGGAGTTCATTAGTTCCTCTGCCAGCAGAAGCACAGACACCACAAGTGTCAGAGCTTGTCTAACTCCTGAGCACAAGGAGCTTGGGAATGACTGACTGGCCTTGTGCCCACCCCTTTTCCTGTATATAATCTGCCGGCTACAGATGAGATGGAAGAGAGATTTTTTTTTTAGCATGTTAACCTTTGGTCTTCTCAGATTTCCAGCTCTCTAAATAAATCACAATTTTAAGATTTAATTTCTGCCTTTGCTTATGGGCTTCTGTAAGTGACAGGGAATCTGACCCCCAATTCCTGTTACAACTCCAGGTAGATCAGAGGGAGGCTGTGGAGTAGAGAGGCTGGTGACAGGGGAGAGCTGCTTAGTCACAGAGATGAAGTTCTAGAAGGCTCAGGAGCAGGCTGAGATGGGCCGGCAAGATGGCTCAGTTGGTAAAGGCACTTGTCATGGCTGAGGACCTGAGTTTGGTTCCTGGTACCCACGTGGTAGAAGGAGAGAACTGACTCCCATGAGTTGTCTGTCCTCTGGCCTCCACAAGTGCACATGATGCGTGCACACTCACACATAGTCACACACACACTAAATGTAATAAAAAAGAAAGCCGAGATCGTCAGAAATTCTCTGCTCTTGAAAGCTACAAATTAGAAGAAAAAAAAGAAAAAAAAAGAAAGCTACAAATTGGAAGTCTCAGGCATCTTTAATAATATATTCCTAAAAAAATAAAAAAAATATATTCCTAGCATGTTGTGCTTCTTTCTCTTCACAATTTCTGGATTCATGTATAATTGACATTCTACTGAGGCCAAACAAATTGACAGTTTCCTTCTAGCTGATGATTCCACTGTCGCCTTAGCTGGTGTGTCACCTCCCATTCTGAGTAAAATCACCTTTGGCTCTATAGCATCTACATCCTCTCCTATGATAATTCATACCTGTACCCATGGTTGGCACAGCTGGGGACCAATATCCAGGACAGACTCTGGCTGGGATTCCCTTGCCTCTCTTTCCTTTTGAGTAGCAAAGGCCTGACAGAGTCACCGGTGTCATCATAGGGTGAGGACGCTGCTGTTGCAGGAGTGAGGACCTGTCTATTGGTGGTCTCCTGTCTGTGGACATCAACAAGACTCCCAGAGAAGCTTGGCTGACCTTGTGAGAGCATTGGCCAATTAAATACACAAAGAAGAGAGGCACAGTGGTGCAGACCTGTAGTCCCAGCACTTCAGGGGCAGAAGCAGGAGGATCTGCCATTTCAAGGTCAGCTTGGAAGACAAATGTCTCAGCTTATAAAGCCCCAAGCTAAACTGAGAAAGCCCAAACCCCAGGCCCAACCTAGGATAAGAAAGCTCTCCAGCCTGGAAACTGTAATTTTGGAGGAGACACTGTAATGCCTGAAGAACATCTGCTGTCCCCTATTGTTCTTAGCCTCAAACTACAAAACAAAGCTGCTGATACGATATTTTCTACCCTGATCCTTCCTCCTTTCTCACTCTGGTTCCTTCTCCTTCTCCTTATCCCTTAAAGGACAAAACCCACTGTGTCTCAAGTGTGCAACCTGTCCCAGAGAGACTGTCGCCCTCCATTGTTCTTTACTAAGAACAATCTGTCTTGTTGAGGTCGGGTTCTCACTTCAGCTTTCATTTTCCTGTCGCCCTGTCAATCCCATTTTAACAGTTTGGATTACAAACTGACGCCTGCCAGGGAAGATCCTGTCTAGGAAGATCCTGTCTCAAAAAAACAAACACCGACAGCACTGAGAAGGCAGGAGCTCTGGATGCTGAGCCTTCTGCAGTTATTCCACTATTTTCCTTCTAGCTCACTGCTGTCACACACTGGCTTTCCTCAGACTCACCAGAAATGTCACAGTGGAAAAGAAAGCTTTAGCTAGTTACCTGGTGCTCTCAGTAAGTACCACAACTCCTTAGAACTCTGCAGCATCCTCAACAACAAACAAAAACAAACAAACAAATAAAAGAATCCCAGAACAAAAACAAACTCCATTCCTAGCTGAGAAACTGCTAGAGAGGAGGGAAAGTCATTTTCTTTTTTTTTTAATTTTTAAATTTATTTTTATTAAAATTTTTTTAAAGTTTATTTTTTATGTGTATGAATGTACTGTCTACATGTAGGTTTGTGCACCCGTGTCGTGCAATGCCGTGGAGGTCAGAAGAGGGCGTCGGATTCCCCTGGGACTGTAGTCAAAGACCGTTTTCAGCCGCCATGTGGGTGCTGGGGATCGAACCCGGGTCCTCTGCAAGAGCAGTCGGCACTCTTAACCGCTAGGCCATCTCTCCAGCCCCAAATTTATTTTTATTTTATGTGTATGAGTGTTATGCCTGCACGTATGTAAGTGTACCCATGTCATGCCTTGGAGGACAGAAGAGGGTGCTGGAGCCCCTGGAACAGGAGTTATGGACAGTTGTTAGCCACCGTGCTAAGATTCCAATCCCATCTTCTACAAGAACAGCCAGTGCTCTTAACTGCTGAGCCATCTCTCTACCCCCTCTCCCTCCCTTCCTCCCTCCTTCCTTCCCTTCCTTCTTGACAGGGTGTTACTATGTAGCCCTACTTGGCCTTGATCTTACTGAGATCTGCCTGCTTCTGTCTTCTGAGAGCTGGCCTTAAAGCCATGCAATGCCACACCAAGCAAGTTTTGGAAGGGGTGCGGTTCCTGGTACATTGCCCATAGCCCAGACCCATGTGTGTATGGACAACACTAACTGGACTCTTTTTTTTTTTTTTTAAAGACATGAAATTGGGAGGGGACCTTGGCGGTGGGGGAATCTGGAAGGAGTTGCAGGGAGGTGAATATAATGAAACTATATTATCTGTGCATATGAAATTTTCAAAAAAATAAATAAAAATATTGCATTAAAGAAATAAACCAACAAAAGCCCAAACACCAAAACCAAACAAACAGGAGGGTGCTTTTTGGTGATTGGTGCCCAGGTCATTTGTTTAGTCTTCCTGTTGTATAAACGTGGCTGGCTGCAGGTCCCATCTATCAGAGCCCGTGCTGTCAGAGGAACAAGCTGCTGATGCGTGGCCATGAATCAGCGTGAGAACTGTTCATAATTGCCTTCTCTGTGTTTTCAGTTCTCAAATTTAAAACCATTTACTGTTGGGAACAGATGTTAAATCCAGGACGCTTGTCAATGGTTGGCACTACACACTCACATACAAAAAGATGCTCAAAATTAGAAGGCTGATTGAATTTTAAGTACAGTGATCACAATGGTTGGAAGGAAAATAATTGAAATGGTAAACAGTTTACTGTGGGAGATGGAAATAAGCTGTGGAAAGGGAGGCTGAACTTGAATTTGTAGACCTGTGTGGAGTTGTAATAGCTATTCTGCAGTGATCACTGAGTTAATGAATACATAATTATTAGAGACTCTGGCAATACTTACGAAGCATTGAATACTGTAAGATTTTGAAGGACAGAGAAAGAATAAAGTTTAGATTAAAGACCAGAGCCAGACCTTCAGCAGACTGAACAGAGGATTTGTTCAGCAAAGGAGACACAGCTTCTCCACAGACCAGCAAGCTGTGCCGAGGTGGGAGGGGTTAAGGTGAATCTTGTATTAACTAGAAGCAAAGAAGGCGCACACAGCTGTGAAGTCTGGGTTGGGTGTCCTTGGGCCCTTTCCCTGGAGTTGAAGAAGAAAGAAGCTGTTTTCAGCTCCGATGGCTAGCTGATCCCAGGGCACAAGAACAGCAGAGAGACAGCCTACAAGAGGAAAGGGTGGAATGGCCTCCTGCACCTGTGGCCCTTCATTGGCACGAGATAAGGATGTGGCTGTTCACAGTAGGGCTCTGGCCAGACGCTTTTGTCAGAGAACTTCTGGGTTCTATAATTCCAGACTCTGAAGACATAAAAAAAGAAGGAGTGGGGGGCATTTTTCTTTGCACTGAGGAGTCTCTCTGAAGAGGTAACCCTAGTTGGCAATAGGGAATTTGGATGTCTATCTTTCTAGCTTCTTCCATGCTGAATAAGGGCAGAGAGTGTGGCAACAGGGGTACCTCTTCAGTGGACCTATAAAACCTTAAAAGTGTGTAAGTGCTAGCTCTAGAGAGAAAAGGGAGTCCTCCACTGGTGCAGGGGATGGAAATGTGGGAGTGGCTGTGCACAAGGTTTAGGCCTGTCCACCAGGGAAGTCAGAACAGGATGAAATGTAAATCAAAGCTCATTAGTTTCTTTCCTTATTTATTTATTTTTTTTTATCTTTTTGAGACAGGGACTCCCTATAGCCCCAGCTGGCCTGGAACTCACTCTGTAGACCAGGCTGGCCTTGAACCCACAGAGATCTGCCTGCCTGTTTCCCCAAGTGTTAGGATTAAAGGTGCGTGCCGCTATGTCTGGCTTAAAGACCGTTCTTAGCCACCATGTGGGTGCTGGGAATCAAACCCGGCTCCTCTGCAAGAGCAGTCGGCACTCTTAACCACTGAGCCATCTCTCCAGCCTCTAGAGTTTCTTGATGAGGGCTTTTAAGAGCATCCATCCTTTGGGCCATTCCTTCTTTTTTTCTTTTTCCTCCTCCTCCTCCTCCTCTCCTTCTCCTCCTTCTCCTTCTCCTTCTCCTTCTCCTTCTCCTTCTCCTTCTCCTTCTCCTTCTCCTTCTCCTTCTTCTCTGGCTGCCATGGCTAGACTCAGGATTTGTTTTTCAAGTGCTTTGAATGCTGTTGGAGTGGCTAGACTCATAGTGTGAGTTTTCTCCCAAATGGCTTCTAGACAGGGAGAGAGAAGAAATGTAGTGATCATTTAATTTTTAGATCTGAACAATAGTGAGTTTGTCTTTTTTTGGCTGTAGATAGGTGCCCTAGTATTGAGTTAGGCCAAGATTTGAAGTTTTACACTGGAATAGTATTTTTTTTTAAATTAAGAATAAGATTAGCAGTAAGAAATAATTGTTAGATAACATTTTGTATGAACTTAAGTCTAATGCCTGGACAGTGTAATCTTTTGGACTCTTTTTTTTTTTGAGATAGGGTCTCCCCACCTGTCCTGGAGTTGACTCTGTAGACCAGGCTGGTCTTGAACTCACAGAGATCTTCTTGCCTCTGCCTCCTGAGTTCAAGATTAAAGGCATGTGCTACCATGCCTGGCTTAAAGATGGTTCTTTTTTTCTTTTTCTTTTTCCTTTCTTTTCTTTTTTTCATAAACACAGTAACTGTAACAGTTTTGTTCAGCTGTAAAAACATTTCAATACTTATTAATTCCAAAGATCTGAACACCATGTAGTTGTGGCATTTTGGGAATAAGTACACTCAGGAGAGAAACTGTGTTTAAAAAAAAATATGGAACGCTTCACGAATTTGCGTGTCATCCTTGTGCAGGGGCCATGCTAATCTTCTCTGTATCGTTCCAATTTTAGTATATGTGCTGCCAAAGCGAGCACTAAAGATGGTTCTTATCCACCATGTGGGTGCTGGAACTTGAACCCAGTCCTCTGTTAGAGCAGTCAGTGCTCTTAACCACTGAGCCATCGCTCAAGCCCCATCCTTTGGACTCTTAAAGGAATATAGTAATTATTTTATGTTTTGGTTATACTTTCCTGTTGGGGTATTTAAAACCATACAGTTAGCCCAAATAAATTGCTTTTACTTTTTAAGGTCAGTTGAAGATTTGGTCCTTGGGGTTTACTTGAGCTTTGTGGGGGGAGCCCCTGGTTCCTTTGCCTTTTTTTCTTTTTTTTTTTGATCAGTTCCATCTGTGTGAGGATAAATCACTTGGAAGTCTGGAGGAAACTTCAAGTTTTGACCCTCCTCTTTGTAGACTGGAGACTGGCTTAAGTCCCTCTAGTGGGGGCTCCATGGCCTCCCTGAATAAGAGGACAGCTGACTTTTTATAGTTACAGGACATTTTGAGATACCTCATAGTCTCCTGCAGGGCAAGGAACAAACTGTCCCTTAAGCCCCTGTTGACCAGATTAGTATGGGCTTTTATTTTTATTTTTTTCTTTTTAGTTTTGCCCTTTTTTTGGTATCTTTGAGACAGGATCTCCCTTTTAGTACCAGGTGTCCTGGAGCTTGCTCTGTAGACCAGGCTGGTCTTGAACCCACAGAGATCCACCTACCTCTGCCTCCTGAGTGCTGGGATTAAAGGCGTGCACCACCACACCTGGAAGTATGGGCTTTTAAGTATGGTTCTTTTTTATTTTTATTTTTATTTTTTGCCCTCCCCCCACCCAGGCCATCATTCTTCATAAATTCTGTTTCCAAGTCCTGATTCTTCTAGGTCTCCACTTTTTCCTTTTGCTTCAACTTTGACACTTTCTTGACAGTTACGTTCTTGTTGAGGAGCTTTAGGACCCAATCTTTATGATCTAAAACCTTAAGCATGGAGTCTCTGGCCTCACTGATGTGGTCCATCACCAGTTTACACCTCTGCATGTTTCCCTGTATTAGCTCTTTTATTCGATGCAGATTATCGTCAGTTGCTGCTTTTTTCTTTGGAATAATCCCTTCCTGTAGATTGGTAAATCTTTCATAAACATCATGTTCTAGGTTTGTCAGCTGTAATAACTGGGCAGCACAGAGGTGGACTTTCCAGCCTTGGGCACGACAGGATACTCCTTTTTGATTAGCTATTTCCTGTAGCATAGCTTTCTTCTCCTCTTTGACCCAGATGTCACTGTATCTCTGAAAGTGATGGTAAGCAGCTTTCCAGGGGTTCCGATAATAACGAAGCAAAGTAATGGGAGGTCTAGGCTGCATTGGGACATACCTCACACCTTCTTCATCAATATATTCTTTGGGAGGAGACTTGCACTTCTCAGCCTTTACCAAAAGACTTTTGGCCACAGACTTTTTTATTTTATTTTATTTTATTTATTTATTTATTTATTTATTTATTTATTTATTTATTTATTTTTGGTCTTTTCGAGACAGGGTCTCCCTGTAGCCCCAGCTGTCCTGGAACTCGCTCTGTAGACCAGGCTGGCTTTGAACTCACAGAGATCCGCCTGCCTCTGTCTCCCGAGTGCTGGGATTAAAGGCATGCGCCACCACGCCCAGCGTGGCCGCAGACTTTTTGTCATCAATGCTATTTGTCTCCATCATGTCCCCTTCTTCTGTTGAGACAACATGTTGCTGCTTTCCAGGCTTTTTCCTTGGGGAGGCACCAGGTGGTAGGTCACTTGTAGGCATGGACAGGTTGTTTGCCAGCAAAGCAAGGGATGGAGACACAGTGTTGGTAGCCAGAGGAGGAACTGATCTCCCAGGTCACAGTTCATCACTTAGGGACTCTGGGCATGCTTCTTACTGGCTTGCTCTTTAAGTATGGTTATTAAACCTCCAGGAAGGCCAGTTGCACTAGTCTGGTATCTTTAATTACTATATAATACGTAAATAAAGTTTGAACCAAAACCCAAACTTCTTTTTTACTTTTATTTATTTGTCTTTTTGAGACAGGTTCTCCCTTTAGTCCCAGCTGGCCTGGAGCTTGCTCTGTAGACCAGGCTGGCCTTGAACTCACAGAGATTCACCTGTCTCTGCCTCCCCAGTGCTAGGATTAAAGGCATGCACCATCATGCCTGGCAAACCCAAACAAATAGGGTTCTTAAACAACCAGCTCAGATGTTGTTCTGTATAAGTAATTAGTATTTAAAAGTTTTGTGAAACATTTAATAGACCTAGAGACACTGTTTAATAGATTTAAAAGTGAGTAGGTAGGGGCTGGAGAGATAGCCTAGCGGTTAAGAGCGCTGACTGTTCTTACAGAGGACCTGGGTTCGATCCCCAGCACCCACATGGCGGCCCAGAATCGTCTTTGGCTCCAGTTCCAGGGGAATCCCACGCCCTCTTCTGACCGCGGCATTGCACGACACGGGTGCATAAACCTGCATGCAGACAGTACATTCATACACATAAAAATAAATAAATAAAAATTTAAAAAAAAAGTGAGTAGGTTATGAAAGTTTATAAGGCCTTTGAATATATCATTAAAAAAAATTTTTTTTAAGCCTAGCACCTGGTATTCCCAGGCGGTCTCCCATCCAAGTACTAACCAGGCCTGACCCTGCTTAGCTTCCAAGATCAGACAAGATTGGGCGTGTTCAGGGTGGTATGGCCATTGACAAAAATTTATATTTATAAATTTGTACATATGTACTTTTATTGGGCATGTTAAAAATCAAAATGAAACTGATAGTTTTCTGCACAATAAAAAAGAATGGGAAAAAGAAAACTAAAGTGGCCACAGTTTAAAAAATTGTTTTGACACAAATAACATATGAGGACAATGATCACAGACATGCACGACAGAATTACTTGAGCTTTTAACATGAAGAGACATATATGACATGATAATTTTAAACAACATATGGAAAACAATTATCATAGATACATACATCATAGTTACATGAAGACTAGGTGTATTCAAAACATGATAATTAATAAATTTGATTATCATGATCTTCTGTAAGCAGGCACAGTTGAAGTCATGAAGAAGGCAGTGGTTTGACTTTAGAAGAGAGTACTAGTGGGGCTGGAGAGATGGCTCAGTGGTTAAGAGCACTGACTGCTCTTGCAGAGGACCCAGGTTCAATTCCCAGCACCCACGTGTCCCATGTGTCGGATAAGAACTGTCTTTAACTCCAGTTCCAGGGGAGCTGCCGAAACCCTTTTGGATCCCAGAAGATTGTGAGTGAGTCGCAGGTGTCCAGCCTTGAGCTACTTTGCTGGACTTAGGTTTTGTTTGAGTGTGCCTGATTCTTCCCTTTGAAATAAGACAGTATTTGTTTTGGATTTTATAGCAGCCCACAGTTAGACTTTTAACAGACTGTGAACTTTTAAGTGTTTGGACATTTTAAGGACTGTGGGGCTTTTAAGGTTGTACTGTCTTAGGTTGTGATTAATGTTAACATACTTTGGGGATAAGAACTGGAAAGGTGGTGGTTTAATAGTGATGTGTTTTGTGTGTCAAGTTGACAAGGGGTCAATTTTGCTGGATAGCTTTAGTGTCAACTTGACACACCTGGGTTGAGGGAGCCTCAATTGGGGAATTGGCTCCATTGGATTGGCCCGTGGCCAGGTCTGTGGAGTATTGTCTTGATTGTCAGGCAATGTGTGAGGGCCCAGCCCACAATGAATAGTGCCACCCTGGGCAGGTTGTTGTGTACCATATAAGAAGGCAGGCTGGGCATGAGCCAGGGGAGCAAGCCAGTGAACAGCATTCCTCCATGGCCTGTGCTTCAGCTCCTGCCTCCAGGTTCCTGCCCTGAGTTCCTGCCTTGGGCTCCCTGAGTGATGAACTGTGACCCAGGAGATGTAAGCTGAATAAACCCTTTCCTCCCCAGTTGGTGTCGGTCAGAGTGTTTCATCACAGCAATGGAAGAGAAACTAGAACAGTAGGGTTTCAGATGAACTTAATAGAAAGTGTTTGGTTTTACTGGGCATGGTGGCTCATGCCTTTAATCCCAGTACTCTGGAGGCAGAGGCAGTCAGATCTCTGTGAGTTTAAGGCCAGTCTGGTCACCATAGTGAGTTCCAGGCCAACTGGAGCTCCAGGGAGACCCTGCCTCAAAAAGACAAAAAAACCCCAACAACAACAACAAGTACAACAACCCCAAGAGTGTTCAGTTTTAAATTAGTGTAGACAATAGAGATGGAAGCCTTATTAAATTGAGGTTTATAATAAGTTTTTTGAGGAGACATTGAAGGCAAGGATAGGGGTTAAAGCCTGGTGGACAGCGATTCCTCAGGAGACAGGAAACCTAAAAATAAATTTGTAGTGAGTGGAAAATTTAAAGCAGTTTTTTAAAAAGCAACAAACAACTGAATGAAATGAAACTAAGAAAGAGGAATTAAATTGTAAGGGACAGGAAAAAACCCAAAGAGATTCAGGTGCTAGGAATCAAACCTGGGTCCTCTGCAAGAGCAGCCAGTATTTTTAACCACTAAGCCATCCTTGTGGCTGGAGCTGGAGAGGAAAACAAAGTCTGTAGATGGACCTCACAGAGTGGACAAAAGAGTCACAGCAGGGGAGAGATAAATAAACAGAGCCAGGCCAGGTTTTGAGGGAGGAGAAGGCCAGTTGGGAGGAAGGATGGACTGGCTTGCCTGCACTTCTTCAGCTTGTCAGTGTGACTGTGTAACAGCGAAAGCAAAGGCAGGATTTTATAGGCAGAGCATTTTGTCAACAAAGAAGAATTTGATAAACAAAGCAAGGATTGCCGAGAGAGGGGAGTCCTTTAACCAGGCTCCATTTCGGCGACAATGCTATGGAGATCAGTTAGGGCATTGAGATCAAAGGATCTGAATTTGGGCCAGTGATAGCCATTGTATTAAGACCAGATTTTGAACGAGTGCCAAGTAAGTGTGGCAGATCTTAGGTCTCCCAAATGGAGGATTTTAGTTGAGTCTGAATTAGACTTAAGCTGTGCCTTTTGGAACAGACAATTTGGAGCCTATGGTGAGCTGGCTTCTGGTGGGACCTCGCTGGGTTGCCCAGTGGATAGTCTCCTGGAGCCTCGGCAGGTCTCTGTGGGTAGGCACTCTATGCCTCAGGACTGACGTAAAATGGAGATCAGCTCCAAACCCTCAAAGTGTCCCCTGAGGTTCTGAGTGATGAAAAATGACCCTGGTATCTAGGAGAGGGTGTCCCCTGCCTTGTAGATCCCAGGGGGTCTGGTCCTAGGACCCAGTGGGTAGGCTCCTGAAGCCTCATCATGTTGCCCAGTGGGGAAATGCCTAGAAACTTTTTGGGCTCCCTGGGACAGACAATGGTGGGAGGAGGGATCTTCTGAAGTTCCTGAGACCTGGTTGGAGTGTCTCCAAGGTAGGTCCCAATGGAATACCTTGACCCATTGTGATGGACGTGAGGTGAAGGCAGATGGAGAGTGGCCTCGTGTCTGATGGTCTAGCGAGGACTCAGAAAAGGGGAAGAGCAAGAAGGTCTGAGAGGGAAAGAGAGCAAGAAGGAAAGGTGTAGATGAAAGATTGATCCCGAGAGGGCTTGGGGCCTTGGGGATGGGCCCCTAAACCCCTCTCCTGGGTTTTGGCACCAAACATAAGCTGTTGAAGGACAGAGAAAGAACAATGTTCAGGTAAAAGACCAGAGCCAGACCTTCAGCAGACTGAACAGAGGATTTGTTCAGCAAAGGTGACACAGCTTCTCCACAGACCAGCAAGCTGTGCTGCGGCGGGAGGGGTTAAGGTGAATCTTGTATTATTGGAAACAAAGAAGGCGCACACAGATGTGAAGTCTGGATTGGGTATCCTTGGGCCCTTTCCCTGGAGTTGAAGAACAAACAAGCTGTTTTCAGCTCAGATGTCTAGCTGAATGGCTAGCTGATATCTGGGCAGGGGCAAGGACCACCTCTTGCTAGAGGAGTGGGCAGTATGCAGCTGTGGCCCTCCATCAGGCATGAGGTAAGGATGTGGCTGTTCACAGTTGGGCTAGGGCGAGACATCAGGAACTTCTGGTTTCTATCAAATACCCAGTACAGTTATTATCCATAAGTTAGGTGACTGACATAACTTATGGATAGACCTAACTTAATATATAATCACTGTTATATATTGAGCATCTAAGAGGGGCTCGCTAGTGGGTGTGGACTTTTGTAGATCTGATTAATGGTTAAATCAGTGGTTTGTCACTAAGGTCAGAAAGACCAGCAGATGCTTTGCCCAATTAAAAAAAGTGGCAGAATTTTGTAACCTAAAGCTTACAGTTTTAGATTTTGTTTTATATGTGTGTTGTTATGTGACAATATTCTTGGGGGGATGTGATGAAGAATCTACTCAGCCCAGATAGAAACTAATGACAGACCAAAATGAGGACACCACTGTGACACACTTGGTGAGCCAGTAAGTTTTATTAGGTTGCTTACAAGACCATTGTCAGGTTTTGGGGCTCAGAATACAGGAGCAGTAGCAGAGAAAGAAGTGACCACATCCGACCTCAACAGAGCAGACGTTTATTAGCACAGTGAAACACAGCAGTCTTCCTGAGGAATGAGGTGACTACAGGGGGTAGGGGCTGGCCAGAGCTTTATGTATGGGCAGCAACTACAGGGCAATTTGGGGGGACAGGGGCTGCTACAGGGGAGACGGGTTGCAGGGGAGATTTATTTTCGGCCATTCTTGTGGTTTCTCTTGGGACTCAGGGGGCCATCTGGTCTGGACACCCAGGCAAGAGGAAAGAGGAAGTCCCCCAAATAGAATAGAACTGGATGGTCAGGGGAATAGATATTCCATGGTTAAGGGTCCCATATTGTGCCAATTTCCTTCAAGGATGTGTGAGATTTTACTTACAGGAACAGAAATAACTCATAGAGAGCTTTGTTATCCAAACCTGCCCCAGCGTGGGTGACAGCTCATGGAAGTTGGAAACCTGTATGCACTTACACAACACACAGGGAGCTCAACAGGATGGAGAGTGTCTTCTCCAGGCAGCTCGGCTGGTCTCTGCTTCATTCCTTGGCTGGCCTGCAAGTCTCTCAGAAGGTCTTATGAATTTTTTTTTTCTTTCTTTCTTTCTTTCTTTCTTTCTTTCTTTCTTTCTTTCTTTCTTTCTTTCTTTCTTTCTTTCTTTTCTCCTTCTTTCTTTCTTTCTTTCTTTCTTTCTTTCTTTCTTTCTTTCTTTCTTTCTTTCTTTCTTCTTTCTTTCTTTCTTTCTTTCTTTCTTTCTTTCTTTCTTTCTTTCTTTCTTTCTTTCACAGGACTTCATGTGTTGCAGGCTGGCCTCAGCATAGCTGAGAGTGACCTTCACCTTCTGATCCTCCTTCCTCCTGCCTTCACCTCCTAAACACTGGTATTATAAGCATACACCACCTCACTTGGCTTTTATCCTTGTTTAATGAGTCCTCTTTCAGAGTTATATCTTAGAACTGTGCACGTGTAATCTTTTGCCTGTTAGAGGGCAGTTTGTAACTAAGACAGAGCTCCATTCAGGCCAAGGTCATCATCAGTTCTGGGGTGAGCCTCTAGTGATGTGGCTGCTTTGGGATCACCCATGTTCCTGTAAGTAATGCCAGTAAGCTCAGTGGCTCACCAGGCAAGTTTTGGGTAGACCCCTTTCTTTGAGCTGTCGTCAGTGCCCTGTCTAGGGTGACTACGTGGTTGTTTGTGTCTTCCAGGGAAAGTTCATGCAATGGTTGGGGACAGTTTGAATCCCATCATCACTTAGAACTGCAGCCACAAGTTGAACTGGGATTGCAGCTTTCCTGTGATACAGGCAGATTTCACTCTCCCTAGTCTCTCTTCCCAGAGGTACAGTCACCAGTGATTCTAACTCTGAGACTAGTTTATTCTGGGACACAACAACAGGACTTTGGGAGGCTGTTATAGCTGGCTGTGCCTCCCTGCTTAGGGAACGTCTCTTCTGCTTGGGTGATGCCTGCACTCTACTCCCAAAGCGAAATGCACAGTGGGGTTCAGATTCTCCACATGGTTGGTCCAGGTGGTAAAGGACCCTCGGGTGATAAGTCTGCGTGACCCTGTCTTGTGAGGTGTGTGCTTCTCTGCCAGAGAAGGCTGCTTGTGCCGTGCGGCCCAAGTGTATGTGTGTGACCACGAAGCCTTGCTGTGCCTTGTGGGGGCCGGGGATTGGCCCAGCTGTCAAATGTTGGGAGAAGCTGCTGCTGTGACAGATGTTCTTTTGCTCAGAGATTCATTTTGGGGTATTTAGTACAAAAACTCGAGGTAAGCAGTTACTGCTCAAAGATTCATGCCCTACATTAAAATCTCTTTATTAGCAATCTGATTTAATGGGCTGATAATCCAGTGTCCCAGAGACAGTCATCTGATGCCAATTGAGCCTATTTGATCACATAATGGTGTGAGAACCGGCTGGGCTTCAGCCCTGTGGGGTCTGGAGTTGTTCTCCAAGCTCTGTGCATCTAACAGAAGTTGTTTTCTAAAGTGTCTAATAGTCCCCTCCCCTCTCCACTTTAAAGCAATCTTGCTGGTTTTACAGCCTATTATCAAGGGCCTGGGTAAGGGGGAGATGGAGAGAAAGGAATGCAGAAGTCACAACTTGCTGCTTGGTTGCTGTGTGACTTGGTCACCTCTCTAGCCTGCCTGAGCAATGCTACTTCCTCTGTGATGGTGCTCTGTGTGGTCAGGAGAGTGATGTATATTATCTATGCTTTCTGTTTTGGATGAGTGAGTTTGTTAAGTACAAAGCAAGCCAAAGTAAAAGAATAAATAGCAAGAAATGGATATACAGAGGTGGGAGAGATGGCTTAGTGGCTGCCCTTGCAGAGGATCTGAGTTTGGTTCCCAGAACACGCATGGCAGCTAACAGCCACCTATAACTCCAGTTCTAGGAGATCTGACACCCTCTTCTGACCTCCGTGGGCACTGTATGACATGCATGCATCTATCTACTTACATGCCATCTACATACTACACACTCGTGCACATAAAATAAAAATAATAAATAAAATATTAAAAAATATGCATCAGAAATTGACTGGGAAGCCCTTTTAAGTAGCCAGCTGGGGTTCCCAATGAGATGGTCCTTGGCAGAGCAGAGTGTCCCCAGGGTTTCAGCTTCCAAGTAAAAGAGCAAATAGTCACAGTCAGAGATAACGACATCCAGTAGGATCACTGGGGAAGTGGAGGCCAACACCTGGCGTTCCTGACTCAGCTTTCTCTCTATGATTGAACTTCCATGGCTGAACTTCCAGCTTCTTTCTCCATGTAGACGCTTTCATATCACAGGATAAACAACAGCAGCCTCTGTTGGAAATGGTTCACTTTCTAGCTGTTTTTAGTGTTTTTTACTCTTGGGCTGTTTTGTTGTTCTTGCCTCCTGTCACAGAGAAGGGGGCCGCTCATCCCCAGAGAAGGGGCCTTGGAAGACACTTGAAAGGAACACGCCTGCATTTGAACTGGGTGGGGTCGAGTGGAGTGGCAACCCCACCTCCCCGGCCAGCTTCTCAGTGAGCTCACACAACACATGACAGTTTTGCCAACAATCTATATATTACAGATGGGTGATCTTGATATCTTGGAATTTAGAGTCGTCCAGAGATAAACTCCCAAGTGTGTCCATGAGGGCTTAACTGAGGAGGGAGGGCTCACCCTGAATGTGGACAGCACTATCCCATGAGCTTGGACCTGGGACAGTGGATGCAACTGACCAGTGGCTTCAAGCTCCTGCCGCCGAGCCTTCCTGCCGTGATGGACTGTGTCCTCAAAATGTGAACCCCAAAAGTCTTCTCTTCTTGAATTGCCTTTGTCAGGTATTTTATCATAGTAACAAGAAAAGTAATGAATACCACCTTTTATGGTCCATGTTTCTCAAAGTTCCCTCTCAGCTCCTCAGAGGCAGAGAAGATTCAGGGAGGAGGATGAGAGAGAGCTCAGCTCTGCTCAGCTCTGTCCCAGCCCTACTGCCTTAAATTCCTGAAGCTTTTCATACATCTTCCAACAAGGTTACAAGTCTGGGGGAGAGGCCTGTCTCCTCTGGGGTTAGGAAACAGTGAAAAGAGGCCATATTGCTCAAACACCCCAAGTTCTGCCCTTTGGGGTCTCTGTTCTGTTTTTTTTTTTTTTTTTTTTTTTTCTGAAGAGGTCTGAAGATATTTACTACGTGAGCTGAAACATCAATCTTCCCCCAAATGTTCCCTCCTCAAGTCTGGAAACTGGATTGTTTGTTATTTATTTATTTATTTACTTAATGTGTATGAGTGTATTGCCAACATGTGTGTAAGTACACCCATGTCCTTCAATGCCTGTAGCATGAGAAGAAGGCATTGGATTCTCCTGGAACTGGAGTTATGGACAGTTGTTAGCTACCACGTGGGTGCTGGGAATCAAACCCTGGCCTTCTGCGACAGGTGCTCTCACCACTGATCCATCTCTCCAGCTCAAGCCATAGAATTCTTAATTTTTTAAAAATTTTATTTATTTATTTATTTGTATGAATGTATTGTCTGCAAGTAGGTTTGTGCACCCGTGTCATGCAATGCCGCTGAGGTCAGAAGAGGGTGTCAGATTTCCCTGGAACTGGAGTTCTCCTGGAATTGGAGTTACAGACGGTTCTCAGCTGCCATGTGGGTGCTGGGGCTCGAACCCGGGTCCTCTGCAAGAGCAGTTGGTGCTCTTAACCACTAGGCCATCTCTCCAGCCCAATTTTTTTTAATTATATTTATTTGGTGTATGTATGTGCATGCATGTGATGGTGTATGTGTACAGTGCTGGAGTTCATTCTGTCCTCCTATCATGTGGGTCCTGGGATCCAACTCAGGTCTTCAGGCTTGGTAGCAAGCAAGGCAGGTGCATCTACCTACTGAGCCATCTCTCTGGCCCCAGAATTCTTTTTATCTTTGTGCAAATGGAATATAATCTCCTCTCAAAAACCTTAGTAGCTGCTTTGTTATATTCCCTCTCTCTCTTACAGGGTCTCATATAGTCCAGGTTGGCCTTGATTTCACTGTTGTAGCCAAGGCTATCCTTGAACCTCTGATCCTTCTGTGTCCACTTCCAAATGCCGGGATTGTGCCACCATGACCCTGGGCTTAGTAGCTGGTTTTCTTTGTGTGTGTGTGCGTGTGTGTGTGTGTGTGTGTGTGTGTGTGTGTGTGTGTGTGTGTCTTTTTTTGAGACAGAGTCTCCCTGTAGCCCCAGCTGTTCTGGAACTCACTATGTAGATCAGGCTGGCCTTGAACTCACAGAGATCTGCCTGCCTCTGCCTCTTGAGTGCTGGGATTAAAGGCATGTACCACTTTGCCTGGCCAGTAGCTGGTTTTCTTTTAAAGCAAATGAGAACAAGAAAGATAATTAAAATGAGCCGAAGTTGAAAAAGTATTGAACGGCAAGTCTATGTAGTGTTTCTAGCTTTGCAAAAATCTTACTTACCTTGAGTAACATTTCCATGTTGCCTCTTATTCTTCTTTATGTATTCATACATCAAATCAACATGCTAGGACTCGCTCTAGTAAAGTGGAACTGAAGGTCAGGCATCCAATTGCCTGGTAGCCACAGGGACACTTTTTTGGGTAACACATGACTGGTTAACAGATGGAGTTTGGGTTATGGAATCTATCAGAGCCCACGGTGGTCTCCCCACAACTCTCACAGCAGAGCTGGGCTGCTCATCCACAAAGAACCTCGCCTCGCTGCCTTCACTCATTCCCTCTGGGTGGTACCTGTATGCATCTGGCTTTCCGCCCCCTGTGCCACAACCTTCTTCCTGATGTGAGTTGCCTGTCCAGGTCTTCATTGCAAGGACTGGGCCTGGCATGACAGTGCAGGTCACAGTGGGTTGCTTTGCCAGACTCAGGGAGGGTAGGTGGCCTGGAAAAAGTTGTACTCGGTTGCTAGCTCTCTCCTTTTCCCTGGTCCAAAACCCATACAGAAGGTGTGGCTTTCGTGTGGCATTTACAAGACAAAAGAAAGGCTCCATGTTGGTTAGAGACACTGTCCTCCCCAGTTTGCACTGGTGTTGAGCCGCCTGGGGCTCTTTTGCCTAGTAGAGTCTGATTTATGTTCGGTGCTTCCTTATAAGGTCAGGGCTGGCCTGTGGGGCTGGGAAAGTGGCTTCTAAAGCTATCAGGGCCTAGAAGCTTCGTTTGTGCTGTGGTGCCCATGTGCTTCAAAGGAAGCCAGAATACAGCACCAGGTAGACTTATGACTTTGTTACTAGGGTGAAGGCGTTTCTGTTTCTGCTGCCTGAGTCATTTCACTGTGGCCCCTGATTCAGTAAGTTCTAGAATTTTACCAAAGAAAAATAAGTGATGGAGTCACCTCTGAGAAGCGGCTCTGGGAGTTGTCTCTAATCTCTGGATTATTCAGAGGGATTCTGCCCAGGTTTGTCCCTGGGGATGGATGCAGGGGTTTGACCCCTTCTTGGGGCCTCACCTCCTCTCATGCTGTGTTGCTCTCTGTCAGCGCCCTTTAGCAATTCTGGCTCAGAAGAATGTCTCAGGCCTATTCATTCCAGCCTTATTTTGTTCCCCCAGGGCTTTCTGCAGATGTCAGGGACCCCAGAGTGTGTCCATGTGCAAAGAGGCTGGGCTTGAGGCAGAGGATTGGGTCAGGTGGGAAGGATTCCTGGTCCTCCCTGTGTCCTTGCCCTGCCTCAGTGAATGGGGGGTGAGGACTTGTGAGCCAGAGAAGAACCAGCATCTCCAGAGTGGGAGGCTTGTAGGGTTAAGTATTCTTTTAAGATTTCTTTGTGAGCGTGTGCATGCGTGCGTGCGTGCGTGTGTGCGTGTGTGTGTGTGTATGTGTGTGTGTGTGTGTGTCTATGGATACTTGTGAGGCCAGGCTTTCCTTGAGTTGGAGTTACAGGCAGTTGTGAGCTGCTTGATATGGGTGCTGGAGAGCGAGCTTTGGTCCTCTGCATGAGGAGCAAGTTCTCTTAACCACTGAGCCATCTCTCCACCTTAGAGGTCAGATTTCTTTTCTTTCTTTCTTTCTTTCTTTCTTTCTTTCTTTCTTTCTTTCTTTCTTTCTTTCTTTCTTTCTTTCTTTCTTTCTTTCTTTCCTTCTTTTTTCCTTCCTTCCTTCCTTCTTTCCTTCATTCTTTCTTTTCCATTTTTTTAGGGGTCAGAATTCTTTGCCTCCAAAAGTCTTCATGGGTTAGGGTGGGGGCCTGCCAGGTTCCTTTCCTTTATTCGGTGGTATTGGGGATTGACCTGGGGACTCTCATGGGCTAGTCATGTGAGCTGTACCTCTTGTGTGTGTGTGATCCAGACTCAGTTTATAAGTGTTCCCCGGCTCAGCTGTGTCCCACTCTACTCCCAGACTCTGAAAGTGGCCTTACTATGCTGACATTATGACTACCTGAACAAATAGTCTAACTCTTAAATAACTCAGAGGATACTCGGTGCCCTAGAGATCTCTTGTCTCTCTGTCTATCTCCTGAAACTGTGTGATGGGGCTGTCCCTTGTTGGAACTCTGTCCCAGGAATTGTGTCCTTAATCCCTACGATTTTATTCAAAATGGTTTCCTCAGCTTCATTTGGGGAGTTCAGCTTGGCTCCATCCTAAACTTAACAGACCATTTGGCATTTTCATCTCTAGTTCTAGAACTCTCCTTCACCCAAGGTCACATGTTCTTCTCACTCTCCACTGTGTACAGTGGAGGTGGGTGCTTTCAGCACTTTGGGATGCTAATTCTCAAGCATACTCATGTTCATTCATTATCTTTTTGGGTGGAATACCAAATTGAGGTTGCCTAGGAAATGAGAGTAGGCGCCCAGGTCACAGGACCCAAGAGCACATGGCTTTGCTGGGGTTAATTAAAAGCCAATAGTTCAGATTATGTCCACTTATAAAAGTCATTCCCTCATGTGAACTCCTGACTACTTCACTTCCCCTACAGAGCTCAGGCTGTGCCTGGTGTCTGGCTGGTTCCGGGGTTTTCCTGAAGTCCCCATGAAGAGATGTTTGAGGGTGAGAGGGTCAGCGTGCCAGTGTTATCCTCTGGTAATAAAGTTAGAGGCAGAAATGTTCTGCAGCCCCAGACTCTAACCAGGGGAATATAAAATGCCGAGACAGAACTTCCTGTAGGACTCTGAGCTGTATCCAGACCACACCCAAGCCTGCCAGCCATAGTCCAGGCTTCTAGCCAGAAGGATTTGCATCACGTGATCCAAGGGGACGGAGTGGAGATTCAACTAACTTTTGCAGTTCCAGAAATATCAATTTAGGTGTACAGTTGGAGCATGGAATTGAGTGAAGTGTCCAGGAGATGATGAATGGTTTCAAAGGGAGCCAGGACTTCTGAGACACGGATTTTATATTCACAAATGAAAACCAGCACAAGGAAGCCCCGGACCAGAGGCTCTGGCTCTCTGAAGTGCCGTGTCCTGGATCAGGTTCTGAGACTTCATGGGGTCGGAGTGGGGGATTTTGTTGGAAGGGTCATCTTTGTGGGCAGACTGAAGAGGCACTAGGCATGGAGGGACACCAGTTCCTGGGCCAGAGGAGATGTGGGTGGGGAAGGAGACACTCTTCGGCCTCCTTCACTCTGACGGGTTCTTTCTAGCCCATTCTGGCCTTCTCTGCAGGTTTGGTGGAAGAGAAGGATTGTCTTGCTCAAGGTTGGAATTATGTGACAGTGGGAGTTTCACAACCAGGACTGGGTGGAAGCTACTGTCAGTGGATAGGAATGGGGGAAAAGGTCACAGAACCAGAGGTGTGAGATGACCTCTGACATCAGACTTCCCCATATATGCAAACGCATGCACATACATATGAATTAAATATAAGCACATATATGTAAATATATTGTGCATGTGTGTACGTGCATGTGGAGGCCAGGAGACAACCTTGGGTGTGATTCCTTAGGTGCTATCTACCACTTTTTTGAGATTATTTTATTTTGAATTATGTGAATGTGTGACCATAGAGGCCAGAAAAGGGCGGCAGATCCCCAGAAGCTGGTGTTCCTGGCAGCTGTGAGCTGCCTGATGTGGGTGCTGAGAACCGAACTTAGGTCCCCTGTACGAGCAGTGTGCCTTCTCTGTACAAGCAGTGCACCCTTTTAACTGCTGAGCTGTCTCTCCAGGCCCTCTATGCATTGATTATATTCATCCACATCTTGTCCTTGACCCCCTTCTTCCAAACTAGTCCCCCTTTCATGTCACCCCCTCCTCTCCCTCCTCTCTCTCCTCCCCTTTCTTCCCCTCCCTCTCCCCCCTCCTCTTCCCTCTCTTTCCCCTCTCTTTCCTCCTTCCCTTCCTTCCTCCCCTCTCTCTTTCTTCTTCCTCCTCCTCTCCCTCCTCCTTTGTCCTCTTCCTCTTCTCCTTTCTGGAGACCCACTGAGTTTAGAGTTGTCTGTAGAAGCATTGGCTGCACCACGAAAGACCAGTTCTCTCCACCCTAACCTCTGCAGCCATTAACTACTTATAGATCCTCAGGGAGGGATGGGGCCTTGTGAAGCCCTCTCTGCTTCATGACCAGTCCAGTCTTCTGTAAGTCAGCATGGCTGAGGAAGGTTCTAGAGTGCAAGAACCATGCACGCTTGGAAGGCATCCGTCTACAATGCTCCCTGTGTTCTACCATTCCTATATTCTTTCTGCATCCTCTCCCCTCCCCTTCTCCTCCTCTCCCCTTCTCCTCTCCTCCCTTCCCTTCCCCTTTCCCTCTCCTCCCCTTCCCTTCCCATCCTCTTACCTCCCCTTCCCTTCCCTTTCCTTCTCCTTCCCTTCCCCTCCCCTCCCCTCCCCTCCCCTTCCCTTCCCCTTCCCATCTCCTTCCCTCCCCTTCCCCTTTCCCTCTCCTTCCCTCCCCTTTCCTTCCCCTTCCCATCTCCTTCCCTCCCCTTCCCCTTCCCCTCCCTTCCCCTCCCCTTTCCTTCCCCTTCCCATCCCCTTCTCTCCCCTTCCCCTCACTTCCCCTCCTTTTCTGTCTCCTCCCCTCCCATTTCATTTTCTTTCCTTTTGAAATAGGATCTCACTCTTTAGCCCAGGCTGGCCTCAACTTAAGATTCTCCTGCCTCAGCCTCCTGAATGCTAGGATACTAGATGCACACCACCGAGCCCCTGAAGATTGGCCATTTTCCCACAGTACAACAGCCTGGAGCTGCAGCCAGGTTACTGTGTGTGCTGACAGTCCATCCTTCCTTGTTGATGAGGGTGTTGGCCACGTAATCTGTTGAGGGAGGTTTTGATTGTTTCTTGTCTTTGATTATTAATAAGGTTATGGCACACGGTTGTGTTCAAGTGTTGTGACTTTTTGTTTCTTGGTGGTTGCTGGATCCAAGGCTGGTCATGAGATTCCGAATTGTGATTACGCCTGAGTGCAAACAGCCTGACTCTTAGCATCCATTTTAAGGCCAAGAGCAAATCTGAACTGAGAGTGTGTTCCTTCCGAATTCTCTTAGAACTGTGTTCCTGGACCCTGGCTCTTTCTTTTATTGAAGCAGCATATCCAGCATGAAATGAAGAAAGAAAATCGGAACTGCTCTATCAGACTGTGCCCTCCTGGGCCCTCCTGGTTTAGAATAACACACACACACACACACACACGTCACTGTCACACACACACGTCACTGTCACACACACATCACTGTCACACACATACGTCACTGTCACACACATGTCACTGTCACACACATGTCACTGTCACACACACACGTCACTGTCACACACACATCACTGTCACACACACATCACTGTCACACACACATGTCACTGTCACACACACATATCACTGTTACACACACACATCACACACACACACCACACACGTCACCACACGTCACTGTCACACACACACATCACACACACACACCACACACATCACTGTCACACACACACACCACACACATCACTGTCACACACGTCACTGTCACACACATCACTGTCACACACACATCACTGTCACACACACATCACACACACACACCACACATCACCACACGTCACTGTCACACACACACATCACACACACACACACCACACGTCACTGTCACACACACAGTCACTGTCACACACACAGTCACTGGCACACACACATTCATAACTTCGAGTCAAGGACAAGGAAGGGTCATGAAGGATTAAAGTCATGCGTAGGTCACAAGAGGAGCGCAAGGCTCTGTGAGCTTGTCTATATTATAAACAAGTTAAGATGTACTTTCTAGTTGCAAAGTTAGGTAAAAAGAATTTATCCAGAGTATGTTCATATTGTAAAAGTCATTTGTACAAGTACAGGTTTAGTTTTCAAAGAAATTACCCAGCTGCTTTCCAGAGCAGCTGCACTCTTTTCCATGCCCGGCGGTGATGTCTGAGGGACGTGTGCATTTTGCAGACAGCTGGTGTTGGCCCCCTTCAGTTCGGCTCTCTGGGTAGGCATCGTGATCATAGGTCCTCCTGGCCTTGATTCGCGTTTCCCTAACGACTCACTGTGCTCATGTCTGCTAGCTTGCTGCCACCTGTCTCTTTCGTTAAATGTCTTTTCACATCTATTGATTTTTATTTTGAGAGTTACATATTAGTCTGATGGGAAGACACAAGAATTTTTGGCGTTTTCGGCGCTGAATGGGAACTAATAGTTGAGATGTCTAGTTTTGAGATATTCAGACGTGGACCAAGCAGCAATCACTTTTTATTCTCAGCAGCACCGTTTTTGGTGACTGGTCTATATCTACTTAAACACTTAATGTTATTAAGCTTCGTTTTGTCCCATCAGTGAATAACAATCTGCATTAGTCTGAACACCAGTATTTAACTCTTTGGGGCTCCCCTGCTTATGGGCTGGGTGTGGGAGCTCAGTGCAAGTGTGCTTGAGACCCTGGGTTTAATCCCCAGCATGGTAAAGAAAATCTTGCTCACGTACTTTGTTATATTCTTTGTAATTAAATATTTAGTTATTTGAGACAGTTTCATGTAGCCTAGGCTGGCCTTGGACTTCTTATGTAGCCAGATCTTATTTTGAACTCTTGATAGCCCTCAACCTCCTGGGTGTTGGGATTAAAGATTCTGTGCCACCATGCATGGATGTTTACATTTAAAAAAAATAGAGTGGGTGTTTGTATATATATATATATATATATATATATACACACACACACACACACATATATATGTATGTGTGTGTGTGCGTTCGTGTGTGATGTGTGTGTGGTGTGCATGCAATGTGATGTGGCCCCTAGAGGGCAGAACAGGGTATAGATCTTGAACTGGAGTCATAGATGGTAATGAGCCACCATGTGGGTGCTGGGAACCAAACCCTGAGTCCTCTGGAAGAGCAGTCAGTGCTCTCAACTGCTGACCTATCTCTCCAGCCCATTTTTTATTTTTTTGAGACAAGGTCTCACTATGTCACCCTGGCTAGCATTGAGTTCACAATGACCTTTCTGTGGTGTCCCCCAGTGCTGGGATCACAAGTGTGTGACCCCCTCCCCACCTGAGAAGAAAATGTCATGTAGATAATTTTTCAGTCTACTTTTTGTCCATTGCATTTTTTTTTTTGTTTCATTTGGAAAAACTTCAACATAGGAGGGGCACTTAGGCAATAGCCTCGAAAACCTTGTGGGCCTTTCTTTCTTTCTTTCTTTCTTTCTTTCTTTCTTTCTTTCTTTCTTTCTTTCTTTTTTTCTTTCTTTCTTTCTTTCTTTTTGGTCTTTTTTTTTGAGTCAGGGTCTCCCTGTAGCCCCAGCTGTCCTGGAACTCTATGTAGACCAGGCTGGCCTTGAACTCACAAAGATCCACCTGCCTCTGCCTCCTGAGTGCTAGGATTAAAGGCGCATGCCACCTCACCCGGCTCCTTGTGGGTTTGCCATGCATCTAACTCCCTGTAAGGGTATTTGTCAAAAGCCATAATTTTTGAAACCTTCATTTTTTCTAGGCTTAATTACCATGTTTTGGGCATGCCAGACATGATTTTGAACTAAAAAAATAAAAATATTTTTTGAGACAGGGTCTTACTATGTAGCCTGGCTGTCTTGGAATAGGCTATGTAAACCAGGTGGATCTTAAAATTACAGAGATCCGCCTGGATCTTTTGATGGTGGGATTAAAGGTGGGTGCCCACACCATTTTTTTTTCCAGACATACTGCTAAAATGCCTAGATTCCCATTTACCTGGCTGAAAGAAGCTGCAAGGTGTACCCTAAGCATTTATTTAAATTCTTCCCTCGGGCTTTGGACTGCCCAATTGGCTAAAGCAAATGGCAGAGCCAACCCCTGAGCTAGCCTGGGCAAACAGGGAAACTGAGGCTTCACTGCAGCTCATCTGGAGAAAAGATAATTTTTAAACGTTTGATGGATTTCTTGGGTGTGTGTGTTCATAATGCGAGCTGTCCGTCATCCTTTTTTTTGCTATTTTCTCTCAATGATAGTTTTTGATCTATGACTTTTAACTGCCGTGAACATTTCATTGTATGAATATATACTGCCTTTCATGGAGCCATTTCTGTAATGGATGAACATCTAAGCCATTTCTAATTTTTCACTATTACTATATTTCAAAGGATCCAAAGGTTCCTTTGAAATATAAAGGCCTCCCTGGTCTACACAGTGAGTTCCAGGCCAGCTGGGGCTACAGGATGATCCTGTCTCAAAATGACCCCCCCAAAAAAAGATTAAAAAAATGTATGTGTAGGTCTCTGCGGGGTATGTATATATGAAGGCAGGTACATGTGGAGGCCAGAGGTATTGGTTCCTTTAGAGCTGAGCTACAGGCTGTTGTGAACTGCCCAAAATGGGTGCTGGGAACTGAATTCAAGTTCCATGCAAGAGCATTAGGTGCTCTTGACCACTGAGCCACCTCTCCAGCCCTGGGTTTTTGTTTTTTTTAATTAATTAACTTTTTTTCAGGTAAAATGGGCAATGTGTTGACTTTGTAACAACGCTTGAGGGAGGCACCTGCCATGCAATGCTGTGAACATCCATCATCACGCTCATGAACCAAAAAAATCCGTGATTTAAAAAATGTTTTATTTATCATTTTTATCTTGTGTGTGTAAGTGTATTGCCCAAATGTAGGTAAGTGAATCAGCATCTTAAAAGAAGGTGTCGATCCCCTGGAACTGGAGTCTCAGATGGTTCTTAGCTGCCACGTGGGTGCTGGGACTTGAATCTGGGTTCTCTGCAAGAGCAGTGTTCTTAACCACTGAGCCATCTCTCCAGCCCCATAAATAGTGATTTTTACCCACTAAGCCTTCTCTCCAGCCCTTGTTTTTTGCTTTTTACTTTTAATTTTTGAGATGGGCTCTCACTATATAGACCAAACTGGCCTTGAATTTATGATTCTCCTGCCTCAGTTCCCAAGTGCTGGGTCGTTGCTACCCCCTCTGGCTTAAGCGAGGCTTCAGCTGCCTTCTCTAACGTCTAGTTGGACTGGACTCACTCCATAGTCATGGGCTGCTCAGTTTTCTTTCTGTGAATTGTCTAAGTTGGTTGCTCGTTTTTTAATCTGGTATTCTCTCTTATTGATTCGTAGCAATTATTTATACATTCTAGATACGGATCTTTCATTAGCGCTTTGCAAATATCTTCTAGTCTGAAACTTATCTTCGCTTTGTTTATAGTTCTCTTTATTGCATAGGTAATTTAAATTTTAATGGAGTTGAATTAGGGCTGGAGGGATAGCGCAGCCGTTAAAGGCTGAGGCTGAGAACCGCAAGAAAAGTCAATTTAAAAAAATGGTTTGCGTGTGTGTGTGTGTGTGTGTGTGTGTGTGTGTGTGTATCTTGTTTAAACACTGTCCAGTGCTCTCATTATCACTCCAGTAACCACAGCTATTGTCTCTGGAGTATGTACCAGGCACTGGTCTTGGTTGTGAAGCAATTCAGTTATCACAGTGTGGTGGTTTGAATGAGAATGTCCCCCATAAACTCCAAGCATTTGGACACTTGGTTGCCATTTGATGGTTCTGTTTGGGGAGGGTCATGGAATCTTTAGGAGGTGTGGCCATGCTGGAGGAAGCATGGAGGGGTGGAGGGGTGGGGGGATGGGGGGACTTTGAGGGCAGAGAGCCACGCCCCATCTCCTGTCTGTCTTTCTCTGCTTTCTGTGCCTGCTTGCAGACGGGAACCTCAGTCTTCTGCTCTCACTGTGTCCTGCTCCTCCTGCCAGGCCTTCCTGCCATGATGGATTCTGGTCCCTCTGGAACTATAAGACCAACAAAATTTCCCTTCTATATATTGCCTTGGCCATAGTGTTTTATTAGAGTAACAGAGGAGTAACCACTATAGCCAGTAACTTGGTGTATGGGGTGGTTATCAATCTCAGGGTACAACTAAGACCCTGGGGGTGGGAGCAACCTATTCTAGTTGAATAAAGCACCACTCCTTCCAAAGACAGCTATGTCCTAGGAGGAGGTACTGGCCTGGGCAGTGGGGACTGTGTCTGGCAGCGTATGGGAGGAAGGTGCTCTTGTGGCCTGGACTTACCTAAACCACTGCACAGCCTGGAAACTGCTGGGCCACAGGCTGGGAGACACCTGGAGCAGATTGCACAGCCTGGAAACTGCTGGGCCACAGGCTGGGAGACTCCTGGAGCAGATTGGAGTCTCAGGGAATGTCTGTCAGTCCTGCCTGGCCCTGGGCCACTGTGCTGTTGTCATTATTGTCCTCCCCCCTTCCATCTCCTCCTCCTCTTTTTCTCCCTTCCCATTTTCCTCCTCCCTACCTGCTCCTCCTCCTCTTTCTACTTCCTTCTCCTCTTCTTCCTCCTTCCTTCTTCTTTCTCCCCCTCTTCTTCCTCCTCTTCTGTTTCTCTCTTCCCCTTTTCCTCCTCCTCTTTCCACTCCTCCTTCCCTTCTTTCTTCCCTCTCCCCCACTTCTTGCTGAGCTCGGCCTTCTTAGTGCTGGGAGCACAGGCATGAGCCATCACACCTCTTTTGATACTTTTTTTAAAAATGCTTTTTAAAACTTTATTATTTTATGTGTATGAGTGTACTGTCTGCATGTAGGTTGGTGCACCCGTGTTGTGCAATGCTGTGGAGGTCAGAAGAGGGCATCGGATTCCCCTGGAACTAGAGTTCCTGATGGTTCTTATCTGCCATGTGGGTGCTGGGAATAAAACCCAGGTCCTCTGCAAGAGCAGTCGGTGCTCTTAACCACTAAGCCATCTCTCCAGCCCCTTTTTTAACACTTTCTAAGAAGCTGAGCAACAGATGACAGATGCCAGCATTGTGGGGTCTGTTGGAGCATCTGTCCAAGCTTTAATCGGTCAGGCAGAACCGTGACACTTTACACAGATGTCCTGCACCCTGTTCCAGATGCCACTGTGTCCAAGTCAAGGGTTGACCTAGCGGACTCTTGAGACATCAACTGGTAGACAAGGGGACCTCTGGCTTGTGTTTCCTGTAGGCACTGCCCTGAGAGGGTTGCAAGCAGGTTTTTCTTTTCTTTTCACACACTGAGCTGCCCACAGCCTGCTTTTCATTGGAGATGTTTCCCTGGAATACTGTCAGTTAGTGGCAGGGACTGTCATTTGCCCTGCATATGTTCTCTCAAAGACAAACTGATGATTTTTAAAGAAATTTATTATGTGTATGTGTGTGCCATTATATGCATTTTGGCCATCAAAATTCTTCTGTTTGTCATCAGATTTGTCATTTTCCTTTTCTGTATATATATCTGCAGTTTAATAAAACTTTCTGTAACTTTACCTTTATTCTAAAGTTTTGACTTCTGGGAATACTTAAGTTATTTTGTCTGTCTGGAAATTATTTTCAAGAGTAATGTGTAGGGACAACATTTTATTTTCCCCACTGGCGTCAGAGCCGTTGTTAACAGGCGCAAATGTTTTCCATGGGTTTGAAATGCTTCTATGTTCACATGGGTCAATTTTTGAATTCTTAATTATGTTCCTCTATTTGTCTATCCTAACTAATACCAAATAATATTTCACACGTGTGTGTGTGTGTGTGTGTTAAATGGGCTCTCGTCATGTTGCCCAGATCAGTCTGAATTCTTGATCCTCTTGCCTCTGTCTCCCAAGTGGCTGGAACTACAAATCTGTGCCACCAAGCCTGACTAATTCCTCCTGTAATTTTGTAATGTATCTCGATAGTTGATAGGGCAAACTTTCGTGTGTGTGTGTGTGTGTGTGTGTGTGTGTTTTGAGATAAGGTCTCCCTTTATTCCCAGCTGTCCTGGAACTCACTATGTAGACTAGGTTGGCCTTGAACTCACAGAGATCTGCCTGCCTCTGCCTCTTGAGTGCTGGGATTAAAGCTATGCACCACCATGCCCAGCTCCTTTTCTTCTTCTTTAAAAACTGTTTTGACTACTTTTGGGTATTTACATTTTGATATGTGTTTAGAATCATCTTGTGAAATTCTTGAAAAAAATTACTAATTTTTCAAATCAAAATTACATTTGTATTCAGTTTGTGAATTCTTTCTTGTTTACATGTAGGTAGGTACACCCGTGTCCTGCAGTGGCTACAGAGGCAAGAATAGGGTGTTGGATCCCCTGGAACATGGATGTCAGCCACCATGTGGGTGCTAAGAATCGAACCTGGGTCTTCTGCAAGAGCAGCCAGTACTCTTAACCACTGAGCCATCTCTCCAACCCTACGTATTTTTAAAAAAATAGGGCTGGAGAGATGGCCTAGTGGTTAAGAGCACCGACTGCTCTTACAGAGGACCCGGGTTCGATCCCCAGCACCCACATGGCGGCCGAGAACCGTCTGAAACTCCAATTCCAGGAGAACTCCAGCTCCAGGGGAATCCGAGACCCTCTTCTGACCTCCGCAGCGTTGCACGACACGGGTGCACAGACTTGCATGCAGGCAGTACATTCATACACATACAGAAATAAATAAAATTATTAAAAAAAAAAATTTAAAAAAAATAAGTGTCTGGGTTACAAGCAGGATTTTTCCTATTTTTATCCTATGATTTATTTTGAAAAAATTCTTGGGTTTGCTATAAGAACTTTATCAAGTTTTGTCTTCTTTTCTAAATTATAGTTTTCATGTTTTATTTATTTCTTTGTATGTGCATGTGTGTGTTTGGATACACATGTGCCTTGGTGCATGGGTGGAGGTCAGAGGGCAACTTGGAGTTGATTCTCTTCTTCTACTACATCAGTCCTGGAGCTCAGACTCTGCTCATCAGGGTTGGCAGTGACCAGCTTTACCCTCTGAGCCATCTCCAGCCCATTTTGTCCTCTATGTGACTAGTGTACTGACACCATTTTGTTCTCCATGTCTATTTCTTCTCTACTGGTTTGAGATGTGGTTGTAATAGAAACTAAAATGTTGTATTTCTGGGATTCTCTTCTTGCTCTGCAAAGGCTTTTGATGCTTGAGAGATTGTTTTGAGAGCCCTTTGGTGTCTGTCACTGCATTTTCCACAAGGTCTTTGTTGGAATGAGGGGTGGCCATTAGGTGTCTTAGAGGCCTATCTGGTCATGAGTGAACCTTCCTCCCTCTCCATCAACCATTGACTGGGGACTCCATCCTGCCTGTCTTCCCCATCCATCCACATCCCTGCTCTTCACAGGAGATGGACTCTCTCCATGTTATTACTTGGGCCATGGTGGTGGTGACGGGAATGGTTAGGTACATATGTCTTCCTGTTGTATGTGAGTCACCACAGACCGAAGCCGGCTCTGCATTTCTACCATGAATGAATGTCGGTGTTGTTCCATTCCTTCTCTCCTCTCACCTTGTTTATTTAAAAATTTATTGTAAAAGGGTTTATTTATTTTTATGTATACATGTATTATATAAGCATTTGCTTGCATGGATGTATGTACACCACGTGTATGTGTGTGCAGTACCCACAGAGGCTAGAAGAGGGCATCAGAATCCCCTGGAAATTGAGTTTCAGACTTGTTGTGAGCCACCTGACATGGGTGCTGGGTCCTCTAGAAGAGCAGTGACTGTTCTCACCCACTGAACTATTTCTCTAGTCTCTGATTTGCTTCTTTATTTTATTTTTATTTTTTATTTATGTGTATGACTGTACTGTCTGCATGTAGGTTTGTGCACCGGTGTCCTGCAATGCCTCGGAGGTCAGAAGAGGGTGTCAGATTTCCCTGGAACTAGAGTTAAAGACGGTTCTCAGCCACCATGTGGGTGCTGGGGATCGAACCCAGATCCTCTGCAAGAGTAGTCGGTGCTCTTAACTGCTAGGCCATCTCTCCAGCCCCTGAATTGCTTCTTTAAAAGTTGATAGAGGGACTGGAGAGATGGCTCAGGGGTTAAGAGTGCCGACTGCTCTTGCAGAGGACCCAGGTTCGATTCCCAGCACCCACATGGCAGTTGAGAACCGTCTTTAACTCCAGTTCCAGGGGAATCGACACCCTCTTCTGACCTCCGCGGCATTGCATGACATGGGTGCACAAACCTGCATGCAGACAGTACATTCATAAACATAGAAAAAAAAAATTAAAAAAAACCTTGATGGCTAGCTCTTACCTTCCTATTGTATGCTATGGTGAAGTACAAATGCACTGTAGAGTGGTGAGATCTAGCGAATTAACCAATTTGTTACCTCCTAAATTGAATTAGAATAAAATATTGGCCAATGGTGTCTTTCTGCAGTCTGTATGCATTCGTGTGTTGTTTGCCTGCCTGTCAGTTTCCTCATGTCTTGGGTCAGGCAGAGTTTTCCATCTTATTTGAGTATAAGTATATATTTATTATAATAATTTTTGCCAATATTTAAATAGATTTTTGGGGGGGCAGAGGCTGTGGCCTAGATTTAGTTTATCATTATAAAGCTGCAATTTCACTGTAGTTCTTCCTTTTCCTTTTTATAATTTTGAAATGAGGTTTTCAGCTTTCATGGTAACTATTTTTCTCCCACCTTTATGAACCATGTTAGAAGAACACAATATAAAATTTGCTGGCAGCTGAGAACCGTCTGTAACTCCAATTCTAGGAGAACTCCAGTTCCAGGGGAATCCGAGACCCTCTTCTGACCTCCGCGGCATTGCACGACACGGGTGCACAAATCTGCCTGCAGACAGTACATTCATACACATAGAAAATAAATAAATAAAAATTAAAAAAAAATAAAATTTGCCATGATATACATGACAATGTATAGTTGAGCGGTATTAGATACATATTTTCACCACCTAAGGCTGTGCTGCCAACTCCCCCTCCCCCTGCCCCCATCTCTAGAGCTCATCTTTTAAAACTGAAACTCCATCTATTCAACTCCTTGTGTCCTCTGGAGTCCTGGAAGCCATCTGTGACTTTGGCTTTTTTCAGTATTTCTTCTAAGTGCAGGGAGACCTTTCTTGTCTTTTGTGACTGAATTATTCCCCTAGGCATAATGTGCTTGCAGTCTATCCATGGTACATGGTGCACAGGGGTCCTTCCTTTTTACTGCTCTGTAGCACTAGAGTGATTGTTTGCACCATATCCTGTTTCTGTTTCTCCATTAGGCTCTTTCTACATTTTAGCTGATGTGAATAGTGTTACTGTGAGCATAAGTGTACAAAGCTCTCTTCTAGACTCCATTTTTATTTCTTTTGCGTGTATATCCAGAGCCCAAACTTATAGGACACATGGAAATCTGTACTTAACTTTTTTTTTTTTTGGTCTTTTTGAGACAGGGTTTCCCTGTAGCCCCAGCTATCCTGAAACTCACTCTGTAGACCAGGCTGGCCTTGAACTCACAAAGAATCACCTGCCTCTGCCTCCCGAGTGCTAGGATTAAAGACGTGTGCCACCACACCCGACATTTTTTTTTTTGTCTAACTTTTTTTTTTATGTGTATGAGGGTATTTCATGTAGGTAGGTACACCTGCAATACCCTCCGAGGTCAGAAGAGGGTGTCGGATCCCCTGGAATTGGAGCTACAGGGAGTTATTAGCTGCCATGTAGGTGCTAGGAATCAAACCTGGGTTTTCTGCATGAGCAGTCAATGCTCTTAGCCACTAAGCCATCTCTACAGCCCTCTATCTGGTTTTCTTCAGGATTACCATGCTGGTTTTCACAGAGGCTATATCAATTTACATTCTTTTTAAAAAGAAAGATCTATTTTTATTTGCATTTATGTATATATGTGGTGTGTGCGTGTGTGTGTGTGTGTGTGTGTGTGTGTGTCTGTGTGTGTGTCTGTGTGTGAGCATTTGTGTGTGGTTGCTCAGAACAGGACATCAAATCCTCAGAGCTGAGTTATGGGCAGTTGTGAGCTGCCCCATGTGGGTGCTGGGAACCAAACTCCAGTCCTCTGGAAGAGCAGTAAGTGCTCTTGACCACTGAAGCATCCCTCCATCCCTCTCTACATTCTTACCAATAATGCCCTGAAGTTCTGATTTCTCCACCAACATTTATTATTTTTTCTTTTTTAAGGTTTTCTGTTGGACCATCCTAATAAATAGGAAGTGGTACCTCTAATCCTTGTAGTTCTTCTTAAAAAAATATATATTTTTCGTCTTTTTGAGACAGGGTCTCCCTGTAGTCCCAGCTGTCCTGGAATTCACTCTGTAGACCAGGCTGGCCTTGAACTCACAAAGATCCACCTGCCTCTGCCTCCCAAGTGCTAGGATTAAAGGCGTGCGCCACCACGCCCGGCAAAAAATATTTTTTATTACATTTATTTGTGTACATAGGGGAGCGAGTTTCATGCTGTGGTTGTGGAGGTCAGAGGACAACATCGAGGAGTCAGTTCTCTCCTTGGTCAGGTCTGGTCAAGTCTCTCCTGTAGTTGTGGAGGTCAGAGGACAACATCAAGGAGTTAGGTCTGTCCTTCCACCACATGGTCCACCAAGGATTCGAACTCAGGTCGTCAGGCTTGGAGGCGAGTGCTTTTACTACTGAGCCATCTCTCTTATAGTTCTGATATGCACTGCTCCAACAGCTAGTGATACTGAATGTCTGTTCATGGGTTCACTGAGCCAGAATGAACACTTCTTTTTTCCTTCAGCTACTTTGGTGAGGTATTTTGTCACGGCAACTAGAAAAGCATCTGACACAGGCAGTGATAAGTCCTCTGGCCCACAAACATGGAATACAGTTCTCTTTATGTTTTTTTTTACTATTATAATTATAATAATAATTATTATTATATTTTTGAGACAGGGTCTCCCTATAGCCTCAGCTGTCCTGGAACCCACTCTGTAGACCAGGCTGGCCTTGAACTCACAAAGATCTGCCTGCCTCTTCCTCCCAAGTGCTGGGTTTAAAGGTGTGTACAATCATACCTGGCCCTTTTTCTACTTTTTAAAAAAAAATTTTATTTATTCTTTTTATGTGTATGAATGTACTAACTGCATGCAGGTCTGTGCACCTGTGTCATGCAATGCCGCAGAGGTCAGAAGAGGGTGTCAGATTCCCCTGGAACTGGAGTCAAAGATGGTTCTCAGCCGCCATGTGGGTGCTGGGAATCGAACCCGGGTCCTCTGCAAGAGCAGTCGGCGCTCTTAACTGCTAGGCCATCTCTCCAGGCCCCCCCCCATTCGACTTTTTATCAGCAATGTTCTGTGGTTTTCTTTGTGTGAATTTTTCACTTCCTTGGTTAAGTTAATCCCCAATCATTTAATTGTTGTTCATGCTATTTATTGTAAGACAAACCATTTTGTATCTTCCTCCTCAAATTGTGCACTGTTTGTGTAAAAAATGCAATTTGGGGGCTGGCAAGATGGCTCAGCAGGTAAAAGCATTTGTTGCCAAGCCTGATGACCTGAGTTCAATTCCCAGAATCCGCATGGAAGGAGAGAACCAGCTCCTCCAAGCTGGCCTCTGACCTCCATGTGCATGCACACCCATAACCATACACAATAAGAATGAAAAATTTAAACATTGCAATTTTGTGCGTTGTCTTTTGTTGTTTCTTTTGCTGACTCTAATAAAGTTTTAACAAGTGGTTTTATGGAATCTTTAGGGCTTTATACATAAAATCATATAATCTGCACACTGAGATAAATTTACCAGTTTGGATGTCTAAAATGAATTCTTGTTTATTAAAAAAAGATGAGAAAATTATAGCTACCATCCAGAGCTATATTCACACATGGAATAGGTTATTAGAATTTGTGACATGCACTTGTTTATTTGAATTTTAATAAAAAGCACAGCAATGAATTAATTGTTTAAAATAGGAAGTGAATACATTTCAAAGATAGGAATTCTCTGGAGTTTTAAAATTATATACAGTTTGGATCTAACTTAAAACTTTCATTCATTGATGCTGGAGAGATGGCTCAGGGGTTAAGGGCGCTTGCTGTTCTTTCAAAGGACCTGAGTTCTGTTCCCAGCACTCATGTCTGGTGGCTGACAACTTCCTGTAACTCCAGCTCCATGGGACCTAACTTCCTCTTCTGGCCTTCATTGGGCATCTGCATGGGTGTGCACAAACCCACACATAGACACACATGCATACACAAAAATAATAAAATCTTGAAAAACTTGGTTCATTATATAGAAAAGTACAGAGAAGCATACAGCAACTAATGCAATAATTAATTTTCACCTACCGTCCACCCCTGCTTGCTCTCAAAGTCTGTGCCATGTTTATTTACATTAATTTTATTTTAGAACATTTACATTTATCCACATTAATCTTAGTATTTAATTAGTGTTTTTGGAGATGGGGTCTCACTATGTAGCCCTGGCTGGTCAGGAATTTGCTATGTATACCAGGTTGGCCTCAAACACACAGAGATCTACCTGTCTCTGCCTCTTTGTGTTGGGATTAAAAGTGAACACCCTAACCCTGGACAATGTAGATTAATTTTGTTTCAGATTTAGATCTTTTAGATTCAAAGTAATAAGAGCTGGGTATGTTGGTGTATATCTTAATCCCAGCACCAGAGAGGCAGAGGCAGAGGCAGAGGCAGAGGGGCAGAGGGGCAGAGAGAGGGGCAGAGGGGCAGAGGGGCAAAGGGGCAGAGGGGGATTAAAATATACACCAACATACCCAGCTCTTATTACTTTGAATCTAAAANAGAGGGGCAGAGGGGCAGAGGGGCAGAGAGAGGGGCAGAGGGGCAGAGGGGCAGTGGCAGGGGCAGGGGCAGAGGCAGAGGCAGAGGGGCAGAGGCAGAGGGGCAGAGAGGCAGAGGCAGAGGGGCAGAAAGAGGGGCAGAGGGGAATAGAGGCAGAGGGGTAGAGGGGCAGAGGGGCAGAGGGGCAGAGAGAGGGGCAGAGGGGCAGAGGGGCAGTGGCAGGGGCAGGGGCAGAGGCAGAGGCAGAGGGGCAGAGGCAGAGGGGCAGAGAGGCAGAGGCAGAGGGGCAGAAAGAGGGGCAGAGGGGAAGAGAGGCAGAGGGGCAGAGGGGCAGAGGGGTAGAGGGGCAGAGGGGTAGAGGGGCAGAGGCAGAGGGGCAGAGAGGCAGAGGCAGAGGGGCAGAGAGAGGGGCGGAGGGGCAGAGGGGCAGAGGTAGAGGCAGACAAAGTGCTTGAATTCCAGGCTGGCCTGGTCTATAAGTGAGACCAAACCAAAGTAATAGAAAGATGTTACAAGCATAGCTGCATCTCCTTCCAGGTCCTTCCCTCTGTTAGCCTCTTTACTGCCATCCTGTGATAACCACTCATTTTGGGGTTTTTTTTTGGTTGTTATTATGTATTTTTTGTGCTGTTGTTACATATGAATGTAGGAGAGGGCAATGTATGGGGAGCTATTTTGCATGTTTAAAAATTTTTATGTATATTGTGTGTGTGTGTACACATTCCATGGTATGAACATGGAGATCAGAGGACCTCTTGCAGACTTGGTTCTTGCCTTCTACACATAGTTCTCCTGAATCTAATTCAGGTCATCAGACTTGGTGGCAGGTGCCCTAACCCACCCAGCCATCTCACCTGCTCTAATTTCTTTCTTTTTCTTTTTCTTTTTTTTTTTTTTTTTGGCAGGGGAGGGGTTCTTTTTGAGACAGGGTTTCCCTCTAGCCTCAGCTGTCGTGGAACTCACTTATGTAGACTAGGTTAGCCTTGGACTCACAAAGATCCACCTGCCTCTGCTTCCTGAGTGCTGGGATTAAAGGTGTGTGCCACCATACCTGGCTGCAGTTTACCTTTTTCACTCAACATAATAATTCATCTTTGGAAACAGGATCTTTCTTTAAACTTTTTATATTTTATTTTTTATTTATTTCTGTATGTGTATGAATGTACTGTGTGCATGTAGGTCTGTGCACCCGTGTCGTGCAATGCCTCGGAGGTCAGAAGAGGGTGTCGGATTCCCCTGGAACTGGAGTTCTCCTGGAATTGGAGTTTCAGACGGTTCTCAGCCGCCATGTGGGTGCTGGGGATCGAACCCGAGTCCTCCATAAGAGCGGTTGGCACTCTTAACCTCTAGGCCATCTCTCCAGCCCAAGACAGGATCTTTCTATATAGCTCTGGCTCGCTTTGAACTCATGATCCCTCTGCTCCAGCCTCCCGAGTGCTAGGATTGCAGGTGTGCATCTCAATCTCTGGCTCTGTGTTGTGTGTGGGCTTTAATCAAACCCATACATATTAGCTTCAATCTATTTATTTAATGTTTCTTTTTGTAAAACTGCAGCAATCTTTTCTTTTCTGATGGCCATTTAGGTTGTTTTTGGGGTGTCTTTACTCTGGTATTACCACGATGATCCATTAAAGGGTTCTCTGTACATACATCTTAGTGCTTCCATAGGGCATATATTAGAAGCGTTAATGGTTGGGTTGCAGCATGAGCACATCCTTCACTTAATTAGATTTTGCCAAGTTTCTTTCCAAAGTGGCACCCAATTTGCAAGTGTGTTAGGTGTGTAGGAGACACCCTGCCTCCTCTGAAGCTCTAAGGCACTGGGTGTTGTTGGACTTGCTAATTACCACCGTTCTAATAGGGGTGAAATTGTATTGCCACTTAAATTTAAATAGCATTTTCCTTTACCAGTGAGACTGAGGGATCACTCCTTCACGTTCACATCTGTCACCTGCCTGCTCACTCCTTCACATTCACATCTGTCGCCTGTCTGCTCACTCCTTCACATTGACCTCTGTCACCTGCCTGCTCACTCCTTCACGTCCACGTCTGTCACCTGCCTGCTCACTCCTTCAAGTTCACGTCTGTTACCTGCCTGCTCACTCCTTCACGTTCACCTCTGTCACCTGCCTGCTTGTCTTTGCCCAGTTTTTGTCAGGTCTTTTCTTTTTTCCTTAAAGTTTTAAAACTTTTATTTCTGTGTGTGTATGTGTGTGTGGAGTATGTATGTGTATGTGTATGTATGTGTATGTGTATGTATGTGTATGTGTATGTATGTGTAGAGTATGTATGTGTGTTTATGTATTTGTGGAGTACATGTATGTACATGCCCCAACACATAATGGAGGTCAGAGAACAACTTTGTGGACTTGATTCTCTTTCCACCATTTTGTGAGTTCTGGGGAATCAAACTCCGTTTTTTTTTTTTTTACCCGATGAGCCATCTCACTATCTCTGAATTGTCTTTTTCTTATTGGAAATTTCTTAGCAAGATCATTGTGCCTTAAGTCTGTAATCTCAGTACTCAGGATGTGGAGGCAGGAGGATTGGGGTGAATATGAGGACAGCTTTGGCTATGTAGTAAATTCCAGGCCAGCCTGGGCTACAGAGTGTGACTTGTCTTTTTCTTTTTTTTTTTTCTCTTTTTCTTTTTCTTTTTCTTTATTTCTGTATGTGTATGAATGTACTGTCTGCATGCAAGTCTGTGCACCCATGTTGTGCAATGCCGCAGAGGTCAGAAGAGGGTCTCAGATTCTCCTGGAACTGGAGTCCTCCTGGAATTGGAGTTTCAGACGGTTCTCGGCCGCCATGTGGGTGCTGGGGATTGAACCCAGGTCCTCTGCAAGAGCAGTTGGCACTCTTAACCGCTAGGCCATCTCTCCAGCCCCGTGACTTGCCTTTTTATTTTTGGTCTTTTCGAGACAGGGTCTCCCTGTAGCCCCAGCTGTCCTGGAACTCACTCTGTAGACCAGGCTGGTTTTGAACTCACAAAGATCCGCCTGCCTCTGCCTCCCAAGTGCTAGGATTAAAGGCGTATGCCACCACATCTGGCGTGACTTGCCTTTTTCATCTTTCTTATGGTGGTATCTTGTTTCTTTTCTTTTCTTTTGGTCTTTTTGAGACAGGGTCTCCCTGTAGCCCCAGCTGTCCTGGAAATCACTGTGTAGACCAGGCTGGCCTTGAACTCATAGAGATATGTCTGCCTCTGCCTCTGAAGTGCTGGGATTAAAGGTGTGTGCCACGAGGCCTTATGGTATCTTAAAAAAAATATTTTGTTGGGCTGGAGAGATGGCCTAGCAGTTAAGAGCACCGACCGACCGCTCTTACAGAGGACCCGGGTTCAATCCCCAGCACCCACATGGCGGCTGAGAGCTGTCTGAAACTCCAATTCCAGGAGAACTCCAGTTCCAGGGGAATCTGAGACCCTCTTCTGACCTCCGCGGCATTGCACGACACGGGTGCACAAACCTGCATGCAGACAGTACATTGATATACATACAGAAAAAAAAAAGTTTGTTGAGCCGGGTGTGGTGGCACATGCCTTTAATCCTAGCACTTGGGAGGCAGAGGCAAGCGGATCTTTGTGAGTTCAAGGCCAGCCTGGTCTACAGAGTAAGTTCCAGGACAGCTGGGACTACAGGGAGACCCTGTCTCGAAAAGACAAAAAAAATTTTGTTTATTAATTTTATTTTTTGTATATGAGGGTTTTGCCTGCATGTATGTAAGTACACCTATGTTGTGCAGTGCCAGTGAAGGTCAGAGGAAGGCATTGGATCCCGTAGAACTGGAGTTTTGGATGGTTGTTAGCCACCATGTGGGTGCTGGGAATTGAACCTATGTCCTCTGAAAGAGCAGCCAGTGCTCTTAACTGCTGAGCATTCTCTCCAATCCCACTGTGTTAGTCACTTTTCTTTTACAGCAGTAAAAGAACCCCCATAACCAAGGGAACTTATTAAAAGAAGAGTTTATGTGCGCTTACTGTTGATGGTCCTGGGGGAATTAGAATTCATCATGGTGGGGAGGCAGGGTGGCAGGAGGTGCTGGAACCGAGAGCAGAGGTTCACATGGAAGCAGAGAGAGAACTGGACATAGGCAAGGCTTGGTGAACGCTCTGAGCCCTCCCCTGGTGATGTACTTCCTCCAGCATGGCCGTGCCTCCTAACACCCTCCAAAACAGGACCACCAACGGGGGACAAAATGTCCGAATACTGGAGCCTGTGGGGGACATTCTCATTCAAACCACCACACCTACCTTTTAAAGCACAGACATTCAAAAAATATATTTATAAAATAAGGACTATGGTCACAGAATTAACAAAACTGTTAAGTGTAAGTGAAATGGTTTTTCCCCCTGTGCAGTTTCCATCAGTGATATTCATATCTTAGGGATCCTTCCCAAATTTCTTTGTGTCTACACACATACCCACAGGGTCCCTCTGCCTCCATCTCCCCAGCACTGCCCTGACCTGGAACTTGCTATGGGGACCCCATTTCTAATTCACAGAGATCTGTTTGACTCCTAAGCACTGGGATTAAAGGCATGCATCAACATGCCTGGCCTACATGCTAGTTTTTTTGTGTTTTTTTTGAGACAGTGTCTCCTGTAGCCCAGGCAGGGCTTTTGAAGTTGTCATGCAGTCAAGAATGACTTTGAACTCTTGGTCTTCCTGCATCTACCTCCCAAGTGCAGGGGTGACAGGTGTATGTCACCTTGAAATAACATTTTCACTTACCTGTTGTTGTTATGTTAGGTCACAAGTGTACTTTCTGTCTATTGGTGAAACTGCTAAGCTCTTAGGGACTCTGGATTTTCTGTATACTTACAGCCTTTGTAAATAATGACATTTGTGCTTTTTCCTTTGCATTAAAATCTTTGTTGTGTGTATACATGTGCCCCAGTTTGCATGGAGGCAGGAAGACAACTTTGTGGAGCCACTTTTCTCCTTCCCCTGTGGGTTCTGGGGGTTGAACTCAGGTCATCAGGCTTGCACAGAAAATGCCTTTACCAGATAAGCCATGTTAACAGCCTTCTCTGCATTTTATGTCTGCCATCTGTCTGTCCATCTACCTGGCCAGCTCCCATCTTCCTGTCCTGGTTAGGGCCTGCCCTATGCCAAAGCAGACAAGATGGTCAGCACCCTTGATTTGCTGTTGATTCCAAAGGGAGTGGACTTACATTTCACCTTGACATGATGTCTGGCTCAGCTACTCTATTAGGTAAATAGTATTACCTGCTGTAAACATGCCAAAATCTTGGTGTCTGTAATAAAAATAATGCATTCCTTACTCCCTTAAGTTTCAAAACATATATTGCTCATGGGTGATCTATAGAAGATCACATGGGGGACCAAGGATCTTTCCAAGTATATAATGTAGGTGGAATGAACTTGGGACTTGTGATGGGAGGATTTTTTTGGACTGGGCTGGAAGTGGTGTACACCATGTTCCAGTGGCCAGGACTCAATCATGGGCCCCACATAACGTCTAATGACAGATGCGGTTATCTTCCTCTGTGCCCAGGGAAGGACCTTCCAGGCAGTTTTAGGCACAGACTTTTTATATCCGCTCATTAAATTTCATGTATTTGCTGCTTCTTGAACAAGCTCTGGGAGATCTCCTGGTGATCTCTTCTTCAGGTCCTGATGTTGTAATGGTTAATCTTCATTGTCCGTCGGACTGGATTTAAAATCGCCTAGGAGACACAGGTTTTGATCTATATGTCTCTGAGGGTGAAAGGATTAACTATGAAGAAAGGTCCACCCTGAGTGAGTAGTACCACCAAGTGGTCTGGGGTCTAGGACTGAATACAAGGGGCGGGGGAGAAATCCAAGTGGGCCCAGGCTTCATCTCTCTTTCCTTCCTGGTCCACCCAGAGGTGAGCAAGCTGCTTCACGCCCCTGCTTCCATGCCTTCCCTCCACAATGGACTGTGCCCTCTCAAACTGTAAGCCAGAATAAATCCTTCCTTAGGTTGCTTTCTGCCAGATAGCTTGTCATAGCGATAACAAAAGTAGCTAACATGTATGTCACCTGGTGATCTGTGAAAATTTAAAAGACAACTCCACCCTTCCTTTGTCCAACAAACGACCAAGGGTGAAGGATTAAGTCCAGTAAGAATCTCTGTTTAAGCCAAGAGTGGTGGCGCCTGACTGTAATCCAAGGACTTGGGAGGTGGGGGTTAGAGGATCGGGAGTTAAAGGCTAGCCTTGGCTACAGAGAAAGTGCGAAGTCACCCTGGGCTATGAGAGACCTTGCCTTCCCTCCCACTTTTCTATTCAGAAAATAAAAGAAAGGATGTTACACAGCAGGGCCCAGCCAGTAGCTGTGATTCAACGCCATTAGGCAGGTCCTGTTAGATATCTCTATTCAGTTATTACATGTGACAGCAATCTTTTTAAACATATATTTTAAAATGCTTTTATTTAGTTAGTTAAAATTTTTTTTTTCTGAAACTGGGTCCCCCTTTAGCCCCAGCTGTCCTGGAACTCAGTAGGTAGACCAGGCAGCTCTTAAAATCACAGAGATCTGCCTCCCTCTGCCTCCGGAGTGCTGGGATTAAAGGCATGTGTCATCATGCCTGGCTTTTAAAATTCTTTTTAACAGCCTGGTCTACAGAGTGAGTTCCAAGACAGTTGGGGCTACAGGGAGACCCTGTCTTGGAAAGATCAAAAATTTTTTTAATTAATTAAAAAAACTTTTTAATTTTTAAAATTTTATTTATTTATTTATTTATTTATTTATTTATTTTTATGTGTATGAATGTACATTCTGCATGTAGGTTTATGCGCTGGTGTTGTGCAATGCCGCGGAGGTCAGAAGAGTGTGTCAGATTCCCCTGGAACTGGAGTTAAAGATGATTCTCAGCTGCAATGTGGGTGCTGGGGATCGAACTTGGGTCCTCTGCAAGAGTGGTCAACACTCTTAACTGCTAGGGCATCTCTCCAGCCTCTAAATAATTTATTTTTAGTTGTATGCATTTTTTTTTGTTGTTTTTTCGAGACAGGGTCTCCCTGTAGCCCCAGCTGGCCTGGAACTCACTCTGTAGACCAGGCTAGCCTTGAACTCACAAAGATCCGCCTGCCTCTGCCTCCCAAGTGCTAGGATTAAAGGCATGTGCCACCACACCCAGCTATTTGTGCATTTGTATGTGTGTGTATGTGCACATGAGTGTAGGTTTCAAGAGGACTGAAGAACACTGGATACCTTGGAGCTGGAGTTACAGGTGGTTGTGAACTGTCTGATGTGGATGGTAGGAATCCCACGTCCTCTATAAGAGCAGTCTGTGCTCTTAACTTCTGAGCCAACTCTCCAGCTCAGTATGCCAGTAATCTTATAGAAAGATCATTTTTAGAGATTCTCAAACAATATTGTAGTTCCTAAGGAGGTTCCCCTTATTCCTTAAAGATTTATTTTATTTTATTTTATTTTATTTATTTTTTTTGTCTTTTTGAGGCAGGGTTTTCCTGTAGCCCCAGCTGTCCTGGAACTTGCTCTGTAGACCAAGCTGGCCTTGAACTCACAAAGATCTGCCTGTCTCTGCCTCCCGAGTGCTAGGATTAAAGGCGTGCACCACCATGCCCGGTATATAAGATTTATTTTATTAATTTGAAGTGTGTGTGTGTGTGTGTGTGTGTGTGTGTGTGTGTGTGTGTATGTGCATGAGAGTGCAGCTATCTGCAGAAAGCAGAAGAGGGTGTTGAATCCTCTGGAGCATGAGTTACAGGCGGTTGTGAGCTGTCTGACATGGGTGCTGGGAACTGAGCTAAAAAAGAAATGAAAAACCGAAATAAGGCTATAAAAGAAAGCAGATCAATAGTTAATCTCCACACGGAAACAAAGACAAAGAAACCAGGATGAGACAGTTTAAGAGGCGATTCTATCTCACCCACAATGTTTTGGAAAACAGGAAAGAAAGAAAAGCTAATTCACTTTTTTTTTTTTCAAAATTTTTTATTTGTTTCTGTATGTGTATGAATGTACTGTCTGCATGCAGGTTTGTGCACCCGTGTCGTGCAATGCTGTGGAGGTCAGAAGAGGGCGTCGGATTCCCCTGGAACTGGAGTTCTCCTGGAATTGGAGTTTCAGACGGTTCTTGGCCGCCATGTGGGTGCTGGGGAGCGAACCCGGGTCCTCTGTAAGAGCGGTGGGTGCTCTTAACCTCTAGGCCATCTCTCCAGCCCTCAATTCACTTTATGACACAAGTAAACTCAGTAACAAACACTGAAGAGGACAGTAAAAGACATAAAAATTATGAGCCAACCACACTTACAGACAATAGGAAAATTCTAAATACAATCTGAACTAGTCAGGTCCTCTGTCAGAGTGGCACCTGCTCAACCACGGAGCTCTCTTTCCAGTTCTTTCTTTTTTTTTTACTTTTGATTTATTAAGCATGCTTTCCAACAATAAACAAGCACTGAATTTTGTCAAATACTTTTTTCTGTTTCACAGAAGTGATCCCAGAATTTTCTCAGCATGTAACAGGTCTCCCAAGGTTAATCTGTACTTCTATTACTGGGATTCATTCTTCTTGGTCATGAAGTATTATTTTCTAAAATCTGATTTGTTCAGATTGTATTCAGAATTTTCCTATTGTCTGTAAGTGTGGTTGGCTCATAATTTTCATGTCTTTTACTGTCCTCTTCAGTGTTTATTTCTGAGTTTACTAGTGTCATAAAGTGAATTAGCTTTTCTTTCTTTCCTGTTTTCCAAAACATTGTGGGTGAGATAGAATCGCCTCTTAAACTGTCTCATCCTGGTTTCTTCGTCTTTGTTTCCATGTGGAGATTAACTATTGATCTGCTTTCTTTTATAGCCTTATTTGGGTTTTTCATTTCTTTTTTGAGTTCATTTTGGCAAACCATTTTTCCCCCATAGGAAATGGTCCATCTAATTTAAGTTTTCATAGGAATTGCATGAAGTTGTTCACAATAGTCTCTTGTTTAAAAAAAAACAACTCTGCTAAATCTGTGATAATGATGTCTTCTTTTTATCTCTTAATAGCGCTTTTCTGTCCTTTTTCTTGATCATTTTTGCTGTAAGTTTGCTGTTTTATGAGCTTGAGAAGAAGAAGCTCTTGTTTTCTTGTTCAAGCCTTTCAATTTTTTTTTTTATATATTTTAATTCAAACATTCCTGTCCCTTTTGTGCTGTTTTTAAAAAGTCTTTCTTTGGGCTTATTTTTTTCTACTGTAGGCCTTTCCTCCTCCTCCTCCTCCTCCTCCTCCTCCTCCCTTCCCTCCTCCTCCTCCTGCCTTCTGCCTCCCTCCTCCTCCTTCTCCTCCTCCTCCTCCTCCTCCTCCTCCTCCTCCTTCTCCTCCTCTTCTGTTTGAGACAGGGACTCATTTATCCTAGGCTGGACTTGAACTTGTTATATATCTGAGGCTGACCTTGAATTTTTGATCCTTCTGCTTCCATCTTTCACTTGCTGAGATTCCAGGCATGCACCACCATGATTATTTTTTATCCTTGCTAAGCAATGCTGGAGCTCAAGCCCTGAGCCTCACGTGTGCGAGACAAATGCCCTGCTGACTGAGCCACACCCCCAATCCCGCACCTTCTTGTTTATACACATATTTCTTTTCAAGTTTTTTACATTATCAAGTACTGGTGTACATCTGTTTTTGTGTTTTATTATTTCTTTTTGGAGACAGGGTCTTACCATGTAACTCTGGCTGGCCTGGAACTCACTATGTACTCCAGGCTGGCCTCAGACTTACAGAGATCCCCCTGCCTTTGCCTCCTAAGTTCTAGGATTAAAGGTCTACCTCACCATGCCTGGGCCCTGTATATTAGTGCTGTTTTGCCACTAACATGAAACACTGGCCATGGGACACTGTCCTAGTTAGCTCCAGCTGTCAGCTTGATACATCCTAGAGTCACCTGGTGTGGGACAAAATATATGTTCTTTGAAATGGGTTCATCATTAGAAAAACTAGGAACTACAAAGATGGCGTCTGGTTTACTTAGAGGGAGGGGCTCAGGGCAAAGCTGAGCCTGCAGTACAGAACTCTGGGACTCCACTGGTGCCATGTTGGGTCAGGGAGAGATAAAAAGCCCGCCACGTGGGCTGGGGCTCTCTCGCCGTTCTGTCATCATGGGTGGAGGACACAGAATTCATGCTAGGTCTCTGGGAGGCCGTGTTGGGAAAGGAGAATCTCTGCTCATCATGTAAGAGATGCTGTCTCCATTGGCTTTGTAGGCAAGCCTATTGAACTCTCTAGTAAGACTGGAGAGTCTGCTCATTGCTTTGCCTAGTAACTGATGTATGGGTATTCCCCCCCCCCAAAGGAAATTCTCTGTGACCCCTGGGAAGGGGGAACCTCAGTTGAGACATTTCCTAGGTCAGATTGGTCTGTGAGGCATTGTCTTGATCGTTGATGGAGGGGGCTCCTCTCTGTGGGCAGTGCCATCCCTAGGCAGATATTCCTGGGCTGCATAAGAAAGTGAGAAGAGGTGGCTGTATAAATGTCTCAGCCATTGAAAGCACTTGCTGCTCTTGCAGAGGACCCAGGTTTGATTCCCAGCACCCATATGATGGCTAACAATCGTCCAATATTCTAGTTCCAGAGGATCATATGCCCTCTTCTGACCTCTGTGAGCATTGCATGACACAGGTGTACCTGCTTACCTGCAGGCTATATACTTATACATATAAAAGTAATAAATAAAATATTAAAGAAGAAAGTGAGGGGAGCATAGGGTTGAGAGTGATCTGGAGAGCAAGCAGCCTTGCTTCACTGCTCCTCACTCCATCACCTGGCCTGAGTTCCTGCTGCTACTTCCCTCAGGGATGGACTGTGACCTGGATGTTTAAGCCAAATAACCCCCCCGCCCCACACGTTGCTATTGTCAAATGTCTTATCATGGCAACAGGAAAGAAGCCAAGATGGAACCTTAGGGAAACTTGTTTTAATCTCACAGATTTGGAAAGTCAAGGGCATGGCACCTGTGTCCTCTGGTCTGTGCTGAGTGGCGAGCCAAGCAGAGCCATGTGGGAGCCTGTGTGGCACTGAGTGGTCACTTCTCCAGCCAGAGGACAGGCTTGCTCCTTTATAGCAACTGTATTAGTTGCTTTCCTTGTTTATGTGATATGCTGTTCTGATGAAAGCAACTTAGGAGAAAGGGCTCACAGTTAGAGAGTACAGACCACCATGACAGAAAATCAGCATGGCGGTGAGGCAGCTGGTCACATGTCCCTTACAGCCAGGAGCAGAGAGCCACAAATGCTGTGTTCAGTGGACCTTCCTGCTTTGTATAGTCCAGGCATCACCCAGGGTGATGGTGCCTTCCATAGTGGGCCAGCCTTTCCACCTGAATTCACCTACCTGAGGTAATTCTCCAGGTCATGAGATACAATCCACATACCATAAAATATTACTTATCTCCATATATTAATTATAAAAGTGGGTTTTATTGTGATGTTCCATACACATTTTTGTCTTTTTGAGACAGGGTCTTCCTTTAGTCCCGGCTGGCCTGGAGCTCGCTCTGAGGACCAGGGTGGCCTTGAACTCACAGAGATCTGCCTGCCTCTGCCTCCCGAGTGCTGGGATTAAAGGCGTGCGCCACCACACCTGGCCTCCATACACTTCCATAGCATCCTTCTATCATATTTTCTCCCCAGCACACCCTTGTCTACTCACTTTGCCCAATCCCCTTCCTTCTCCCCTAGTAGTTCCTCGTTATTTCCATGCCTTTTCTTTCTAGAAAGAAGGGAGAAAGCACACGTGACATTTGTCTTCTGAGTCTGGTTTATTCTGCTCAACATGGCGATTTTCAGTTTTATTCACTTTTCTGCAAATGACTCCATTTTCCTTTTCTTTGTGGCTGGATAATACTCCATATCACAGTTCTTTTCTAACATATTTTTAATTGACTTTTTGTGTATTTCATATGATAAATCTTAATCATATTTAGGCCCCCCCATTTGCACCCTTCTGGTAAGCACACCCCCAGTGGATTTCATGCATTCTGTCTTGCCTTTTGTACCCTGATGTCCCCCTGTGCTCATGGATTCATAGAATTAATAATGTGATCATGACCACCCTACCAAAAGCAATGTATAGATTCAACACAATGCCAATTAAGATCGCCATGACATTCTCCACAGAAATAGAAAACCATCCTAAAGTTCATATGGAAACCCAAAAGATCCTGGACAGCCAAAGCAACCTTGAGCAAAAAAAGCAATGCTGGAGGAGTCACTATACCAGATCTCAAAGCAATGCTGGGGGATCACTATACCAGATCTCAGAGCAATACTGGGGGGGATCACTATACCAGATCTCAAAGCAATGCTGGGGGGATCACTATACCAGATCTCAAAGCAATGCTCGGGGGCGGGGGCATCACTATACCAGATCTCAAAGAGATGCTGGGGGATCACTATACCAGATCTCAAAGCAATGCTGGGGGATCACTGTACTAGATCTCAAAGCAATGCTGGGGGATCACTGTACCAGATCTCAAAGCAATGCTGGGGGGGTCATTATACCAGATCTCAAAGCAATGCTGGGGGATCACTGTACCAGATCTCAAAGCAATGCTGGGGGGTCACTATACCAGATCTCAAAGCAATGCTGGGGGGGTCATTATACCAGATCTCAAAGCAATGCTGGGGGATCACTGTACCAGATCTCAAAGCAATGCTGGGGGGTCACTATACCAGATCTCAAAGCAATGCTGGGGGGGTCATTATACCAGATCTCAAAGCAATGCTGGGGGATCACTGTACCAGATCTCAAAGCAATGCTGGGGGGTCACTATACCAGATCTCAAAGCAATGCTGGGGGGGTCATTATACCAGATCTCAAAGCAATGCTGGGGGATCACTGTACCAGATCTCAAAGCAATGCTGGGGGGGTCACTATACTAGGTATCAAACTGTGTTATAGAGCTCTTTTATGTGCAGAAAACACTATTTTTCTGCTGATGTCCATTACATCCAATAAACCATCCAATATGGTTTATTGACATGCATTTTCCTGAAGGCTAGGTTATTGAATATTTTTCGATATAGCTTAAATATTTTTAATTGAATATTTGTGTATTTTATACATAACATCTTTTTTTCATATGTAACATCTTAGTCTTAATCACCTTTATACTGCCTTCTCCACTGGCCCCTCCCACAGCGCCCTCTTCCTACTGAAATTCGTACATTCTGCCATTCGTGTTAAAGTCTGTTAAGAGGGCTGGAGAGATGGCCTAGCGGTTAAGAGCACCGACTGCTCTTGCAGAGGACCCGGGTTCGATCCCCAGCACCCACATGGCGTCTGAAAACCGTCTGTAACTCCAATTCCAGGAGAACTCCAGTTCCAGGGGAATCTGACACCCTCTTCTGACCTCCGCGGCATTGCACGACACGGGTGCACAAACCTACATGCAAACAGTACATTCATACACATACAAAAATAAATAAAATTAAAAATAAATAAAATAAAAGGCAAATACAAGATTAAAAAGAAAGTCTGTTAAGAGCACTGACCACTCTTGCAGAGGACCCAGGTTTGATCCCTAGCACCCACATGGCGGCTAAAAACCGTCTGTAACTCCAATTCCAGGAGAACTCCAGTTCCAGGGGAATTTGACACCCTCTTCTAACCTCCGCGGCATTGCATGACACGGGTGCACAAACCTACATGCAGACAATACATTCATATAAACAAACAAACAAACAAACAATTAAAAAAAAGTCTGTTGTGCCAAATTTATCTCCTCTGCCGTCCTCAGTACAAGTTCATCCACCGAGCTCTTGTCAGCCTATTCAGATTCTCTCGCTTTAAGAAGGCCAGTTCTTCCTCACCCAACAGTAATCAGCTGCCAATATTTCTTCAGCTAAGAGTGGGACCTGCTGCCCATTTCTGCACTTCCATGCTGGGATTTTGTCTGGTTGAGTTTGCACAGGTCTTGTGCACGCTGACACCATTGCTGTAGGTTCATATGAGCAGGGTCCCAGGAGCTTATAGGGTTCTATTTCCATATGGCCATGCATCACCTCCCTGGCTCTTACAATCTTTCTGCCCCCTCTTCCACAGTGTTCCCTGAGTCCTGGGTGAGTGAAGCTGAATCTAGGAGACCTGTCCACGGGCCCACACTCTGCAGACTCCTGATCTCCATGCTTTGGCCATTTATGACCTTTTGAGTCCCCAACCCTCTGCTACATGCAGAAGCTTCTTAACAAGAGTTAAGAGGTTAATTGGTGTCCTCTTGGCCCCTTGTTCTATGTTCTGTGAGCCTTAGGTGTAGAGGTTGCATTGTAAATGTGCCGTTTAGGCTTGGGCAATTCACAGACACCATCTGTATGTGACAGCTGTGGGACTCTGTAATGGTCTTCATCTGGTGCAAAAGAAGCTTCTTGGATGAGTGGTGTCTGGGATATTTGTCCGTAAATATAAGGATGCATATTTTGCATTTAGTAAGAAGTTACGGGCTGGAGAGATGGCCTAGTGGTTAAGAGCGCCGAACCGCTTGTCACTATAGCACGAGACCCAGGTTCGATCCCCACACCACCATGGCGGCTAAGACCGACTTCATTCCAGTTCCAGGAGAATCCCAGTTCCAGGGATCCAACCCTCTCTGACCTCCGCGGGCATTGCAAACGCCGGTGCACAGACCTACATGCAGAGCAGTATTTCATACACATACAAAAATAAATAAAAATTAAAAAAAAAAGAAGTTACATTAGTCTAGGGATATGACAGCCCTGGGAATCTCTCTAAGATCTGTGATCTCTCCAGCCAGTACTTGGCTGTGCTTACAGGGCCACAATGAATTTCCCCCTACTGTCTGGGCTTTAAGTCCAGTTAAGTAGCCATCGATTGTCCCCAGGATAAAAGTGCCACTGCTGCCAGTGCCGTATGCTGTGCTGGACATTGATGTGGATGGATATTTGGTCTTAAGGCTGGTGTTGGACTGTCACTCGCTGCTCTCCCTTAACAGCTGGCATAGTGGTCCCCAAAGCTATGAGAGCTCGCCTTCAGGGGAGGCGGCTTCCGGGTCAGTTCCAGATCCATTGTTCCAAATCTCTCTCTGAAGTATGTCCTGTCTTCGGCAATAGGGTCTCACCTTCAAGTTCTGGGGGGCAGTCAGGGCTGCGGCAATAGCTGGTGTAATTTTGGGAGTCTCTTGTGCTACCCTAGCCAAGAACTCAAAGGAAGGTGTCTCCTGTCTGGCGCTGTTTGTTATGTAGCCTTCAGCTATACGCATGGATTCATGTAGAGATATTGTATGTGTAATTTGTCAGTAGATTGTTAGACTAATATGATTTCCTCAGGGTTTTAAAATTTATTTTATTTTATTTTTTTCCCTCGCTAGGCATTATTTATCTCTCCTCTAACCCTCCCTCCAAGTCTTCTGAGCAGCAGTTCTCCTTTCCCAACATGGCCACCTGGAGTCCTGGCATGAATTCTGTGCCCTATGCCCACAATGACAAAATGGCAAGAGACCCCAGCCCCGTGTGGTGGGCTTTTTATATGCTCCTGGCCCTAACATGGTGCCTGTGGGACCCCAGAGTTCCTTGCACGTTGTCCAAACATCGTGGGAAGACCAGCATTGTGTGGTGTGTGTGTGGGGACCTCGCTGTGGGCTCCGCTTTGCCCTTAGCTCCTCCCTGTAAGTATCCAGACCCCATGTTTGTAGTTCACAGCTTGTCCATGATAAATCCATTTCAAAGAGGACACATTTTATCCAACAGCCACTGATTTTTTTTGAGTGCTTGGATATAGTTTCCTGTGTGTGTGGGCGCATGTCCCTGTGAGGAGCTCAGCAGTCGATGTCCTGTCTTCCTTGATCGCTCTTCATCTTACGTATTGAGATGGCTCTCTCATTTGAGCCCAGAGCTTGCTGGTTCAGCTGGTCCAGATAGCTTGCTCAGACCATCCCTGTCTCTGCCTCCCAAACACTGGGATAATGGGCAGCGGCCACACTGGCCTGGTGTTTAGGTGGGTGTTGAGGATCCAGAGGCTAGTGCTCATGCTTGCTCGACAAGCACTTTATCCACGGTGTCCTGTCCAGCCCACTACTCATCTTCATATGTGATTTTGTATCCTGCCACTTTTCTGAAGATGTTGATCAGACCTGAGAGTTTTCTGGTTGAGTCTTTACAGCTCCTTATGAACACAATCCAGTGACCTACAAATAAGGATTCTTTGGTGCCTTCCTTTCCTGTCTGCCTCTTCTGTTTCCTAGTGTTATTGCTCTAGCTAAGACTTCCAGTATTGTGTTGAATAAAGATTTTAGTGCAAATGCTTTGAGTTTTTGCTCTTACATTTTCAGACAGTCTCTCACTGAACCCCATCACTCACTGACAGGGCAGGTGGCTGGCCAGCTAGCCTTGGGGATCCACTTTTCTCTGTCCCCTGCCCACCATGCTAGGGTTATAGATATGCATGACCATGCTTGGCTTCTATGTGTATGCTAGGGATGTGAACTCAGGTCCTTGTGTTTGCACAGTAGGTACTTTACTGACTAAACCATCTCCCTAGACACCACCCCTGATTTTTAAAAAATATAGACATATATTGCTATAAACTTCCCTTTCAGAATTGCTTTTATTATATCCCAAGCATTTTAGTATGGTGTGTTTTCTTGTCATTCTAGGAACTTTTACATTTCTTTCCTGATTTCTTTGAAAATCCACCATTCAGTAGTGTGTTGCTCAATCTCCACGAGTTTGTGCATACCTGTGGTTTTTCTTCATCTTGGCTTCTAGTTTTTTTTTTTCACATAAATTTATTTATTTATTTTTAACAAATCTAGACCCATGTTCCCACTCATTCCCCCACCCCACCAGAGCTCATGCATTCTGCCAAACATGCTTTCCATCTCTTAGTCTTTCTCAATATTTTCCATGGGGAAGTTGACTGTTTTGAGCAGAAGTTCACTGTTTCAGTCAGTTCTTTGATGCAGTATTTTCTGTTGTTGTTGTTTCCAAAATGCATTATGCCCAACTGCTTTGAACAAAAGCTCAGGGGGCCCTACACAAGAAATACTTACAACTGGGTAATTGGCACTAGCATCCACAGATGAGTGATACCATGCATCGTTTGTTTTTCTGGGACTGTGTTACTTCACTCAGCATGATGTCCTCTAGCTCCAGCCATTTTCCTGCAAAGCTCGTGATGTCGTCTTTCTTTACTGCTGCATAGAATTCCATTGTGTAGATGTACCACATTTTCTCTATCCACTCGTCAGTTGAGGGGCATTTAGGTTGGTTCCAGCTCCTTGCTATTGTGAAAAGAGCTGCAATAAACATGGCCGTGCATGTATCTCTGTGGTGGCGTAAGTCTTGAGGGTACATGCCCAGGAGTGGTATGGCTGGGTCGGGTTGGCTTCTAGTTTTATTTCATTGTGATCAGATAGGATTTAATAATTTTTTTTTTTTTTTTTATTTAAGACTTGCCTTGTGTCCCGAGATGTGATCTGTTGTTGAGACTATTCCGGGGGTTCCTGGGAAGACTCTGTATTCTGCAGTGTTTGGATGGAACTTTCTGGAGCTGTCTGTCAAGTGTACTTGGAGCTATAATGTCATTTAGCTCTGATGTTTCTTCTTACTGTGTTGAGGTCCATTTGTGTTTGTATATATCACAGTGTTTGCTTTAAGAAGCTGGGTGTGGGGCTGGAGAGATGGCCTAGCGGTTAAGAGCGCTGACTGCTCTTGCAGAGGACCCAAGTTTGATCCCCAGCACCCACATGGCGGCTGAGAACTGTCTTTTAACTCCAGTTCCAGGGGAATCTGACACCGCCTTCTGACCTCCATGGCATTGCACAACACGGGTGCACAGACCTACATGCAGACAGTACATTCATACACATAAAAGTAAAAAAAAGAAGCTGGGTGTACAGATTCAGTGCACATGTGTTTAGAGATGGAGTATCGTCTTGAAGGAGGCTCCCTTAACATGAAGGGACCTTCTTTATCTCTTCTACTTTTGGTTTGCAATAGATTTTGTCAGATATTAGATTTGCTATATTACCTTGCTTTCTAGGTTCACTTGTTTAGAATATCTTTTCCCATCCTTTCACCCTGTATATGTGTTTGTCTTTGTCTAGTTAAGTGTGTTTCTTACAGGTAACAAATAGATGGATCCTGTTTTTAATCTACTTGGGATTTAATCTAATTGGGATTTTTGTCATTTTGCCAGTTTTCTAGTATTTGGTGCTTTCTTAACCTTACTTTGGTAATTTACTATTCTACTGCAGTTTATTCTTTGCTGTGGCCTCATGGATGTGTTTATCTTTCTCTTCAGTGTGTAGAATTCCTCAGTATCTGCAGCACTGGTTTAGTGGTCATGGGTTTCTTTAGTTTGTGTTGGATGTGGAAAGGTTTTTTTTTTTTGTCTTTTTGAGACAGGGTCTTCCTGTAGCCCCAACTGGCCTGGAACTTGCTAGGTAGACCAGGCTGGACATGAACTCACAGAGATCTGCCTGCTTCTGTCTCCTGAGTGCTGGGATTAAAGGCATGTGCCGCCACACCCAGCTTTGTTGTGGAAAGTTTTTCTTTCTCCTTAAATTATGAGGGATAGTTTTGGTTGATGAGGGATAGTTTTGGTGGACATTGTTATCTGGGTTGGTAATTATTTTCTTTCAGAGTTCAGTATGCCTCATTCCTTGCCTTCTGGGTTTTAGAGATTCTGGTGAGAAACCTAATGGTACCCAGATGGTTTTGCTTCTGTACGTGACTTCAGTGCTCTCATTCAGCTTTCAATATTTTTACTCTTTTAAATAGAAGATGACATGGGCGGGCCTTTTCTCGTCCTCGCTGTTTGGCATCCTAAGTGCATCCTGTGTCTGGATGGCCATTTTTTTTCCCTCAGATGAGGAAAATCTCAGCTATGATTTTGCTCACTCTGTCCCTCGACTCTTCTACTGCCGTGGTTTATGGATTCGGTCTTTGAACAGCCACCCTTGCCTCTCACATGCTCTGTTTGTACCTTTTATTATTTCAGCTTTGTCATCCGAATGTTGTAGTTTATATACCTCGTCTTCAAGCCCTGCTAGCCTTTCTCTTGATCTCTTCTATCGATGTTGTTTTCTTTTCATTGAGTTTTTTATTTGAGTTTTTCACTTCCAAAATTTCAAGTGGATTTCAGTATTTGTATCTTTATTGAATTCCACTTTACAATCTGTACCGGCTTCCTTATTTCAGCTGTTTGCTTTTGCTCTCTTTGAATTCATTGAGGAGTTGATTTGTGTCTTCTTTTGGTTTCTTGAACATGTATTTTTCTGAGACAGTCTCACTATGTAACTCTGACTTGCCTGGACTCACGCTGTGAACCGGGCAAGTTCTGAGTTTACAGCAACCCCCCTATTCCTGCTTCCCCATAGCCTAGGGTTATAGGCTTGAGCCACCATGCCTAGTTTGTAAATATTCCCGCTATTCTTTTGACATTTAAAAAATTTTTTTATGCTGGGCGTGGTGGCGCACGCCTTTAATCCTAGCACTTGGGAGGCAGAGGCAGGCGGATCTTTGTGAGTTCGAGGCCAGCCTGGTCTACAGAGGGAGTTCCAAGACAGCTGGGACTACAGGGAGACCCTGTCTTGAAAAGATAAAAAAATTATTTTTAAATTATTTTTATTTTATTTATATGAGTGTACTACCTGCATGTCAGTAAGTGTACCCGTGTCATCTAATGCCCATGGAGGCCAAAAGAGGGCATTGGATTCCCCTGGAACTAGAGATGCTGACAGTTAGTTGATAGTTGTCATGTGGGTACTAGGAATTGAACCCAGTTCTTCTGCAGAGAGCAGTCAGTGTTCTTAACCACTGAGCCATCTCTCCAGCCCCATGGTGGATGTCTTTTTAAATCACCCATATTCTTTCAGTGGAAGTATTTGCAATGTTCAAGTGGGACCAGATTGTAGTAGATTAGAGGCTTCATTTCTCCTCACTGGACTGGAGCTGTGGTTCAGTAGCTGAACCCACAGCCCATGCGCTCGCCCATGCTGTCTTGAGAGAAGAAAACTATCCAAAGAAACAATCACAACTGATGGGTAGGCCTTCTATGAAAATACAATAATAGCCAATTCAAAACAAAACACTGTTCAATAATTTTTGGTGAGTAAAGGAGCCAGGAGAGTAGGCAGCACTAAGGCAGTAGTTAGCGAGGTAGAACAGACCGGAGACAAGGTTAGACCAGCAATTAGTAACAGTGCAACAGACGCGAAGCAGAAGAGGGAAAAGTGACTAGAAGAGGGAGCAGTACTAACAAAGGGAGGCGATAAGTCCAGGCAGCTTCAGCTAAAAACAGAATGAAAAGAGAAAGAGGTAAAGAGATGCAATCAATGAACCCAAGAAAATCTTAGCACTTGGGAAGCTGAGGCAGGGAGACCCCCTAGTTGTTGTCAATCAATGTTCCTCTGGTAATCCCCTCCCCAACAAAATAGAGAGAGACAACAGAGCAGGACAGAGTTGTTCCACTAAGTTGATGTGGAATAAAGGACGTGTAAAAGTGGAAGAAAGAGAACAGAGTTGGTGTGCACTATGCAGTTCCTCTCCAGGGCACGAGGCAGAGTGGCCAAGGGCCTGGGGCCTAGCCTGCCTGTGTGCAGACCCTGATGGGGATGGGGCCTGAGTGCTGGACTGGTGCCTATGTGGTCTACTCCAGTCTACAGCTCAGACCAGATCTTTGTGGGACACTGCACAGTTCTGACCTGAGGTTTTCTCCAGTGGTATCGGTGTCGCACAGGCAGGGCCTCAGAGCATCAGTGTCCCGGGACACTTGCTCTTTGTTTCCAGCATGGACCCTGCCGAGGGGAACAGTCCTTTGCTTTTAGAGCTGGCTAGTCTCCAATTCAGCAAGGGTCTGGTTTAAAAAATTAATTAAAAATTACATTTATGTGTGTGTGTGTGTGTGTGTGTGTGTGTGTGTGTGGCATATGCACACACCATGGTGTAGCGGCAGTCAGAAGACAGCTAGCAGGACTGTACTGTCTCCTTCCAGCTGAGGCCAGGGATCGCACAGGTCATCAGGTGTGGTGAAATTGTTTGAATTCCCTCTTTGTCCCTGCCCCTCCCTCCGCTGCATCACTCACCATCTGCTAACCTCCTCCCCCTTCATCCATTGCTGCCCGAGTTCCACCGTTTTGCCCACAATTCTTCTCTCTTTTGCTTCTGTTTGCCTTCTCCTCTGCTGCTCCAAGGGGCCATACGGGGCTCAGCACTCTTCCTACTGGGCCTCTCTAAGTCTCTGTCTGTCCAGTATTGAGCTGTAATGCACACCATAGTCACCGACCTCACCTAGATGCTGTTTTTGTGTCTGTGTGTTCTGAGCTGCTGGGAAGGTACAAAGTGCTGTCTGCATTTAATTTGCCATTCCCCTTCCCCACTTCCTCACCATAAAACAAATTTGAACTTTTTTTATTTTTGAGACAGAATCTTGCTAGCCTTTTCTTCTTCAAAGAGAATAAAAATCAATCTTGTGAAAGTGTCTGAGCCAGTGGTTAGAGCTTACTCACACACTTGGGCCATAACCACCACTGTCCTTTACTAGATGGTTTTATCAGCCTCAGAGAAATGCTGTGTCTGCTATATGCTGGTCTTCTGGTCCCTAGCAACTGGGAACCTGCTTTCTGTCTCTCTGGATTTGCTCATTCTTGGTATTCCATGGAAACAGACTCTACAGTGTGTGCTCTTCAGTGTCTGGCTTCTTTCACACAGCAAAATGTTTTCAAGGTTCACCTAGGTTGTCCCCTGGATTCCACTTCATTTTCTTCTTTGTTTTTTTAAAGAAAGTATTTCTTAATTTATTATTTTTATTTTTATCTCTGTGAGTGTATTGCCTGCATGTGTAAAGTGCACCTGTGTCTCACAATACCCTTGGAGGTCAGAAGAGGGTGTTGGATTCCCAGAACTGGATTATGGATGGTTGTTAGCCACCACATGGGTGCTGGGAATTGAACCTGGGTCCTCTGCAAGAGCAGCCAGTGCTGCTAACATCTGAGCCATCTCTCCAGCCCCTCTTCTTCCTTTTTTAAAAAATTTTATTTATTTTTTTTGTATGTATATGAATGTACTGTCTGCATGTAGGTTTGTGCACCCGTGTCGTGCAATGCCGTGGAGGTCAGAAGAGGGTATCGGATTCCCCTGGAACTGGAGTTAAAGATGGTTCTCAGCTACCATGTGGGTGTTGGGGATCAAACCCGGGTCCTCTGCAAGAGCAGTCGGTTCTCTTAACCGCTGGGCCATCTCTCCAGCCCCCTCTTCCTTTTTAAAAGAAATGTTGTTATTGGGGCTTGTATTAGTCACTTTTCTGTTGCTATGATAAACCACCATGACCAAGGGAACTTATAAAAGGAAGAGTTTATTTGAGCTCAAGATTTATGGCTCCAGGGAATCAGCGTCCATTGTGGCAGGAGGCATGGTGGCCGGTGCTGGAGCAGAAATCCAAAGTTCACATCTCTCAATGAGTACAGGAAGTCAAGAGAGAGAGAGAGACTGGAGACTATAGGCTTGTTAAACTCTCTAAGCCTATCCCCAGTGATGTATTTCCTCCAGCATGGCCACATCTTCTAAGACCTTCCAGAACAGTGCCACCAATTGGGGACAAAATGTCTGAATACTTAAAGCCTATGGGGGACACTCTCATTCAAACCACCACAGGGCTGGAGAGATGGCTCAGCGGTTAAAAGCACTGACTGCTCTTATAGAGGACCCAGGTTCGAGTCCCGGCACGCACATAGAACTGTCTTTAAGCCAGGCGTGGTGGTGCACACCTTTAATCCTAGCACTTGGGAGGCAGAGGCAGGTGGATCTCTGTGAGTTCAAGGCCAGCCTGGTCTACAGAGTGAGTTCCAGTCCAAATGGGGATGTAGGGAGACCCTTTGTCAAAAAAAAGTCAAAATTTTTTTTATTATTTGAGAATTTCATATGTGCATGCCATGTATTTCATATGTGCATGCCATGTATTTTGATTATATTGACTCCCACCCCTCCCCCAGCTCCTTCCAGATCCACGCCCACATCCCCTGGGCCCCATCTCCCAGCTTTGTGTCTTCTTCTTTTCTTTTTAAAACACCCTACTACATCCAATTTATTCTGCCCATGTAGCTCCTGGGGTGGGCCATCCCTGGAGTGGGGGCCACCTACCAGGAGCCACATCCTCCAAGAAACCCAACTGTCCCTTCCCCAGAAGCGTCAGCTGTCCATAGCCCCTTGGCTGGGAGCGGGAGCTCAGTGCTGGAGTGCTGACTGGCGTGATCTCGGGCAGGTCTTTTGCAGGCCTGACAGCGGCTGAGTTTGTGAGTGCATAACCCTGTTACCTCCGTCAGGCTCCTCTGGCTCCTCTCCCTCTTCCACGATGGTCCCTATGCCTTTCGTTTCTTATTATGGCTAAGCAACATTCCATTGTAGACAGATAGATAATGTGTAGACAGATTATGTATAGAAAGATTATGTGTAGACAGATTATGTATAGATAATGTATAGACAGATTATGTATAGACAGATTATGTATAGACCGATTATGTATAGACAGATTATGTGTAGACAGATTATGTGTAGACAGATTATGTGTAGACAGATTATGTGTAGAAAGATTATGTATAGACGGATTATGTGTAGACAGATTATGTATAGAAAGATTATGTGTACACAGATTATGTATAGATTATGTATAGACAGATTATGTATAGACCGATTATGTATAGAAAGATTATGTGTACACAGATTATGTATAGATTATGTATAGACAGATTATGTATAGACCGATTATGTATAGACAGATTATGTGTAGACAGATTATGTGTAGATAGATTATGTGTAGACAGATTATGTGTAGAGAGATTATGTATAGACGGATTATGTGTAGACAGATTATGTGTAGAGAGATTATGTATAGATAATGTGTAGACAGATTATGTATAGACAGATTATGTATAGACAGATTATGTGTAGAGAGATTATGTGTAGAGAGATTATGTATAGACAAATTATGTATAGACAGATTAAGTACAGACTGATTATGTGTAGACAGATTATGTGTAGACAGATTATGTATAGACAGATTATGTGTAGACAGATTATGTGTAGACAGATTATGTATAGAGAGATTATGTATAGACAGATTATGTACAGACAGATTATGTGTAGACAGATTATGTATAGACAGATTATGTGTAGACAGATTATGTATAGACAGATTATGTGTAGAGAGATTATGTATAGACAGATTATGTGTAGACAGATTATGTGTAGACAGATTATGTGCAGAGAGATTATGTATAGACAGATTATGTGTAAACAGATTATGTGTAGACATATTATATGTAGACAGATTATGTGTAGAGAGATTATGTATAGACCGATTATGTGTAGACAGATTATGTGTAGACAGATTATGTGTAGAACAATTATGTGTAGACAGATTATGTGTAGAGAGATTATGTGTAGACAGATTATGTATAGACAGATTATGTGTAGGCAGATTATGTATAGACAGATTATGTGTAGACAGATTATGTGTAGACAGATTATGTGTAGACAGATTGTGTGTAGACAGATTATGTATAGACCGATTATGATGTGCTGCTTACCCTATTGTATAGACAGATTATGTGCTGCTTACCCTATTGACTTATACTTCCTCTTCATCCTTCCCTCCCTCCCTCCCTCCTTCCTTTCTTCCCTCCTTATTTCCTTCCTTCCTTCCTTTTTTCTTTTTTCTTTTTTTGAGGCACGGTCTCACTATGTACCCTTGACTGGCCTGGAACTATGTAGACCAGGATGGCTTTGAACTTACAGAAATCCACCTGCCTCTTCCTCCTGAATGTCAGGCAGGATTAAAGGTCTGGGCCACCATGCCTGGCATGCAGTGTTTTTATTTACTTTTATTCCTTTAATTTTCTTTGGAGATGAGGTGTTGCGTTGTCGAGGCTGGCCATGAGCTTCTAGGTTCAAGAAATCCTTTGCTTCCCCTCCCGAGTGCAGGGACTACAGATGTGTGCTGCTGTGCCTGGCTTTAATGAATAATCACAGTCACCACCTAGCTAAGAAGCATGGCACTGCCAGTTCCCAGGGACCCATCCTGTGCCTCTTCCTAGCCCCGCCTCTCGCTATTCTGAGTTTGGGAACTCCTGTTTGCTTGGCACGTCTTCTTGGTTTTCCCGTTTGTATGGGTGTGATGCAGCACAGTTTACTTTGGCTGTTTCTGAACTCTGCCTCTCCTTTTGTCAGCATTGTTGTGAGAGCTATTTATAATAGTACATCACTGTCCTCAGCTCATTTTCATTGCTGTAGTCTGTTATATGAATTCATCACTTGAGCTGTTTCCAGTTTTTGCTATTGCAGCAAAATCTGCAATGACTATTCATGACCTGTGTCCTGGTGCACGCAGCCTGGGGCTGCTATTGTCTAGAGACTAAGAATAGAATGGCTGGGACCTAGAGTCTGTACACCTGAACTTTCACCATCAGTGCCAAACGTGACAAAATGCTGGAGGAAAACAATGTAGAAGAAGAAAGGTTTGTTGTGGTTCAGCTTAAGTCCAGGTTGGACAACTCCACAGCTTTCAGTGGCAAGGCAAAAACATGGTGAAGGGGATGGTGGAGGAGAGCTGTTTATTTTGGGGCAGCCAGGAAGAAAAGGGAGGGGTCAGGATACAGCCCCAGTGGCCCAGGACCAGATCCCTTCAAAGATTCCATCCCCAAGCGTCCTTCGCCTTTCAGTGGCCCATCAAATTATGATGTCGTCAGTGATCAATCACTCCAGTGACGGGATCAGAGGCTTCATGCGGCTGTCACTTCCTCCAAATTCCACTTCTTTTAAAATCGAAGGGCAAGAAATGGATATCCATGTACAAGTGGCATTTAGAACCCTAAATACACATGTCAGAGAAGAGCCTCTCTATGGCACACTGTAGTTAAGCTTCCAAAATCCCTCAATAAAATTAAAATCTGTAAGAGAACGATGGTAACACACAAAAGAAAATGTCAGAATAACATCAGACCTCTCAGCAGAAACCCTAAAAACCAGGAGGGTATAGAATGAGATGGTCTACAGAGTGAGTTCCAGGACAGCCAGAGCTATACAGGGAGACCCTGTCTCAAAAAGACCAAAAAAAAAAAAAAAAAAAAGAATGAGATATCTCAGGATCTTAAAGTAAATAATTTCTGACTAAGATGACAGTATCCAGCAAAGTTGTGCTTCAAAACTGAAGGAAAAATAAAGACATTTTGAGACAAAAGGAATTCAGGACTGTCAGCTATCACTGTAGAAGATACTTAGAAGAAATCTGGGCTTTTTTTGCTCCCCAGCCATCCACATAGCGGCTAAGAACCACCTGTAACTCCAGTTCCAGGAGAACTCCAGTTCCAGGGGAATCCGAGACCCTCTTCTGACCTCTGCAGCATTGCACGACATGGATGCACAAACCTACATGCAGACAGTACATTCATTCACATACAAAAAAAAGAGACCACATTAAAAATAAAATAAAATAAAAAAGACCACATTAAGCCAGGCATGGTGGCGCATGCCTTTAATCTCAGCACTCTGAAGACAGGCAGATCTCTTTGAGTTCAAGGCTAGCCTGGTGTACAGAGCAAGCTCCAGGCCAGCTGGGACTAAAGGGAGACCCTGTCTCAAAAAAGACCGAAAAAAAAAAAACCCAGATAAAAAGACAACATTTTAGGTCATAAAACAAGCCTTAGAAAACATATGTAGGGAGATGGCTCAGTGGGTAAAAGCACTTGCAATATGTGCTGGATAGCTTTAGTGTCAACTTGACACACCTGGGTTGAGGGAGCCTCAACTGGGGAATTGGCTCCATTGGACTGGCCTGTGGCCATATCTGTGGGGTATTGTCTTGATTGTTGAGCAATGTGGGAGGGCCCAGCGCACTGTGGGTGGTGCCACCCCGGGCAGGTTGTTATGTACAGTATAAGAAAGCAGGCTGAGCATGGGCCAGGGGAGCAAGCCAGTAAGCAGTGTTCCTCCATGGCCTGTGCTTCAGCTCCTGCCTCCAGGTTCCTGCCCGAGTTCCTATGCTGGGCTCCCTCAGTGATGAACTGTGAACCAGGAGATGTGAGACAAATAAACCCTTTCCTCCCCAGGTTGGAATTGGTCAGAGTGTTTTGTCACAGCAATGGAAAGGAAACTAGAACACTATACAAGTGTGAGGACTTGAGTTTGAATCCCAAGAATGCACGTAAGAAGCCAGATGAATAGTGCTAGGTTATGGTCCTACGGGGAGATGGGAGGTGCAGGCAGGAGACTCCCTCGACACTCACAGGCCAGCTAGTCTGGCATATGCAGTGGAAGAACACAAAGAGACCTGATCTCAAGGTAGAAGATGAGGACTGACACCCAAGGTGGTCCTCTGACCACACTCGGATTGTGACAAGCACACCTGAATTCATACACATGAATGTGTATGTTCACACACACAAATACAAAAAAATTGAGGGACCAGAAGAGAGATGGCTCAGCAGTTAAGAGCACTGGCTGCTCTTATAGATGACCCGGATTTGGTTCCCAGCACTCACATGGTGGCTAATCATCTGTAACTCCAGTTTCAAAGGATCCAATGCCCTCTTCTGGTCTCTATGGGCATTGGATGACATGGGTGTGCTTACATAGACGCAGGCAAAACACTCATACACATAAAATAAAAGAAATATTTCCACGTGTCTCATCAGATCATAAGTAAATGGAATTAGAACTCAACAGCAAGTAAAATTAGAGAAACTATACAATTTTATAAAGATTGAACAATATATTCCTGAATAGTCAGAGTAATTAGAGACATGAAGAAAGAAGTAAAGGAATTGTAAAAGTCAACAACCTCAAAAGCACAGCTTAGTAGAAACTTTGGAATGTAGCAAAGGAAATTCTAAGAGAAAGGTTATAGTTATGCATACTTCATTACAAAAATCAAATTACAATAACTTATTAATACATCTTATGGTCTTAGAAAAAATAAGAACAAGCCCAAACTCCAAATAGCAAATGTACATTATAAATATCAGGATGGAAATTAATGAAATGGAGAAATGGAAAAGAATAATACAAAGAATCAATGAAATGAAAAATTGGTTCTTTAAAACAATATAAAAAAGGGGGATGGAGAGATGGCTCTGTGGTTAAGAGCACTGACTATTCTTGCAGAGGACCAGGGTTCAATTCCCAGCACCCACATGGCAGCTAAGAACCATCTTTAAGCTGGGCATGGTGGGCCACACCTTTAATCTTAGCACTCGGGAGGCAAAGGCAGGCATATCTCTGTGAGTTCAAGGCCAGCCTGGTCTACAGAGTGAGTTCCAGGCCAGCTAGGGCTATAGGGAGACCCTGTCTCAAAAAAATAAAAAGATCAACAAACTCTTAGCCAAACTATCAAAAATAAAACTCACAAATTAATAAATTTATAAATGAAAAAGGGGCCATTGTAATAGATACTAATAAATTCACAAGATCGTCAGGGGATACTTTGGAAAAACTGTATTCTAAAAACAACGACAAACCCCCCCCCCCAAAACTAGTAAATGTAGAAGAAATGGCTGAATGCTGGACGCTCCCGTCCTGCCAAAATGAAACCAGGATTATAGAAACAACTTAAATAGATGTGTAACTAGCAGTGAGATCGAAGTGGCTATACAATCTCTTCTCCTCAAAAAAGCGAAGACTCAGAGGGATTCACTGCTGAATTCTACCTGAAGAACGAACATCAATTCTCCTAAAACTGTACAATAGGATGGGAAAGACTTCTAGCAAACCTGTATTTTCCTGCTACCAATAATGGATAAGACCATGACAACAAAAAGAAAATTATAGGCCAGTCTCCATGGTGAGCTTTGATGCAAAATTTATCCATAAATACTTGCAAATCAAATTCAACTGTACATCAAAAAGAGAGAAGAGAGACAGGGAGTGAGAGGGGGAAGGAGGGTGATGGGTGAGGGCCTGGATATAAGCTTCACCTTTCCAGGGCATGCTCTTGGTGACCTATTCCCTCTGTAGGCCACACCTCCTAAAGTTTCTACCAAATTTCAGTAGTGTTATAAGCTGGCAAGTCAAATTGTTTTAAAAAATTTTATTACCCTCCAGGACCAGATCCTAACTGACCTTGAGAAAACAAAAACCTTGGTATATCTGGGCTTACTATGTGGTCTTAAACATCCAAAAGGAAAGTATAACCAGAAAAATAAGTGTCAAGTTGGTGTAACTTAGCCTTTCTGGGTGCTTAATGACCATACTCAATGCCCATACGAATTTGGCCAAGGGTCTTAAGGGATAACTTTGTTCCTTGCCCTCAGAGGTCAACTAAGTCCCAGGAGACTATGCATGGGGCATCTCTTGAAATATCCTGCACATGTGAGTCACCAGTCTTCCTGTGCAGGGAGCTCTTGGAGATCCACTAATGGGACTTCAGCCAGTGTCCAGTCTATAAAGAGGAATGTCTGCTTATGCTTCAAAAGGGAAGCCTGGTCCAGCAAGACCTGACTTTGTCCTCAAGTGGATGGAACTGGTAAATGAAAAGCCAAAAGGAACCAGGGGCTCCCCCCCCCACAAAAAAAATACCCCGAGTGACTCCTGAGGACCAGAAACCTTGGTTAATCTGGGCTAACTGTGCGGCCATAAACATCCAAAAGGAAAGTATAATCAGAAATAAATAATTAGTAAGGCCTGAGAAACTATACTTCAAGTATAAAACTTGAGCTCTTAGTAAAAAGACAAAAAAGTAAAAAAAAAAGCACTTACTGGTAAGTGCCGCTACCCTGTGGCTGCCACTGCTTCTGCCATCCTTCAAAGACATGAGACATAGCTTTTCAACCTTCCAATATGGACTGAAGACTCATGAAGAATCCTCCCAACCTTCAGTGCCAGATGGGGACTGCTGAGATATCCAACTTGTGGACTGAGCTACTACTGGGGTTTTAGCCTCTTCAGAGTATAGACTGCCATTGTTGGACTACCCAGTATCATGGAGGCTAGTATAGAAAGATCAAGACAGGCTGTGGTGCTTACTGGACCTCATTTGGTGACCATGGGAAGGGAAGACCTCAGTGTGGAGCACAGGGCAAGACTGTTGGTTGTTTGGGCTTGCCAAGGAGGAGCCTCCAAACAATTCCTTAAGGAAAACATGACATCTTTCAGCCTAATAAAGAAAAAACAATAATAAAAAATAATAAGCTGAAGATGCTGAACCCTATGACGTCGTAATCTTGATATATGCGTGGCATGCATATGTGAATATTTTGGAGTGATGCAAATTGGAAGGAACAACAACAACAACAAAAACACTGGGTCAAAGACCTGACTGAAAGGGTGAACTTCTGCCTGAAACAGTCAACTTCTGCATCGAAAATTTTAAAAAGAGACTGAGAAAAAGATGAAAAACATGTTTGGCAGAATGCATGAGCTCTGGTGAGGTGGGGCAAGGAAGGGGAGATTGGTCTAGATTTGATTGGGAAATTTTTATGAAATGCACAAAGCTTCAATAAAAAATTGGCTTTGAAAATTTTTTTTATTATTTTTAATTTTATGTGCATGTGTGTACACTTAAGTATATATGTGTGTGCCACATGTGTGGCAGGTGCCCATGGAGGCAAGAATAGGGCACCCATGTGACCTGCTTGAGATGGGCACTGGGAACAATCTTAACTGCAGAGAGCCATCTCTTGAGTCCTGCAGTCAAGTCTAGACACACATACACACACACACACACACACACACACACCAGTGCACACAACATTTTGGCACTGACCTTTTCACTCAGCATAATTCTTTGGACATCTACTCAAGTTTGCATATATGACTGATTCATTCTTTATTCCTGCATAGTATTCCATGGTGTAAATAATACAGTCTGTTAACTTTTCTCCTATTGCAGAACATCTGTGCTGTTTAATGTTTCAGGCCATTTTTAATATTTGTGAACATTTGTATACAGGTTTCGTGAGAAGCCAGATCTTCGTTTCAGTGGCCTTAATACAAAGGAATACAATGACTGGGTCCAATTGGTAGTCGAATGTTGGTTTAAACAAAACAAAACAGAATAACTTGCCAAACTCTTTCCAGAGAGTGGCGGCACTTTTCACCCCAATCTGCAGAGAACGAATGATTGGCTCTGTCTCCCTGCTCCTCGGGGACTTGGCACCATCATTTTCACAATTCTAGTATGCTGTGATAGCTCCTGTTGCTTTGAATTTGCATTTCTCTAGTAGCTGACGATGCTGCCCATTGTTCTACACACCTGTTCAACATCTGCGTATCCGCTGGGGAAATATCTATTTTTGAATCTCAGTGGCGATGCATTTGACCATCTCAATAACTGCATTGTTTAGATGGCTGTGGAGTTTTGCCAGTCCTTAGTGTATTCTCAATCCTAGTCCCTTGAATTTGTACTTTGGAAGTAGTCTGTCCTACTGTGGATTTCTTCTTAATTCTTTCAGAAGGATATTTAAATCTTTAAAATTTTATTTATTTGGCTGGGCATTGTGGCACACACCTTTAATCTCAGCATTCAGGAGGCAGAGATAGGTGGATCTCTGTGGGATCAAGGCCAGCCTGGTCTATAAAGTGAGTTCTAGCTGTGGCTACAGGGAGACCCTGTTTGAAAAAGACCAAGAAAATTTATTTATTTATTTGTGTGTGTAGACGGGGGTTGGGGGAGGGGGTGGGTGTGCTGGAGCAGGCTACAGCATGCATGTGGAGGTTAGAGGACATCTTTTGGGAGTTGATTATCTCTTTCCACCATATGTGGGTCTTGGGGATAGAGCTCAGGTCACCCTGCTTGGTGGCAAGCACCATCTTGCTGGCTCGGAAGGGTTATTTTGCAGAGCAAAAGTTTTAAATATATTTACTTAATTTTATTGTACTAGATTATATAAAGCCATTTTCCTGCAGCAGTTTTAAAGTTTGATGAAGTCCAGCTCATCTACATTTTCTTCAGTGAACCACACTTCAGTGTCAAACCTCAGAGCTGTGCATCTAACCTCAACCTCGGCCTTATTTCTATGAGGTCGTTGGGCCACAGCCTGGCTTGAGGGCTCTCAGGCAAGAAGCTGTGCCAGGCCTGGCTGCGTCTCTGGTTCTGAGTGCGTCACTCTCTTCTCACTTCCCACGCGTTTAGAAGCCTTGTCCTTTCAATCATCTGTATCAGTACCTTTTCTGGTGTGTATGTGTATGATTGTGTGTGCGCACGTGTGTGTGTGTGTATGTGTGTGCGTGTGTGTGTGTGTGTGTGTATGTGTGTGTGATTATGAGTGTGGGCGTGTGTTGTGGAGGTCAGAGGACAACCCTGGGTGTCAGGCCTCATCTTCCATTTTGTCTGAGACACGGTCTTGGGTCATCGGCTGCTGTGATGCAGGTTATTGTTCTGAGAGCTTCTGGAGATTCCCTGTATCCTTTTCACCTTGCCCTGGAATTGTTATGAATACAGCACATGCTGGGTCTGGATTTACATGGCTTCTGGGGGTCCCAAATCATGTCACGCTTGCAGAGAAGTACTTTACCCACTGAGATGTTTCCCCAGCCAGAATGCAGTATTTTTTTTTTTTAAATAGAAGTGCTGGGATTCTCTGCAAGAACAGCCAGTGCTCTTAACTGCTGAGCCATCTCTCCACCTGTGAGGACATTCCTTTTAAGGATATGTTTGGAGCACACGACTTTGGGGATAAAGTTATAGGCCTAGAGTTTTTATTAACTTTGGTTAATGATTTTTAGCACCGTTCATATGTTGTGTGTGCGTGTGTGTGTGTGTGTGTGTGTGTGTGCATGGGACGGGGGCATACTGGTTCAGGGATCTAGGAGCACTGAGAATTGAGATACTAGACAGGTGTGGTGGCACACACCTTCAATCCCAGCACTCGGGAGGCAGAGGCAGGTGGATCTCTGTGAGTTCAAGGCCAGCCTGGTCTACAGAACAAGCTCCAGGCCTGCTGGGACTAAAGGGAGACCCTGTCTCAAAAAGACAAGAAAAAAGAAGTACTCTGAACAGTCTAATCTGCTATATTCTCAGGAAAGGAAGTCTCCCAGAGAAGCTAGCGACATGTTTGCGCAGCAACTTCCCAGACTGTGTCACTGGGTGGCAGGAGCCGTTCCTGCGCCATCTTCTGCCACCCCCCACATGTTTTGTTTTTCTTACCTCAGTTGTGTAGAAAGGAGTAACCAGGGGCAGTTGACTATTGTTCCTGCTGTCAAGAGAAGAGTCTTTCCTTAAAATACCTGGGCCAAGACCTCTGCCTTCCTTGTTCCTAGCAACCACAAAGGAGGCAGGAGTGATGGGAGACTACTTGCCTGCCTCACATCCATGCTTCTTGTGAGAGAAGGCACTGTGAGATTGATTTTGAATAAAATAATGCATACAGCTCACTGCAGAAATTTGAATTGTAATTAAACATGTACAAGGTGGCCAGCTTATGCTTTTAAATCCAGAACTCAGTGATTAATATTGTGTTTCTGTCTTCCCTTTGGTATTGTTTTAAAAAACAAGAATTCACAGTAGATATTTTCTTATTCCCTGGATCAATATGACTGTGGTTGCCAAAAGCGCATCAGGGAGCACAGCTTCAGATTGCTTGGCTTTCCCAGAGCCTCATCACTGTGCCCCAGGGCTGGGGCTCCTTTTGGGGTTCACCAGCATCCCCAGAGGTCATATTCTCTTACGTGTGCCCTGGTGAGGCTGAAGGGGTCCCTGTCATCTGATTTGGAGAGCATTCTGCTGTGGGACATTGAGCAGAGTCTACTTGCCCCTAGGTTCCCACCCCTCCTTCCTGGACTGCACAGGACTGTCCAGTCCTGCTGGTTGTCACTGACCAGCAAGTGTCTGGTGACTGGTCTTTAGTTTGCCAGGAAACCCTGGTTGGAAGGGATGAACTCTGAACATAATGGGGAGAGGGGATGGCCAGCGGTTTTGGAGACTTGCCAGTGAGGGAAACACTAGGCTCTTTGCAGAGAAGCTCATGCATGAACATGAAGGATGTCTGATGTACTGTTCCTGCATAATTATCAGTTAGGTTCTTTTTTGGAGACAGGATCTTTATTTTTAATTGATTTCTGTGAATTTCATACATCTTAATCATATTGAGACCCCCCTCCTCTATCTGCAACCTCCATGGCCCCTCAATGGAGTTCATGAATTCTGTCATATTTGTTAACACCTATTGAGTCACGTTTGTGTCCCCAGATGTCCCTCAGTGCGAGTTCATCTATCGGAGCCTGATCAGGTCATCTAGTGTCATTCCATTAAAGAAGACCAATTCTCTCACCCATCAGTTGCCAGTCGTTCCTTGGCTAAGGTTGGGGCTTCTTGCTTGTTCCCTCTGTGCTGGTCTTTTTGTCTGGCTCGTGCATGTTATTACTATTGCTTATTCAGACGAGCAAGTTCCCAGAAGCTCAGAAAACAGTTTCCTTGTGGTCACCCACCGCCCCGGCTCTTATAATTTCTGTTTCCTCTTCTGCGATGGTCCCTGAGCCCTGGGTGGGTGAGGTTTAATATAGGAGTTCTATAGGAGTCCCACCCAGCAACATGTACTCTGCAGTCTCTTATTACATTTTGGTCAGTTATGGCTTTCTGTGTTAATTGTCCTCTGTTATATCAGGAGGCTTCACTGGTGAGACTTGAGAGATGTATTAGACTTCTCTCTATTCTACTATATTCTGTGAGCCTTGGGTGTAGAGGTTCCATTGTAGATATGTCATTTGGGGCTGGGTATTATTCTCTGTCATAAGTTGTGGAATGCTGTAATAGTCTCCATCTGCTGCCAAAAGAAGTGTCTTTGATGAGTGGTGACAGGTACACTAATCTGTAAATATAAGGATGCATATTTAGCATACAGTAAGGAATTATGTTCGTCTAGGGATGTGACAGATGTAGGGTTTTCTCTAGGATCTATGACATCTCCAGCCATGTGTATTTGGCTATGTTTTCAGTACCACACTTGAGTTCCTTTCCATTGAGTGGGCTTTAAGTCCAATTAGATGTTGATTACCCTCAAGAACAAAGTGCCACTACTGTACCAAAAGAGACAATTTACTGTGCTGGTCACTGTTGTGCTTATTAGGCTTTTAACAGTTGGAGATGGACCACTGTTTATTTTGTCTTAGCAGGCTGCATAGTATCCTCTGAAACTGTGAGGCTTCCCCAACAGTTCCAGCTCTCTTGCTCCAAACCCTGTGTCTGAAGTATTTCCCGTGTTTAATAATACTGTCTTATCTTCAAGTTCTTGGCAGTAATAAGGGGCTTTGGCAATAGCCTGTGTTATTTTGGGAATCTCTTGGACTACCCTAACCAACAACTCAAAGAGAGGTTTCTCTGAGCCATGGTCTTATTATGTAGACCAGGCTGGCTTCAAAGATCGATCTGTCTCTGTCTCCTTAGTGCTGGGATTAAAGGTGTATGCCACCATACCTGGCACTATTTAGTTTTTTGGCTAAATAGTGTGTAGAATATTTGGTTAGCTAACATGCTTGAGACTCTTGGTTTGATCCACAGTAAGATGAGTGTATGTCTATTTTCTTTCTTTCTTTCTTTCTTTCTTTCTTTCTTTCTTTCTTTCTCTCTCTCTCTCTTTCTTCCTTCCTTCCTTCTTTCTTTCTTCTCTCTATTTTCTTTTCTTCCTTTGGTATTTTTCATATAGGATCTATACTTTTTTATTTTATTTATTTTTGTATGTGTATGAATGTACTGTCTGCATGTAGGTTTGTGCACACATGTAGGTTTGTGCACCCATGTCGTGCAATGCCACGGAGGTCAGAAGAGGGCATCGGATCCCCCTGGGACTGGAGTTAAAGACGGTTCTCAGCCGCCATGTGGGTGCTGAGGATCGAACCCGGGTCTTCTGCAAGAGCAGTCGGTGCTCTTAACCACTAGGCCATCTCTCCAGCCCACCTTTGGTATTTTTGAAACGGGGTCTCCTATATCCCCAGCTGTCCTGGAACTCGCTGCGTAGACCAGGTTGGCCTTGAACTCACAGAGATCCACCTGCCTCTGCCTCCCGAGTACTGGGACTAAAGGTGTGCACCACCGCACCTGGTTTATGCCTGTAACCTTAGCATTTGGGAAATGGAGGCACAGGAACTGGAAATTTAGTCATCCTCGGCTACATACTGGGTTTGAGGCTAGCCTGGGATATATTGAGGGACTAGGATGCCTTTCTAGACAACTAGTTCAAACCAGCTCAGAGAAAACCAAGAGAAGACCAAGGGCAGACCTGGACACCTCCTCATTCGAAGTCACAACCTGTCAGCCTTCTCTTTATTTAGTTAACCAATACAAAATCGGGGGGAGGGGAGGGAAGCCACTAATTCCTTTAAAAACCCAGGCCTTCCTCCCCAGGGGTACTTGGATTCATTTTCTGAATCCCTTCTCCACTTGTAGAGATCTATTCTCTCTGGGTGAGTGTGTGTATATGGATGAATCTTTATCTTACAGTAAAGTCTATTTGTCTGTTGTTGATTTCTGGTGTATATGAGATTTTTCCAGCCTTTAAATTCTTTACTTTGCTGAGAAAACAAACCTAATCATAATCCCAAGACAGTGGCCATCCTTTTTTTTAATTGATTGATTTTTTAATATATATTTTGTACAAGATTATCAAATCTAGACTCATGCCCCCACCCTACCCCCCCAACCCCGCCAGAGCTCATGCATTCTGCCAAACATGCTTTTCATCTCTTTCTCAGTCTTTCTCAATATTCTCCATGTGGAAGTTGACTGTTTTGAGCAGAAGTTCACTGTTTCAGTCAGTTCTTTGACGCAGTCCTTTCTGTTGTTGTTGTTATTGTTGTCGTTGTCGTTTCCAGTATGCGTCACTCCCACAGCGGCCATCCTTGACCCCTAGCTGATGCAATATTCTTTGGGGGCTGGTCCCCTTCTGTGTTTATTTCTCCTCGGGCATCATACACCTCCCTTGTCTCCCTTAGCGGATCAGAAACTTGCAGAACTCATGTCTGGCTGAGAGGCCAACACCTTCCTATTAGTTAATCACTTGTTTGGGCTGTTGTTTGGGATATGCTGGGGCCCCATTCCTGTCTGCATGAGATGAGAAGCAACTCAAATTTACATCACTCCAAACAGCAGGACCCTAAAGCATTTGTAGCTATTGGGAAAAAAAAATTTATCTCATCAACAACAGGCACCTGCTCTGTCTGTTCACAGGTAGGGTTAAAAGAGAGTTAAAGTATTTTCAAGAATGGAGGCATCAGAAATATCTGGGGTGCAGGCAAAGGGACCAGGATCCAAGGGATGAGTCACGTACCCCCAGTGACTCTGGCAACTGACCCTCATGGAGCAATCAGATGACAATGATTGCCTCGATCAGGAGCTGAAGCCTTCTCTTCTAGCAGACTGAGGGGCCCTAGGAGGATCAGGCATCCCTCCCCGGATTTCTCAGAAGGATTGTTTTCACTTTACAGATGGGGACAGAAGCTGCCAAGATTCCTTCAGGCTCCCCCCCCCACCCCGTGCGCTGCCTGTGTACATGGGGCAAGCTAGACCCCCAAGTACTTAGAAAGAAAGTCTTCATCTTTTTCTCAACCCATGCATGGCTTGATAACTCTCTTGGCTTGGGGGTGGTGGTGGAGAAAAATGGCCTCCACAGGGAACTCCTAATTGTAACATAATCCTTCAGTTAGAGCTATTCTATAAACAAGAAGGAAAAGCCTTTGAAATTCCCTGTCTAACTTTTATCTGTGGGACCATCCAGAGCTTGCTGCATGGTCACCAATACTTTAGCTTGTTCAAACCCCAATGCCCAAGTGGTAGAAAATGAGGAATGCAAAAGAAACGGTGTGTTCCTCGAGTGGCCTTGCCCGTAGAAAAGATGTCTATCCTGGCCTCCAAGAAACTGAAAATCCCAGAGCTCTGAATACCCTGTCTTTGCTTGAAGGAGGGACCCAAGAAAGGGCCACCTGTTCCACTTCCACCCAGAGGGGCTCGTTTCCTTAAGGGAATTCCCAGGAGGAATGGATAGATTCACTAGGCTTCATAGTTATTTCACCTTGACAGAATAAATGACATTGGGACATTAGAGCTAGGGAAAGATACTGAGGACCCAGAACAATATGTCAAAGCATTTGAAAAACTTAATCAGTTATATCTGACTTGGAAAGATTTAATACTGTCACTAGAACAAACATTAACCTCTTTAGAAAAATGAAAGGGGCTCGATCTGACTATGAGTGGGAAATATTATTACACAGCTTACAGATAGGGGAACGGTAATAACGGTCCCACTGGGGATAAGTCAGTCTCTAATACTGCCCCAGATTGGAAAGCAAATCAAGCTTTAGGTGAATGGAAGAGCAATTATTTTCTTTACTGTGGCATAGAGGGCTTCAAAACAGCTAAAGTAGGGCTGGAGAGATGGCCTATCGGTTAAGAGCACCAACCGCTCTTACAGAGGACCTGGGTTCGATCCCCAGCACCCACATGGCGGCTGAGAACCGTCTGAAACTCCAATTCCAGGAGAACTCCAGTTCCAGGGGAATCCGAAACCCTCTTCTGACCTCCGCGGCATTGCACAACATGGGTGCACAAACCTACATGCAGACAGTACACTCATATACATACAAAAATAAATAAAATTTAAAAAAAATTAAAAAAAAAGCTAAAGTAAAGGCCCTTAATTATGCCTAGTTGTCTGGTGTCTGTCAGGAGGATCAAGAGGCACCTGTAACTGTCCTTAAAAGACTACAAGAAGGAAAGAGAAAATACACAAGCCTAACATGGGAATCACAGGGAGTCCTAAATACACGTCCCTAACTTACTTGGCTTCAAACATTTACAAAAAACTCCAAAAGCTGACAGCCAATCCTGATAAGACCTTGGATGATTATATCCAGGCGGGAAGGGAAGTCATCGGAAGAGTCTAGTCAGGTTGTCATCTTCCTCACAGTGATGGGCCCCATACTGGCTCTGGCCTTATGCCCTGAATGTTGAGGGGCTCTAGGCTGACTACAGAAGACCATACGGTCACACTTGTGATTGCCTCAAGAGCCTGGTTCTTGGTATTAACCGCCTCCCCTGGTCCCTGGTCCGGTGGAGCATGATTTTCCCAGATGCACAGGGCCGGCCTCTAACGTGTTACTTCACTCAACCGCTCCTTTCTGGGGATACCACCACTTCTGTCACTCTTTTCTGATATTTCCTCAAACACCAACTCCTCTGATAGGAAAGAAATCTTTTGTTTAGGCTCAGAATTAAATTACTTCTCCCTCCCTGGCAGCAGTGTTGCTTGTCCTAATAGAGAACAATAATATCAAGGCTTCAGTACGATAGAGAGGCTGAAACAGCCACTCCTGTGGTCAGAAGTCTTAGAGATCATACTTACTTCCCACATCAAAAGCAATATCCTCTAAAGCCTGAAGTCAGAGAGGGACTAATCCCCGTAAGTCAAGGACTGTTGATTGAATGTTCCAGCCCATGTAATATCCCCGACAAATGAAGGTTAGTCCGAGATCTCCATCTGCTTAGTGAGGCAGCTGCCTCACTCATCTGGTTGTCCCTGATCCTTACACTGTCCTCACCCCGAGTCCCCTCAATACATTCCATTATGAGGTGCTAGATCTGTTTTTTTTGCCTATTTTTGAAACAGGATCTTCCTGCAGCCCCAGCTGTCCTGGAATTCACTATGTAGACCAGGGTGGCCTCAAACTCACAGAGATCTGCCTGCCTCTGCTTCCCAAGTGCTGGGGTTAAAGGCATGCGCCACCACTCCCAGTGGGAGGTGCTAGATCTTAAGGATGCTTTCTTTTGCATCCTGCTTCGCCTCAATAGTAGACTTATGTTTGCTTTTGAGGACCCCATTCAGAGATCTAGAGAGGTCACTTGGACTGTCTTCCCTGAATGATATAGACACAGTGACAGTCCTCCTTTATTTGGTTTAGCTTTCTCCTAAGACTTAATGGAATGGGCCCACCCAGAGAGCATGCTAATTCAATATATAAATTCCTATGTGGGCCAATGGATGAAATCATTTCTCAGGAGCAGAATCTCTCCTCAGTTTTCTGGCTGATGGGATATAAGGAGTCTCAGGAAAGGATCCAGCTATGTAAAAACAAAGTTGTTCACTGGGCCTTGTCTCATCAAAGCGGACCAGAGCCTTAGGACTTGAATGAGACCCACCCATTTTGTCTCTTCTCACTTCCTCAAGCCCTCAGTCAGATGAGGACATTTCTGTGAGTCACAGGATCCTTGGTTATACAGAACTAGTCAAAGCTCTTTGCCAGTCCCTTAAGGAGGCCCAACCTCAAGCACATAACAAAGCTGAATGGACTCCCTCGGTCCCCACAGGCCTTCCAGAAACTTAAAAATCACTGAGATTCCTGCCGTGGGTTTCTCTACTCAGTCCAGGTTTTGTCTGTATGAGTCAGGGCATACATAGCTCTGGGGTAATTCTCCAAAAGCCTTTCTCACCAACCTGTGTGATTCCTAAATGTTCAACTGGCTGAGTTGATAGCTCTCATCAGAGCACCAGAACTGTCCCCAGGGGAGAGCGTCACTATTTATACAGATTCCAAGTACGTTTTCTCATCTTCCATACTCAAGTGGCCGAAAGGAAGGAGAGAGGCTGTCTAACTGACTTGGTATCCTATGAAGCCTTCCCAAGAAATCCTGTGCCCTTGGTTATGGTCCTGATGCCCAGTGAAGTGACTGGACATCAAAAAAGGAAGTGACCCAGTGACAGAAGAAAGGAGAGCTGACCATGAGGCCAAAAGGGCTCAACTGTAGCACACAGAACGCCTCATCCTCTGGAAGGAATCTTTGCTGCCTCCCGAGAGACTCAGAGTCCTCAGAGGAAATCTGTGAAGACTGGCTGTCATCTGGGTCTCTGTGGATAGTGGCCAACGCCTACTGACCAGCTGTGATAACCTAGCCAGACCTCTGACATCCACCACCTTTCGTTGTGTCCTCTTAGACCAGCCCCTCCTCAGAGGCATCCTGTTGCCCCCTTTCTATCGTCCCTATGTCAGCATGAAGCAGCTGGAGCAGTCTGTGCCCTAAGACCCCAATAAGGTGACTTCTGCGGGGGATGAGGGGCTAGGAGCCAATCACATGTTCCGATGGGTAGACATTTTGGGAAAGGTCACTGATGAATAACAAAGATGTCATACTTTCATTTTTTTTTTTTTATCTTTTTCCAGCCAACTAGTGCAAACCAGTTTGACCACTAAAAGCCTTAAGAACCCAGGCTCTCCCAGGGGGAACTTGGATTTTCAGTTCTGAATCCCATCTCCATTTGTGGAGAGCTTTTCCCTCTAGATGAGTGTGTGAATCTTCATCTTTCAATAAAGTCTGCTTGCCTGTTGCTCTCTGCTGTGTCAGAGATACTGCCTATCTTTTAATTCTTTAACTGGCTGAGAAAACAAACCCAACCATAGTTAGTGACTATCCTTGACCCCTTGCCAGTAACAGTATGAGACCTGGACACATACATGTACACATACACCTGAAAAACACTCAGTTTTTAAATTTCATTATTGATTAGAATTAACTAAGAATTGTGGTCCTGGGGCAGCTGCCAGGCACCTACAGCAGTCCTTCAGAGCCCCGTTGCTGTCTACAGTTTAGGATACTTGGGTCCCAGCCCCATGTCAGTCCTCTCAGCACCCCTGGGCCTGTATACCCCTGGTCTTGGATAGGCAGCCTTGTCTGGGCATCCTTCCCATTTCCCTGACCCTGGGCAGCCACAAGTCCTTCCCCATTGGGTTTCACCCTTATTCTGCTCCTAATGACCCTGACAGAAGCACCTCACTGGTATTGAAGTCCCAGGCCTCTGTGCCCATTGAAGGGATCCTCCCCATCCCGGTCACTCTGCAGCCTCTGCATGTCCTGGGGATTTTCTTTCTGCATTTTTCTCTAGACAGCCCTCTGTGGCTCCTTCAGAGATTGTCCCCTGGGCAGAGTGATCCCAGGTCATGGGTAGCTGCACAAGCGAGCTCTCAGGCACCTGAAGCCTGATGTAGCCAGGAGACACAGTTGCATTCTTGGAAGCATCAGCAGTCTCTCCTTCCTTTCCTTCTCAGCCTGGCAGAGAAGATGGTCCATCTACAGAGCCCATAGGATGGCTACTACCCATTGTAACGTGATATTCTACCGCACAGCTCTTCCAGCCTCGGGCTATGCTGTATGTAGAGATCTTTCAGAAGCCATCATGCGGTGTGACCAGCTTTCTGCCTGGTCTCTCTCATGCAAACCTGTTGCTTTGCTGTTTCTGTGGGCAGGCAGCTTGTCTTCTCCGCTGTTCTTCACTTAGGGATTCCCAGTCCCAAAATATCAGATCCCCTCATCCAAAAAGTGTCCCTGAATATGTCTGTGCTCCTGAACACACTCACGGCGAGCCCGGGCTCAGGGGTCTCTTCCTGGGTCTGATGCCAATGGGCTCCTGACTCCATGTGGACTGGGCCTGGGCACAGAGTTGGTTTTTGCAAATCAGTGGCTGAACACAGAGTGAATGTGGTTGTGAGGGTGTCCTGCCCATGGACAGAACCAGACCGATGAGTCAGCCCTCTGTGGACAGAGAATCTGGGTGTAGAGGGGTGGCCAAACCCTTCTCATCTGAGTTGCCTGGTTGGCTGGGTTAAGGGGGGAAGTCGGGATGAAGACCGAAGGCCCTGCCGGATTGCAGGTCCTGGGGTGGCTGCATCTTCACTACTTCAGGGCCCCAGATGCTCTCTGGAGCTGGTGAGCAGACAGATGGGAGATAGCTCAGTAAGCGTGGTAAAAGGTGACGAGCCTGGGCTAGCGCGGAGCAGTCGGGGGAGTGTGTGGGGCACAGTGAACACCTGAGTGGACTTGGAGCAGGCACGATGTCCGGTACACAGGGAAGTGCTGGACCCCTTCCAAATGTTAACGAAGCAGAGAGAGAAGAGGGAAGCCAAGGCAGCTGACGTTCAGGCTTCGTGTGTGGGTGGATTCTGGGGACCAGTATCCAGTTAGGAGGAAGCTCACTGGCCCCGGAGACTTGGATTCAAGCCAGTTCTTTGGCTCTTGTCTTCACCTCTGCTTCTGTTAAAGTGGAGATCATTCATGGAGGGAGGAGAGGCCCAAAAGGCTGTGCTCCTCTGAGATCTACATATATTATTGGCTGCTGATGGAGGGAAAGATATTTTCTCTTTATTTTATGTGTGTGAATGTCTTGATGCACACATGTAAGTGCACCCACGTTGTGGAGTGTCTGTGGAGGACAGAGTGGTCTTTGGATCCCCTGGAACTGGAACTACTGATGATTGTTAGCCATCATGTAGGTGCTGGGATTCAAACCTGGGTCTTTTGCAAGTGGAGCCAGTGCTTTTAACCACCGAGGTATCACTCCAGCTCCTGGAAAGACATTTTCTTCAGTGATGGGGCCACTGATACAGTGACCATGCTCCTTAATGAAGCAGATTGGAAGACACACACAGACATGCACACCATGAAGACAGAATGGGTACTGTTTGGGAAGAGGAACGAGATCAGCAGGAGTGAGAGGGGGACTAGAGAGAGTAATAAGAGGTGAGTACGATCAAGAACCACTTATATATGTAGGAAAATGTCATAGCGAATCCTGTTTCTATGTATAGTTAGTTAATGCACGCAGGTAAAGAGGGGCCTGGAGAGACGGCTCAGCAGCCGAGCACACTTGCTGCCCCGTACAGCATGGGAGTTTGGTGTCTATCACCTGTGTCGGGAGCTCACGAGTGCCTGTAACTCCAGCTCTGTGGGTACCTACACATACGGATACAGACAGACACACAAATAAAATAGCACTTGGGAGGCAGAAGCAGAGGCAGACCAATCTCTGTGAGTTCAAAGCCAGCCTGGTCTACAGGGAGACCCTGTCTCAAAAAGACAACCCCCCCAAAAAAACTGAAAAAGAAGTGGAGATTACAATTCTCCATACCTTAATGGCTCTCATAGAGCCTGAAGCCTTTGCTTTGCTGCCTGTCCCAAGCTCCAGGAGAGAGTCGTGCTCATGGCATGGGCAGGCTTGGCTGCACTGCTGCTTTAAAACAAATGTTTTTTCTCCCTTCCACACCCTCTGGACTGGATAGTTTTAGTTGTCAACTTGACAACCTGGGTTGAAGGAGCCTCAATAGGGGAACTGACTCCATTAGACTGGCCTGTGGCCATGTCTGTGGGGTATTTTTCTTGATTGTTGAGTGATGCGGGTGGTGCCACCCCTGGGCAGGTTGTTCTGTGTTGTATAAGAAAGCAGGGAGAGGATGGGTCAGGGGAGCAAGCCAGTGAGCAGCGTTCCTCCATGGCCTGTGCTTCAGCTCCTGCCTCCAGGTTCCTGCCCTGAGTTTCTACCTTGGTCTCCCTCAGTGATGAACTGTGACCCCAGAGATGTAAGCTGAATAAATCCTTTCTTCCCCAAGTTGGTATTGGTCAGAGTGCTTTGTCACAGCAACTGCAGGCAAATTAGAACCCTTCCCACTGGAACTCTGTCCTGGTATCTTGGCATTAGGAAGTGGTACCTTTGGGGGAGATGATAGAGTTTTTATGTTACTTCTACGTATGATTGTTACGGTGAAACAGGAAGACAGCGGAGTCCTGTGTCTATCAATTCTCACACAACCACTGACAGACTAGCACCAGAGAAGGTAACTTTTCTCAAGTTTTATTGTAAAATCTTCAGAAAAAGAGCATTTACAGTGATCATACTTTATGATAATCTGTGAGTCTTTTTTGTCAGTGGTACTGCAAATACATTGTGTGTTCAATACGGTGTCATACATCAAAATAAACACAAACTTATTCCAAATGCCACATACGGTTACTGTGTTGGTACAAATTTCTACTAAAGTTGATGTATTAAAAATAATTTATATATATTTTATAAATAAGGAAAAATTCACATGTATAATTACAGGAGGCCTTTTGAGAAATACTGGTGATTACAGAAAATATATTTTGGTGTCTACACAACTGCTCAAAATAATGAAACCTGCCTCGATGTAAGAGATTGGAGGGTTTTCTGAGGTGGGGAAGGATCTCTTCATGGTGTGTGCTCCACATTTGAGGGTCATTCGGCAACACAACAGCGTGAAAGGGTGTGCTACCCCTCCAGCAAAACTTCATGCCCAGTTTCGCTTCGGGGCACTTCTCACAGCCTTCAGAAAGCAGAGCAGTGGAGGGCAGGAAGGCGGGATGCCAGGGAGCTGGGGCTGGGGGGCAGCGCAGAGCCAGACAGGAACGGTGTGCGTGGGGGCACCACCCCTAGGGGGCACAGTGGGCCTGGGGTGGCCTGAGGGCTTGTTTCTCTCACCTTCTGGAGATGGGATGCTGTTTAGTTAGGGAATTTTCCCAGGTTGGAGTTCTCGGCCTCACAAGCAGCCGGTACTAGCTCTCCTTCCTCAGAAGGCAGAGTGAGCAGACCCACGTCAGCAGAGCTTGGTGCAGGGGCCCCCTCACAGTGCTGTGTGGGGTGGAGGCGGAGCTCTGTACGGCAGGTTCACATCCTCTGGTCATGAGCGACTGGCCTGAATGACTTCTTATTTGAGCTCCAAACAAGAAAGCATCTGGGCAGAGGCCTTGGGAAGCTGGTGTGGTAGGAAGTTGTTGTTCCTTGAGGTGGGCCCTGAGGCACAGTGGCCCATGGGGAATGGACTGACCCATGTTCATCAAGTTCAGCTTGGTAAGAAGAGGGGTGCAGGAACTGTGACGTGTAAAAAAAAAAAAAACTCAAACATCCTAAACTCATTGGTGCTGGCTAAAGAAGCCTCACTGTGAGTTCTGAAAGCTAATTCTTCCTCTCCCTCCCTTTTCCCATTGTATTTGGTTCAATTCTACTTCCCAGCTGGCTGCCCTCAGAGCCAAAGGGGAACCCGAGGCCCAAGACAATGCGTGCTTATTTCCGGGTGTCTTCTGGGCAGCTGATTCCGAATTGCTCAGGCCCAGGTAGTATGCTCAGATCTTCAAGCAACTGCACGGGGAAGCCGGAAGTGGGTTGCCTTCCCCCAGGGGCTTAGGGTCTCGTGGTCGCACCCTGTGCTTTTTGTTCCCATTGGCTTTTTAAAAACATCTCTGCTTTTTGAGCTCTGTGACTCTGGAGAGACACCAACCAATGCAGTTCAGTGACTTCCTTGACCCAAACTGCTTCACCTCTGTGGTGATCTGGGAGCAAATTAGAGCCTCTGGTCTGTGGACGATTTCTCATTTGAACCCTCAGAACAAGAGAGCTTCATGGACAAATGCCATGGGGACCCAGCATGGTGGGGCACTGTTGCTTCTTGAAGGGTGAGGGTTGTGGTGGGGTGACTCACAAGCAGAGAGCCTGGGACACAGGAAGGGAACAGGGAAGAGAGAGAATGAAATGCGAACAAGGAAGTTGGGGGGCTCGGGACCCCTAGCATGAGGGTTGACTGAAATGTCACCCCTTCTTCCTGTAGGACTGTACCTCTCTTCCCTGACCATCCTGACAGAACTGTGTATAGTCTTGGTCTCCTTAACTCCATAGATCTGAGCACTAAGATTTGGGGTATGATCCTAGGCTGCAAATGGTTGTGTCCACATGGAGTGGGACAGGGGTGGGGGGTGGGTAGAGGCTGGTGGAGGACTTCCGAGTCAGTTCCACAGTAGGGTTCCATCGTCTGTCTGGTCTCCTGTGGGTGCCATTCGGGAGATGCTGGGTGACTGGTTCGGCGTCTGTGGTATTTGCATGAAACATATGAGGAATGAATCCACTACACTTTAGCCCCAGTAGAAAAATATATCCAGAATGAATCTGTTTCGCATCTCAGTTTTGAAATCTCCCTTAGTTCACAGGTTATTGGTCAACAGAAAAAAACGAGAAGATGTGGCCAGACAAAGTCAGTGCCTGGCTGCTGAAAGACTCGGAAGCTCCCACGCTGTGACAGCAGCCCGTTCTTGGCTTTATTTAGGGTTGTGCACTGTCTTCCCAGGGTGTCTCCCTGCAGTTGGGAGTCCTTTCCCACACAGAGGAACAGGTGGAGGGGGAGATGACTACTCTGTTGGGGGCAGGGGGTGGATTTCTGTCTCTGGTGATGGTCATTCTCTCTAGGTCAACAAAGCCGCAGCGTGCTGTTTGTATTTGGGGGGCTCGGGACCCCTAGCATGAGGGTTGACTGAAATGTCACCCCTTCTTCCTGTAGGACTGTACCTCTCTTCCCTGACCATCCTGACAGAACTGTGTATAGTCTTGGTCTCCTTAACTCCATAGATCTGAGCACTAAGATTTGGGGTATGATCCTAGGCTGCAAATGGTTGTGTCCACATGGAGTGGGACAGGGGTGGGGGGTGGGTAGAGGCTGGTGGAGGACTTCCGAGTCAGTTCCACAGTAGGGTTCCATCATCTGTCTGGCCTCCTGTGGGTGCCATTCGGGAGATGCTGGGTGACTGGGAGGAAGATGTGAGGTAGATTGGTGGATGCATAGGAGGGAGGGGGAGCGGTGCCACTCTCCTGGAGGCTTGCTTCTGGGGAGGGGCAGGTTGGAGAAAGAGGGTTGTGAGTTTGATAGCAAAGATGGTTCGGCGTCTGTGGTATTTGCATGAAACATGTGAGGAATGAATCCACTACACTTTAGCCCCAGTAGAAAAATATATCCAGAATGAATCTGTTTCGCATCTCAGTTTTGAAATCTCCCTTAGTTCACAGGTTATTGGTCAACAGAAAAAAACGAGAAGATGTGGCCAGACAAAGTCAGTGCCTGGCTGCTGAAAGACTCGGAAGCTCCCACGCTGTGACAGCAGCCCGTTCTTGGCTTTATTTAGGGTTGCGCACTGTCTTCCCAGGGTGTCTCCCTGCAGTTGGGAGTCCTTTCCCACACAGAGGAACAGGTGGAGGGGGAGATGACTACTCTGTTGGGGGCAGGGGGTGGATTTCTGTCTCTGGTGATGGTCATTCTCTCTAGGTCAACAAAGCCGCAGCATGCTGTATTTGGGGGGCTCGGGACCCCTAGCATGAGGGTTGACTGAAATGTCACCCCTTCTTCCTGTAGGACTGTACCTCTCTTCCCTGACCATCCTGACAGAACTGTGTATAGTCTTGGTCTCCTTAACTCCATAGATCTGAGCACTAAGATTTGGGGTATGATCCTAGGCAGCAAAGCGTTGTGTCCACATGAAGTGGGACAGGGGTGGGGGGTGGGTAGAGGCTGGTGGAGGACTTCCGAGTCAGTTCCACAGTAGGGTTCCATCGTCTGTCTGGTCTCTTGTGGGTGCCATTCGGGGGATGCTGGGTGACTGGTTCGGCGTCTGTGGTATTTGCATGAAACATATGAGGAATGAATCCACTACACTTTAGCCCCAGTAGAAAAATATATCCAGAATGAATCTGTTTCGCATCTCAGTTTTGAAATCTCCCTTAGTTCACAGGTTAGACTTCAGGCCTTTCTTATCTTCCTCATGGGATTCAGGGAAGGTAGCAGGGTATTTGTGTGGCTTGGGGACTGAAGAGATCAGGCTGGTTGGGTCATCAGTGCTGAGGCTGGGATCATGGCCTTTGCCATCCTGAGGTGGTATACTTTCAGAGATACTTGAGCAGGAGGGGGGTCACATGCTTGGTTAGAAGCAGGCAGTCTCCCCCCCCCCCAGTTCATTGTGGAGGGGCTGGGTGGGCTAGTGAATCTAGGACTTTTTTTTAAATTTATTTTTGTGTGTGTATGAATGTATTGTCTGCATGTAAGTTTGTGCACCCGTGTCATGCAATGCCGCGGAGGTCAGAAGAGGGTGTTGGATTCCCCTGGAACTGGAGATAAAGACAGTCTCAGTCACCATGTGGGTGCTGGGGATCGAACCCGAGTCCTCAGCAAGAGCGGTCGGTGCTCTTAACCGCTAGGCCATCTCTCCAGCCTCGTGAATCTAGGACTTTTATAAGGATTTTGTCCACTTGGGGAGAATGAGAACCAGGCCTTTCATTTCAAAGCCTTAATGAAACTACAGCTATACTGTATTTGTGTTTGTTTTCTGGAAAGAAAAGAACGGTCAGATTTTTGGGTAATCAGTTGTATGTTGAAATTCCTGCTGGAGTTTATGTAAATAGCTTCTCTGGTAATTCTCTTGGTAAAGAAATTCCTCTTGAATCAATTATTAGCTATTCCTCTTTGTGTTCTTCAGAGCCATCCCTGCCTGGCCCAGCTGGCTACAGGAGACCTGCTTATGATGCCATCTTCCACCAGTGGGTTCCAAACTGTGCTTGCCAGTCTCTCCTGGCTCTGAACTGAGAAGGGGGAAATTTGGACAAGGTCTCCCTGCAGTCCTGTTCTCCTGTACCTGTGTCCCTGCCAGGGAGTCTGTTTATTCAGCTTTTTCAACCTGCTCCTGGGCTAGGCCCCTGACACTGGATTAGGCTTCAGGGCAGTGGTTTCATGCTGTATGCTTCTGCATATAGGACTCTGGCTGTCTCTAGTAACTCTACCTTCCAAACACTGAAAGGCAGGCATGGCTTCCAGGTATGTGCAGAGAAAGAGGGCGACAGGGGCCCAGGAGCAGATGGTGCAGAAGGCAACTCCAGTACTCTCATCCTAATCCTGCTTGGACTGGATTGGCCTTTGACTGAGTCCTCCTACATCCGGTGGCTGGGGTGGAGAAAGTCTCTTCCTTCTTGAAGCTTGGAGATGTTGTCTGTGACTGGCACTATTCTTCCAGTGAACACTGGAAGATTTTAGTGAAAACATGGGATTTTAGGAATCAACATATCAAGAAACCAGGGAGGATAAAAGGGGTAAAAGTTATGTCGCCGTGTGTCCCAGTTATCATGAAGCTGAACCTTAGGCCTCAGAAATTGGTCCCCTCAACCTCTAACTACCTGTCTTACCTTTACATGAATCTGAAATGTGATAGTCCATGTCTAGGTAGCCTTCTGGGATTGTAAAGGACAGGCTTTTAGTGGACCAAAGACATGAGATGTGGGAGAAGTGGGGACGGGTGGCAGGAAGCTGGCAGGGGACTGCTGGACTGGGCGCTGATGAGGGAAAGAACAGCCCTTATGTGCATTGAGGGTGGTGTAGTCTGTATTTTCAAAGTTGTGGCTTTGTTGCCAAATGCTTGACGGTTTGTAGAATGATCATTCAAGCCAGAAAGCAGGTAAGTTTTGGCCACTGACAGGAGAGAGAGGGACGGGAGTGTTCCAAGGAACCTGGGGGTAGGACTGGAGCAGGAGGGACCCAGTGCCTCTTTCTTGCCAAGAGTCTCTGACATAGGTGGACCCCACAGGGCCGTGCCTCTTCCTGCTGACTTAGTGCCCACCACAGGCAGAGATAGGAGGGACTGACAAGGCCCTTTGTGGCTTCTTCATTTTGGAGAGTGTGTGGACTGGAGCACAGGTATGAAAACATAGACAAGTACTCTTTCGGAGTGCGGATGCAGGGACTGGGTCACAGTGTCAAGTGCCCAGGGGAAAAAATAGCCTCAGGAACCTGGATGAACAGCACTCAGGGCCTCTGGCTTTTGGCATTAAGCCTAGAGGCTCCCTGCATCTTGCCAGGCAAACACTGTCTGCCCTGGGAATTCTCTTGTCCTACCAGGCCTGGCTGACAAAGTGTCCCTCTTCTACAGAGAGAAGCAGACTGGCAGGGCTTGTCCTGCTTTCCTGGGATCCCAGCACAGGTTTGTAATGTGGTAGCCTGAGCCACACTTGGGGCAAAGGGGTTGCCAATGGAGTCCAGGGCCACTATTTCTTGGATGTCTATTTTTTCTGCATGTGGGATATGAGGTGGTAACTCTGCCCACCTCCCACCCTCAGAGACTTGGTCCAAGGCAGGGAGGAATACAGTTGGACCTTGGAGAGCATTTTTCTGCTTCCTAGATTATAAAAAAATTAGTTTTAATCAAAATTTTCCAAAATAAAGTGAGTGATTTCCCCATCCCCCGAGGTCTGAATTCTCACTGGTGCTCTCTCAGGTGTACACCAGTCAGATGGAAAGGGAAGCAAGCAGTAGCTGTGAAGGAGCAGGTGAGGTCCCTAGCAAGGATGGAAGGCTAGCCCACTGACACGGACAACCTTGCTCAGCCCTGCTGCCAGACCACTGCTTCAGGGCACAGACTGGCTGGGGCTGGCGGGTCAGGACAATGATCATGTGAAGGCAACTGACAGAAGTGTCAGCCTGGGCAGAGGGACTCCTAGGTTCCATGGCATCCCCGAGTGTCCCAGGTGACCGGGCGTGCAGCCGGGCACAGAGATGATTCCTTTTACACAGCAGCATGTGTTCTTGTCGTAGCTCAAGGCAGTAAAATCATACTTCCGAATGAAAAAGACCCCAACCTCGGTAGCAGCGCATACCTTATACTAGGAAACTTGCAAGGAGACCAGTGTCGAACCACAAAGCGAATTACAGGGTTTGGCTTTTTGTCTGTGAAAATGTACAGCGTGCCTGCTTGGGGCTGCAGTGTCAGGATGAAGTGGTGCTCCTGGAGCAGGGCTCGGCTCGCTCTTTCATACTTCTCCAACCCACACCACTGTGGCTGTCCCCTTTATGCCTGACACCTCACATCTCAGCGCGTTTTGTCTCCCATTGATCAGGAACAGTGACTCTTGGGTTGAGGTGAGGAGGTACTGTCCGAACAGCCCGCTGTCTCTCAGGACTCTGTGGGGTCCTCCCCAGGGCTGGGCTGGCCCTGTGGGAGTGTCCTTTAAGTTCTTCAGCCAGCCCATCTTCCCTGTGGACAGCTCCAGGAACAGTAGGTCAGGCTCCGTGGTGAGCGTGGCGTAGGTGTTGTACTGATTGCCTTCGGTGAAGGAGTACTGGAATGCCAGGTCTGAGATGCTTGAGCTTATTGTCAGGTCATACAGGGTCTGGATCTCACCTCGAACGGTGACCTCCTGCACATGCAGCCGGGGGCTGTTGTCTGAGGTGCTGACGATAAAGCGCCCATCAGGGGACACGTGGGGAGTGCCTGTGACATCGGCGTTGGGGCCAAGCACGGAATCTGTGACACTGTCGACGAGCAGCTGCGGGGCTGTGGAGGTAGCAGAGTCCTGTCGGCATTGCACGAAGAAGTAGCCACCCAAGTGGGTGTGCGCCAGGGCCTGGGGCAAGCAGTTGTGCTTCTGCAGGCTGATGGTCTTGAGGGGCATCAGGGTCTCCAGGTCAACTTTGTGGATGGCAGGGTCAGACTTGTTAAAGATGAAGCCAAACCTGGGAGGGGGAGAGCTGAGGTCAGGGTGGGAGGTCAGGGTGGGAGGTCAGGGTGCGAGGTCAGGGTGGGAGGTCAGGGTGCGAGGTCAGGGTGGGAGGTCAGGGTGGGAGGTCAGGGTGCGAGGTCAGGGTGCGGGGTCAGGGTGCGAGGTCAGGGTGCGGGGTCAGGGTGGGGGGTCAGGGTGCGAGGTCATGGTGGGAGGTCAGGGTTCGAGGTCAGGGTGGGAGGTCTCTGCGAGTGTCTTAAATGATGGCATCTTTCTGTCTTTCCCTTATCACTCCCTCAGTCATTTAATGGCCTATTATAAGTTCCACCATTCTACAGGGTATGATTCTGAAGTCAGTTATCTAAGGTCTCCACTTGAATGCAGCTGAGGGATTTATTCCTGGATTTAGGCTGTTTCAAAACATATTCATCTTTTTTTTTTATTTTTTAAAACCCCTTTTTTTTTTTTTTATTTTATGTGTATGAATGTGCTGCCTGCATGTGTGTAAGTTGTAGCCATGTTGTACAATGCCCACAGAGATCAGAAGAAGGTGTTGGATGCCCTGGAACTGGATTTATGGATGGTTGTTAGCTGCCACGTGGGTGCAGGGACTTGAACCCGGGTCCTCTGCAAGAATAGCTAGCGTTCTTTCTGCTGAGCCATCTCTCTGGCCCCTGAACTCACTCATCTTTGTAAATGATTCTGAAGGGAGGGGGAAAGGCCCCGAATGGCGTCTCCATTGGGGACACCTTTGGTCAACTTCTCTAGCTTGTGTTACCTGCTGGATGGTGGCTGTGGGCTTGCAGGTAAGTGTGAAGAGAAAGATTGGGTGATGCCTGTCCTGAGGGAAAGATATGGAATCATTTATCTCAGCTGGTTTCTGGGCTGTCTGGTGAGTCAGATTTGACGATCTAACAGATGCAGCTCAATAAGGACAGAATTCCTCCCTGGAGGGATGTATCTAATAGTCTCGTCTCTGGCATCCATGAAGTAGGTGACTTTGACTTTAGGAGTCACATGGCCTGGTGTCGCTATGATGCTCTGTTGGCTGCAGAGCCTACAGTGAGCTGCTTGCCTCTCTGAGCCCCAGGGACTCTGAGAGGATGGGCTCTTTGGGAGGCTGCTGGGAGGTGGTTTAGTGAAGCCGCTCCAGCAGGTGGGAGTCTTACATTTGGACTTCATGACTTTATAAATTCTTTGTTGGAGGCTGGTTGCAAGTACAGAAAGGTCTGACACCAGGTGGAACTTCCTCAGAGTTCCTGTGCCTGGGCCCCTTTATCATAAAGGCCTTTTGGTATAGAATGCACGTAAAGGAATAGGAGAAATCTCCCCTGTAATTTCTTCTTGAAAAACTGCATCTCTAGAGTGGGCAAAATGCTCCAGGCATGACTTGAAAGCATCCTCAAAGAACCAGGGAAAGAATTGTGCTCTTAGAAGGAACTTTAACTTAAAAGCCACTTAGGAGCACTAGAGCGGGGGCCTGCACCACTCCTGGCTGAATTCAGCATTCTGGTGGGGGTCTGAGGCAGCCATCGAAGCTTCTACCAAGACTCCACAGGGAAGGGGTCCTTAAGGTAGTTATTGTGCTCTTGGGGTCCCCAGCATCAGTTTGCAAAAAGGAATAATTTCTTCCTGGAGAAAAGTGCCTGATGACACAAAGCATACATGGCATCTTAAAACCTCTGAAGTCTTGATGACTTTAGCAGGAGAACTTTGCAAAGGATTCTGGGGGCTCTGAAATGAGGATGGCCAGCTCAAGAAGACTTGAGGATCTGGGCACTGTCCTTAATCTACGATATGCTGAGCAGTGAGGACCAGACTCTGGGTCTGCTCTACTAGAAGTGGTTCCATTGCTATCCCTGAAGGTAGCCCAGGAGGTGTGGGAGGGAGAGGGCAGCAGCTGTTGCCCCCCCCCCCCATCCTGGCTGTCCTAAGCAGGTTCTGTTGAGCCTTTTGGGGCAGTCTTACCTGATATGGTTGATGATGAGGTTGGTTGGAGGAATGAAGAAATCATCCACTCCTGAAAATGGTGTTCGGATGAGGTGCTGGCCCTGGCTGGAGCTGGCTTCTGTGATCACCTGTAACACAGAGCGTGTTCTTGTGGGGGGCCATTCAGAAGGGAGCTGGGGGTCTGGACACCTGTGCACTCAAGTGTAGACTCCCACAGAAGGGCTGCTTCAGAGAGAGAGGGTGGGTACACCAGTGTCAGGGAAGGGACTGAGCCCAGTGGGATTTGACCAGGAATGTGGAGGGCACCTAGGTGCTGGGGTCTCCGAGGGAGATTTGCTAGTACTGAAGGATCACTGTCTGTTCAGAGACAATGTCATCCCCAGCAGGGCAGCTGAGCTACTAAAGCTCTGTGCTACCCCAGGGAAAAGGTGAGGGAGTTTTGAATCATTCAAATGTTTAACAGCGGAAAAATATAGTAGGAATTAACTAATGAACTTGGTGTTTGTGTGCATGTAGAGGCCAGAGTTCAACCTCAGGTAACATTATTCCTCAGGTGCTGTCGATCTTGATGTTTTGGGACAAAGTCTGTCACTGATGTGGAACTCATCAAGCAGGAGAGGCTGGCTGGGTAGTGAACCCCAGAGATCTGATAGTCTGTGCCTCCCCAGCGCTGGGTCCACAAGTGTGTCACCACACCTGGCATTTTTATTAATTAATCGATTGATTAATTACATTAATTTAATTTTATGTGTGAGTGTATTGCCTGTGTATAAGTGCACACGTGTTGTGCAATGCCCTAGGAGGTCTCGGACTGCACAACAGTGTTGTCAGATCCCCTGGAACTAGAGTTATGGATGGTTGTTAGCTGCCCTGTGCATCCTGGGAATCAAACCCAGGTCCTCTGGAAGAGCAGCCAGTGCTCTTAACCATCTCTCCAGCTCTACTGTGTCTTTTTTTAAAAATGTGGGTTCTGGGGAATCAAACTCTTAATGTTTTTATGGCAAGCACTTTCCTGACAGAGCACTGTCCTGTGTCTAGAATTTATTTGCTTTGATGCCAGGTGCCTGGGATGGCTTGTGGGGAGTCTCTGTCACATGTTGCTCACAGAACATGGAGACTCCAGAGTTGATTATAGAAAGCAGGAAACCCGCAGGGCAGGACTGTGGCTCAGAGTAGCTACTCCTGCTGTTCAGGCATTTGCAGGAGGACGGCGGGGGGGGGGGGGCTTCACAAAAGGGCCCTGCTGTCCAGCGTAAACACGGAGGCCCCGTGCTTTGTACATGCAAGAGCATGCCTGCCTCTGTTTCCCCACAGGTAATGGTTTCAGTCCTGCAGACCCGGCAGGAATCAAGCAGATCCACTGTCCAGTGTGTGTCCCTGCTGTGTCAGAGTCAAGGGAAGGACAGTCTGGACAGAGCTGGGTGGTGACAGAGGTTAGACGGGATGACAGAGTGCTCTGGGGGCCTTTGTGAAGCTACTGTGGCCTGGCTGAGGCCCAGGCCAGGCAGTCTATGCCCCCTGGCTTCTGAACATGGCCTTTGGCCTATATAGGCTTTAAGCCACTGCCAGAAAGAGGTACCTAAAATCACAGCCTGGCCTTGATTGGACTCAAGGGTACAAAAGACAAGGCCAGACCTTCTGGGCAGGTCAGGAGGCAGACCTTCAACCCCTACCTAGGGAGGGGAGATACCTTCTGCGATCATATTGTGGCTATGAATCCAGGTTTCTGCAGCCCCAGGTAGGCCTGCAGGGCGAGGCCGGCTATGGCAGGCCCTCCTGCCTCTCCACCCCTGGGTGCTCTGGCCTTGTAGGGTCAGGACTGCTTCTGGCTTTTGTTTTCATGACAAAACAAACAGCGACTAGCCTGGCTGCTCAGGCAGATTTGACATGGGAGTCTTTGCCACTGCAGTGGCCTGGAGAAGTCAGCAGGTGGCGTGCTGGAGCGGAGGGCTGCCTGCTGGAATTTCAGTCACTGAGTGGTTCTGACCTGTGCCGAGTTTATTTTCCTGTGATTTTTCTATTTAACAAATGGCTGGATGATGCTTCCCTGACAAGTCCACAGGAGAGCTCATGGAGATGAGCGTTAAGAAAATACCAGCATTAGGAAATGGGATCTGAGTGAGTCTAGAAGAAACATGGCTGGGCATTCCCAGGCAGCTTGCAGTCAGTGCCCGATACCAGGCCTGTCATTTCAGCTATAATAGAGATGGGAAATTACAGGCTGTCATCGGTCCATGTCATTTGTGCTTCACCACCTTCACACCCTATACTCAGAAGTGACTTCATCAAAATGTGGTACCAAGGGCCACTGAGCTGATGTGGCATGCCAACCTTCTTTCTCTGAGTCCTGAGGTTCTTCCTACCCCAGTCTTGTGTCCCGGGACATGGCTGGGTCCACAGATACCACAAAGATAACTGTCCAGGCCTCTCACTTTGCTGGTTCTGTAGACTTGGGTGAGAGATGGATGGCGGAGTGGCAGTTGTCACCTGGTTGGAGAGGCCAAGAATGCCGAGCCTCTGTGTGGACAAAGCCAGCTGAGACATGACCCTAGAGGAACAGAGCGAAGGTCTCCTGGGCTAGAGCGCACTGCAGAATTCATGAAGATACCATATGCTCAGAAACTGGTTGCTGAGGGAGGCTGGGAGCAAGCTTCACAGATAGACTCACCCCATGAAGTCAGGGCAGAATTTAATAAGTCTCTGGTATTTAGAATAGCAGGATGCTTTAAATGGTTTATGATTATAAACAATACAATCTTTGCCTATACTCATAACTGCAGCTTTGGAATATGTTCAGGGAAGCTAAGGTCATGCATCAAAAGTTCCTCTTTTAGCTGAGGGTGGTGCCCTAGGCCTACAATCAGAGGCAGAGGCAGGAGGATTGCCAAAAGTTTGTGGCCACCCTGGGCTACATTGTGAGTTTGAACTAAAAAAGCAAAGAAACATAAGAGTTACTCTTTTGAGACTTGTAGTTCTCATTTCTCAGTGGTTTACCACGAACCTGTGCCAGGTGACATTTCCAGGGACGGCATTTGCGAGTTCTGCTTTCCACAGCCCACCGAGATGAAGGTAGTTTATTCAAGCTGTTTCTTTTCCTTTCTTTCCATTTTCCTTCTTCCTTTTCCTTCTCCCTCCCATGTTTCAAATGAGGTTTAAAAATATTTCATGTGGGGCTGGAGAGATAGCCTAGCGATTAAGAGCACTGACTGCTCTTGCAGAGGACCCGGGTTCGATCCCCAGCACCCGCATAAAATTTAAATTATATTTAAAAAAAATTTAAATTATATTTTTATTTATAAAATTTAAAAAATATCAAAAAATATTTCATGTCTATGAGTCTGTCGCCTGAATGTGTGTAAGTGGACCTGTATCATGCAATGCGTGTGGAAGCCAGAAGATGGTGTTGAAGTCCCTTAGACCTGGAGTTACAGGTAGTTTTTAGCTGCTATTTCTCTGGCCCCTGAGACAGGGTCTTATGTAGCCTAGGCTAACCTTGTATTCCCTATGTAGGTCAGGCTGGGTTCCGATCTGCAACAGTCACCCTACCTGTGCCTCCTGGTTGCTGGGGACTGCGTGTGTGAGGAAGCCTATCATCCCACACTTGGCACTAATTTCTTTTTTAAATAATCTTTTTCTATGTTCTCCCCCTCCAGGAGCCATCGACTGCCCAAGTTCTTAGGTTGTGCTGGGATTTCTGACCCCCCTGCCCGCGTCTGTGCTGGGATTTGTCCGGCTTGAGCTAGCACAGGACTTGTGTGTGCTGTCACCACGGCTGCGAGCTCATATGTCCGGAAGATTCCGTTTCCTTGTGGTCTTCCTCCACCTCTGGCTCTTATAATGCTGCTGCTGCCTCATCCACAGTGATCCCTGAGCCTTGGCAGAGGTGTGAAATAGCTGACCTATTCAGGGACAAGCACTACGCTGCCTCTTGGTCCCAACTGGTCCGCAATTGACTAGTTGTGGGTCTCTCTGTTAATCATCTTCTGCAGCATGAGGATAGTTCTCTGGCGAGAGTTAAGAGACGCAGTATCCTAAGTGCAGAGGCTGCGTCGAAGATGTGTCACTTAGGGTTAAGCGTCTCACAGATATTTATTGTCTGTGTTTGACGAGTTCTGGAATTCTGTGATAGTCTCCCATCTGTTGCAAAAAGAAGCTTCTTTGATGAGGGGTGAAAGGTGCACTTGTCTGTAAATATGAGGATGCATTTTATTTTTTAGAATAAAGTAAGAAATTTCACTGATCTTGGGATGTGGCAAAGGTAGGTTTTTCTGTAGGCTCTGTGACCTCTCCAGCCATGTGAATTTGGCTGTTTACAGCACCACACATGAGGTCCCTCTCATTGAGCAGGCCTTAATGCCAATTAGACAGCTGTTGATTACCCCAAGAAAACAGTGCCACAACTGTACCAACACCAATAGCGTCTGGGCCAGTCGTTGTTTATTGGGTTTCACAGCTGAGTAGGACCATGACTGGCTTTCTCCTCTGGCAGCTTTTATAGGATCCTCTGATACCACCAGAGCTCGTCTTCATGGAGGAGGCTTTCTGGTCTACTCCAGCTTGATCGCTCCAAGTCCTGTGGCCTGTCTTCAGCAACAAGGTCTTACTTTCAAGTCTTTGGTGGCAATCAAGGGCTGTGAAAATAGCCTGTGCTATTTTGGGAGTCTGTTGGATGACCCTAATAGACAGCTTGGAGGGTTTCTCCACCCGGGCACTGTGTTTTGTTGTTATGTAGCCCACTAATTTCTTTTTAACATTTTCTTTTTCAAAATTTTTAAATTGTTTTTCTTTTATTGTGTATGAATAAGCGCACCTGTCATTCAATGCCCATGGAGGACATGGGACTGGAGCTACAGACGGTTGTTATCTGCCATGTGGATGCTGGGATTTGAATCTGGGTCCTCTGCAAGAGCAGCCAGTGTTCTTAACTGCTGAGCTATCTCTCCAGGCCCTCTTTTTCAAATTTCTTAATAGCAATATTGTAGTTGCAAACGTTCTTTGCATACAGCTTTCTCTGGGTCCTGTAGGCTTTGGTGACAAAGTCTTTCTCATTCTTTTTATTTAAAAAAAAAAATTTTGTTTTGATTCAGGCTCTCACTGTATTCCAGGTTGGCCTTGGATTCCCTCTCTTCCTGCCTCACCTTCTAGAATGTCAGAATTATTGATGTGTAATACATGTGTAGCTTTCATCCAATAACTATTCAGGAGTGTTTCTTATGTTACCTTTTGTGTGTGTGTGTGTGTGTGTGTGTGTGTGTGTGTGTATGCATGCATGTATGTGTGTATATGGATACCTGGAGAGGCACTGGACCCCCTGGATCTGAAGTTACAGGCTGGTGTGAGCTGCTCAACATGGGTGCTTTGAACCAAACTTGAGTCCTCTGCAAGAACAGCAAGTACTTGATCACTGAGCTATATCCCTAGCTCTTTTAAAATTTAGAAGCATGCTGGGCGTGGTGGCGCACGCCTTTAATCCCAGCACTCGGGAGGCAGAGGCAGGCAGATCTTTGTGAGTTCAAGGCCAGCTTAGCGTACAGAGTGAATTCCAGGACAGCTGAGGCTACAGAGAGACCCTGTCTTGAAACATATGTGTGTGTGTGTGTGTGTGTGTGTGTGTGTGTGTACACATGAGTACACGTGTATATACACGGAAGCTAGAGGACAGCTTCAGGTATTGTTCCCCATGTGACACCCACCTTTTTCTAAGATAGAGTCCCATTGGCCTGGGATTTGCTATGTAGTATAGCTTGGCTATTTTCTCAGTCATCTCTCTGGCCCCACCGTTGGTTTTTAATCTATGGATTCTGGGGGTGTCAGGTCCCCAGGTGGGAAGACAAGCACTTTGCTGGCTAAGCTATCTCCACACTTCTTTTTCTTTTTGAGATAAGTTCTAACTAAGTTGCCCAGGCTGGCCTTGAAGTCACTGTGTAGCACAGGCTGGCCTTAAAGTCACTGTGTAGCACAGGCAGGCCTTGAAGTCACTGTGTAGCACAGGCTAGCCTTGAAATGTGATCCTCTAACAGTAGCCTCCTGAGTAGGTGAGGTTATAGTCCTGTGTCAAGGCCTGGCTATATTCTATTTCTTGTAAACAAGTTATTTCTATTATTTTAATTTTTAAGCATAGTATCATTCTGCTGATTATTAATTAGTTAATTAATTAAAGGCATAGTTTCTTGTAGCCTAGACTGGTATTAAATTCGTTATGTAGCTGAGCATGACCTTGACCTTCTGATCCTCCTTCACCTTCCCGGGTTCTGAGATCACAGGCATGCATTATTATGGGGGTTGGACAGTGCTGAGGATTGAACCCAGGACTCTGTGCATGCTGGGCCAGCACCCTACCAACTGAGCCACATCCTCAGCCTTGTCTCCTTTTAAAAAATAAGAGGATTTCTTTGGTCACACTTGCAGTAAATGGGACATTCACCTCAACATTGTCTCCTCCTCCTTTGTTCCAGGAAAGTGAGGCTTTTGCCTCTCTCTCTCTCTCTCTCTCTCTCTCTCTCTCTCTCTCTCTCTCGGACTAAGGCGTTTTCCCTTTCTCTTTTCTTTTTTCTTGATTAGAATAATTATCTTTTTTAATTTTTTAAAAATTTATTTCTGTATGTGTATGAATGTACTGTCTGCATGCAGGTCTGTGCACCGTGTCGTGCAATGCCGCGGAGGTCAGAAGAGGGTGTCGGATTCCCCTGGAACCGGAGTTAAAGACAGTTCTCAGCCACCATGTGGGTGCTGGGGATCGAACCCGGGTCCTCTGCAAGAGCAGTCGTGCTCTTAACCGCTAGGCCGTCTCTCCAGCCCCTAGAATAATTATCTTTATTTACACCCTAATATCAGAGTTCTCTTTGAGCCTCTCCTAATTTGGCAGCTTTATTTAACATGTGCACTGCTGGGTATTTTTTGCCTGGACTCCCACTTTCACACCTTCTGCATCAGTCCATTAGCCTGTTTCTCGTTTCTTCTCTGTGCTGATAGTCTCTGATCCAGCTCATCTGACACTCTGTCCAGCACGTTCCCTCCACGTCCTCTACAGGCTCTGAGTAATGAGCCAAGTTCCCCCACACCTTCCACCTTTCTTTTGCCTTTGTAAGCGATGTCTTGCCTGGGTCAGGACTCTGAGAACTCAGGCTTTTTCTCTTTGTACCAAGTACATGTGACTTTGTGGCCTTCTGTGTACTGTAGAGGCCTAGTGTTAATCTCATTGTTGTCTTTTAAAATATTTTATTAATTTTATTTTTTTATGTATATGAATGTTTTGCCTGCATGTATGTAAGTGCACCCATGTCACCTAATGCCTGTGGAAGTCAGAAGAGGGTGTCAGATCCCCTGGAGCTGGAGTTATGGATGGTTGGTTGTTAGCTGCCATGTGGGTGCTGGGAATCGAACATGGGTCCACTGCAGGAATAGCCGGTGCTCTTGACCATTGAGCTATTGCTCCAGCCCCAATTGTTGACTTTTGTAGGGAGCTTGTTTTTTTGGCCCCCAAAGAACTTCTCTTAAGATTCTCCTTCCACGGAATTCCAAACTTCTACTAAAAAGCACAAGGAAAGATACTGGTTCTCACCAGTCTACACCGGCGTGTGCGGACCCTTTCAGACCATGTGCTTATACTTCTCAGATGTTCATGTGCAATGGTTTCCCATTTTGTCACCTGTTGTGTGCATGTGTGTATGCATGCTTTTGCACATGTGTGGGTATGCATGTGAGGCCTGAGGTTGATGTTGGGGATCACTCTCAATTGCTCTCTGCCTTCGTCACTGTGGCAGAGCTTGCTGGTACTAGTCTTGTTAGCAGCTTTCTTTAGGGATTCTCCTGTCTCTACCTTGTAAAGTTGGAGTTACAGGTGGGTCGCCATGCCCAGCTGGCATTTACATGGGTTATGGAGATGTGGACTCTGCTTTGCACACTTGTGTGGTAAGTGCTTAACAGCTGAGTCATCTTCTCAGTTATTTATTTATTTATTTATTTATTTATTTATTGTGAGATAGGGTCTCTCTGTAGCCCCAGCTGGCCTGGAACTGGCTGCATAGATTAGGCTGATCTTGATCTCACAGAGCTCTGCTTGTTCCGCCTCCTGAGTGCTGGGATGAAAGAGGCCCTCTTTGTCAGATCCTGGGCCCCAGGCCTGGTTTCTTCCTCTCGGGTCCAGCGTGGCTGAGGTGGTTCTTCTGCCTGGTTTCTCACCCTTCTTGGGAACAGGACAGAGTTGTTTCCATTTACCTCTTCTTCAGTTTGGTTCCGACAGACCATTCAATGTTAATGTTCAAGTTACTTATTTGCATGTAATGAATTAACTCAGATCTGTATACTGTTTTTTTTTTAATTTTTTTTATTTTTATTTTTTTAATTTATGTGTATGAATGTACTGTCTGCATGTAGGTCTGTGCACCCATGTCGTGCAATGCCATGGAGGTCAGAAGAGGGCGTCGGATTCCCCTGGAACTGGAGTTCTCCTGGAATTGGAGTTGCATACGTTTCTCAGCCGCCATGCGGGTGCTGGGGATCGAACCCAGGTCCTCTGCAAGAGCAGTCGGTGCTCTTAACCGCTAGGCCGTCTCTCTAGTCCCAGATCTGTGTATTGATTTTAGGAGAGTGGAAGGTCTTAAATGGAATAGAGGCATTCAAGACGCTTTCTGCTTTTAGGGGTGATCGGATCTCTGTCAAGAGAGGCTGGGCCAGGCTCACTCAACATGGGCCAGTGTCACCTTCTTCTGGTGCAGGGACGACTCCCAAGGCAACCTCGGAGGCCAACCTCTTCCCAGGAGGTGGTGAGCAGAGGCTTATTCTGCTTCAGAGCCCCACTGCCTGGGCGGGGCCACAGGCAGGCCACCTACCTTTTTTGTGTCCCAGCACCCTGTGACCACTTAGTGCATGTGCTTTGTTTATGGTGTAAACACTATGGCACCCCCTTTTATTACCCAGGTCTATGGTTTCAATAAGTGTGTCTCCACAGAAATTCATGTTGAGGTACAGTCCCTAATGTCAGGGACCTTTATGAGGGTCTTCCCTCCTGAATCATACAGTTTCTGTGAGAGTGAGAGAGGTATTATAAGAAAGGGTTGTTATTGGGGCTGGAGAGATGGCTTAGCGATTAAGAGCACCCACTGCTCTTGCAGAGGACCCGGGTTCGATTCCCGGCACCCACATGGCAGCTAAGAACCGTCTTTAACTCCAGTCCCAGGGGAATCCGATGCCCTCTTCTGACCTCCGCAGCATTCCACGACAGGGGTGCACCAACCTACATGTAGACAGTACACTTATACACATAAAAAAAATCAATCAAAAAAAGAAAGGGTTGTTATTAAGGGGCACCCCACACCTCTCTTCACTCTCTGGCACATGTACCCCTCCCATATACTTAACTCCCCTTTTCTCCATGTCCACTATGATGCAGCAACTTTGCTGGTGATTTGTTACCAGAAGTTGACCAGATATATAAAAATCATGAGCCAAAATAGAGCTTTTTCTTTTATAAATCACTCAGCCTCAGGTATTTTGTTATAACAGGAAACAAATGAAGATATAATAGAAAACAAATTGAAGAAACTCAATTATTATTTTTTTATATGATTTAGCCCTGGATGGCCTGAAACTTTCTATGCAGACTAGAGTGGCCTCAAACAGAGATCCACCTGTCTTTGCTGGGATTAAAGGCGTGTGCCACCATGCCTAGCTGAGAACTCAGCATTTGTAACTTGCTTTGTTTGACTCTAGTCTCTAGATGGTCCATCCCAAGGAGAAGAGCCCTTTTGTTTTTCTCACTGTCAGGACTTCAGGGCCTCATCCTATTTCATTTCATGGATTACCGGCTCAGAAGCAGGTACTGCTGGGTTGGGACTGGATTCTCTCGAGTAGTAGGCCTGGCTGAAGATGCCCTGTTAACTGGAGGATGGAGGCAGTGCTTTGAGGCTATTTTCTGCTTTCTTCTGGGGCCTTGATAGGGACAGTTTTGATGAATGACTACTTACCAAGGGAAGCAGAGACATTTACTTTGTACAAGAGACTCTTCTGTAGGCTGAGGGTCAACTTTCTTGTGATCAACATACCTGCAAGCTTGGCTGGGACTTGTGCACGTTCCCCCAGCTCAGGACCCACACTTGGTCATGTGACTTGTCATAGGACAGCTTAGCTGGCAGAGGGTCCACACCTATGGACTTGAAAAGAAAGAATGACAAGTTGGTCATTGCTGAGGTTGGAGTTGACATGATGATCATTTCTGGGCTTTGTGTGGGAAGCTGGCCTTGAACCTTTGCCAGTAGTTCTGTATGGAAACCCAGAGTAGAAGCTGTCCATTTAGATGAGTTTTCTCTTTTAAGCACTTATTTTCTTGCTCATGCTAACCCTAAAGTGTCCTGGTCTAACATGGACATAGTCTGAATTAGAGATTTGAAGTGTTCTGATCAAGCTCAGGGTCCTCTCTTTTAAATAAATAATTTATGTAAGGGCTCCTGTGTCATGAAGTGCCCATGGAAGTCAGAAGTGGGCATTGGATCCTTGGAACTGGAGTTATGGATGGTTGTTAGCTGCCATGTAGGTGCTAGGATTTGAACCCAGGTCTTCTGCAAGAGCAGCCAGTACTCTTAAACTCTGAGCTATCTCACCAGACCCCAAGGTCCCCTCTGCTCTTTCTGGAAGCCTTAGGGGCCTCTCGGACACTCAGCATGCACCTGGGTTCTTGGAAGTTGTTCCTTCTCCATGGATGATCTGAGGTAGACTTTGAGATCATCCTCTGTCACCTCTGTTACCTCTGCTCTGCTCTGTGCAGCCTCTTCCTTGTACACCTATCATTTGAAGCCTCTGGAACTCAGACTATAGTATCAATAGTATCAGAGTCTCTCTCTCTCTCTCTCTCTCTCTCTCTCTCTCTCTCTCTCTCTCTCTCTCCTGTCTTATTTGAAACACTGCTATCCGCTGAGATCTGCTGGATCTGGAGTTACAGGCGGTAGTAAGCTCCTTGGTGTGGCTGCTGGGAACTGAACTTGGGTCCTCTGCAAGGGCAGCAAGTACTCTTAACTGCGGAGCCATCTTTCCAGCCCCACAGTAGAGTTCTGTAAGTGCAGAAACTGCTCGCGGGTGCTCACGCTCCTGGACTACAAACCCTTGCTTTCTGCTCATTGGTGAGAGGGCTCATCATCCTGTGCTCACTGGAGACACAGACACACGTTCACTGCCGTCTCTTCTTTTCTGCTACTTATTTGACAGCTAAATTTGATGTCTTCAAACCATCTGGTGATTCCCCCAAAGTCCCACTTCCTTTCTTCTTGGTTTCAAGGGTTTCTCTTCCCCAACTCCCTTGGCCACCACAACTTATATCTCATTAATATAATTTCTAAAATTTCAATTTCAACCATATTCCAGCCTTCTTAGTCAGGTGAGCAAGAATTACCATCCCTACTCAGAATGGTCCAGATCTTTCTAAAGCACTGCCTACTGAGCCTTCTGTCCATTTCTCATTTCCACTAAGTTTCCAATCTGTTATCACATGAGCTGCTCTGCGCCTCCACTCGAGCTCGTGGTCACTCTGGGAGACTGTGCTAACCCAACCACCCCCTTTCAGAAACACTCTCCCCTCCCTGGCTTCTCCACTTCCTCCTAGGCATCGGCATGTTCCAGGTCGTCACATGTCTTCCTCGTCCTTTCACCTGGGTTGTGACAACCTTCTGACTGCTGATGATCTCACCCTCATGTACAGAGGTGAACTTTCCATTTCTCTCACTCATGCTTCCTGCTGAAATGGGTCTCTTCTCCCTCCTCACGATCTCTGATTACTTCACTTTCTGGTTCTATTTGGTAATTTCTGTCTCCTGAAGTCTCTAGGAGTGGCTGTTGTTACTGGTCCGGCCTTCACAGAGGGTTTAATCGAGGACAGAGGACCCATTCCCTCCGTGATGGATTGCACCCTCAAATTGAGCCCAGGTCAACCCTTCCTCCCTTAAGTTGCTCCTAATTAGGGATTCGGTGACAACAAGAAAAATGACTAATACATTTACCCAAGGCATTGGCCCCTGGCACTGCTTTGCCCTTTACCCAGAGCTTTTTTTAATTGTTATTCAGCTTTTCCATACATCATACATCATTTCTCAATCGAATCTAGAGTCACTTCCCTTTCCATGCCCCCCACCCCACCTAAGTTCCTGCACTCTGCCACACATGTCCTGCATCTCTTTCTGAGTCTTTCCAGAGTTTTTTGTTGTTGTTTGTTTTTACAGTTCTTTTGTTGTTGTTCTCCCCAACTTGTATTGCATATATATATATATCCCAAAATATAAGAGTTCAGTTCCCAGGACCCAGAGCTTTTTAACCAAGGCAACAAAACCATCTGAACACTGTGCTTTCTCTTTCAGGATCCTTCTTGCTTACACCCTTCTCCTGTAGGTGTCCCAGCTATCTGCCCTCTTCACAGCCAGGGTTCCCTAGAGTTTAGACAGCAGCCTTCTCCTTCCTCTCCTGCTCTTCTTCACCTGACTTCATGTCCCTCATTTTGAGGTGTATGAAGAAGGCTGAAAAGCTGAATAAAACAATCTGTTAAATTCAGAACAGAGTTTTCAGTAGTCTCGTGCCGAGGAGCCACAGTTCAGCAGGAAAGAGATCCTGGTGAAGATAGCAGAGGCAGGCGGATCTCTGTGAGTTCAAGGCTGGCCTGGTCTGCAGAGCGAGTTCCAGGACAGCTGGGGCTACAGGGAGACCCTGTCTCAAAAAGACCAAAAAAAAAAGAAAGAAAGAAAATAGCAGCCTCTGAAGAAAAAGGCCTCAGGGGCAGGGGAGGGACAGAGCAGACTCAGGGTTACAGAAACCTCCACTCTGTCTGCCTGGCAGAGGCATAAACTGTTTCTGATGGATTATGGCCATTTAAAGTCTTCATCGTCTTTTTGAGACAGCGTTTCCTTGTAACCCCCGCTAGCCTGGAACTTTCTATGTAGACCAGGCTGGCCTTGAACTCACAAAGATTTGCCTGCCTCTGCCTCTGAGTGCTGTTCATAGATTTTTTTTTCCCTAAATAGAATGTTTAGATTGAAAGAAAGCACTAGGAATTCAAAAAGTCAAATGATATGATTTCATACATTAAAAGGACAGTGGAAGGCTCACAAAAAGACAATTAAGAATTTGTAAATGGTGAATTAAATAGAAAATTTAGGGCAAAAATGACCTGGTAAATTAATAAACATGTTAAGCCCATATTACATGCAGAAGAAGACAAGACTGGCAAGCTGAAATATGTATTGCAGAACACACTCAAGTTGAAATGGGAAGGTCTGACATTTGAAGAACAGGTTTCTAAAGAAAAGCATGTGAGATTGAGCAAGCAGAATACGTAAAGATGTAATTGCTGAGAATTTTCCCACCTGATGAAAGACACCTGTCTACAAACTCAAGAACCTCTGGAAATCCCAAAACAGAATGACTACAAAGAATCCCACAGACATTACTTTAAAGCCCTAAACTATAAAGAAGAAATTGGAAGAGTACAGAGGGATAAAAGGAGAGTTGCCTTTCAAAAGAGCAAGACTGGGGGCTGGAGGGATGGCCTAGCGGTTAAGAGTGCTGACCGCTCTTGCAGAGGACCCGGGTTCAATCCCCGGCGCCCACATGGCGGCTGAGAACCGTCTGTGACTCCAGTTCCAGGAGAACTCCAGTTCCAGGGGAATCCAAGACCCTCTTCTGACCTCCGCGGCATCGCACGACACGGGTGCGCAGACCTGCATGCAGACAATACATTCATACACATAAAAAAAAAAAAACCCAAAAACAAAAGAGCAAGACTGACAGTTGGCTTAGCAAGAGAAACAATGGAAGAGGTGGACGGCATCTTAACATGCCGAAAGAATGTAAGTGTCAATTTAGAATTATTTAAAAAAATAGATACTTTTGATAAAAAAATACTGAGACTCTGTTGCTGGTGACACTAAGAGAACTCACAAAAGATTCCTTTCTAGCACTTTGGAAGCTGAAGAAAGATGATTGTGGGTGGGTTCAGGGCCAGCCTGGGCTACATAGTGAGATGTCATCTTAATAACCACCAGCGACTTCAGTAATAAAGAGGAATGGAAAGGTAAATATAAATAAATAAAAATAAATTACTACCTGGTCAAAATTGTAGTAATGGTTGCTTATGGGGATAAATGTTACATATTACCATAATAATGCAAAAGGCAGGAGGAAAGCTAAATAAAACTAAGGGAGCTGTAGTGTTTGCTCATTGTTGGGGAAATGAAGTCTGATGGTTAGTGTTGAACTGTCAATCTGACAGAAGTTTGAATCACCTGGGAGATGGACCTCTTGCATGTCTGTAAGGAATTATCTTGATTACATTAGTTGAGGCAGGAAGACCTGCCCACTGCGGGGTGGCACCATCTCATGGGTGGGGGATCCTGGACGGAACTAGAGTACAGAGAGCATTGCAAGCATGCATGCCTTAATCCATCGCACTCTGCTCCTGACTGTGGATGTAATGTGACTAGCTGATTCAGGTTCCTGCTGCCTTGATTTCCCCACAGTGATGGACTTGAACTTGGAATTGTGAGTCAAAATAAAGCATTTATCCCTCAATTTGCTTTTGTCAGGTTATTGTATCACAGCAAGGGGAAAGGAAACTATGACATGAAATGACGATTTATATGTAGCTTCATCAATAGAAGGGCGAATGCTGTGGTCTCTTTGATGCGAATCAGTAAGAGTATATTTTCAGTAAGGTAATAGAGGAAAAGTAGACTAAGAATCCTTGACAAAGCCAAGTCAAGCAAAAATGAGAAAAAAAGCAACATAAACAGGATGAGATGGTAGATATACTCAACTAGAGAAATCACATTAACTATAAATGGATGAAATACTTTTAAGTAAATGACTGGATTGTTACGCTGGTTAAAACTGCAAATATATATATATATATATATATATATATATATAATAACATAGAAAGAATGGAATTTAAAATTATGGAAAAATTGTAACATAAGAACATTAAAATAAATCTGATTTAGACATACTAGTATTACTCAGAAACAGAGTTACAGCGCTACCAGAGATAAAGAGGGATGTTTTCTAAGAAAAAAAGATTTTTTTTTGACTCCAGGAAAGTATTATAATTTCAAAGTAAAAATGGATAGAACTTTGGGACATAGACAAACACACAGCCATACTAGATTTTTAAAAAACAAATCTCAGCAGCTGATAGACCAAGCAGACAAAAATCACCTAAGAAAGGCAATCTGAAAACCACAATGAATCAACTTGACATAACTGATGTGAATAAAATACCATACAAAACAACATCAGAATCCATGTTCTCTTTAAGTACACATGAAACATTTGTCAAAGTTGATCATAAGCCTGGCTGTAAAATAAGCTTTAATATACTTCAAAGGATTAAAATTATTCATTGTGTTCTCTGGCCAGGGGAATCGGCTACAAAAAGATAACTAGAAAACCTGCTGTATATGTGAGGAAAACCCATAGCCTGGCTTTATCAAACCTTTTTCAGACCGTGCCCTTGCACAGGGGCAGCTGAACGTTTCTGGAAACAACTATGCTGACTGGTCTCATTCTAAGCCTCTATTCACAATCTCTCCATGGGCAATCACTGTCACCAAGCATTCTTTGTGCATGTGCCTGGTCAGTTCACTCTCTCCTCATGCCTCCAGCCCTCACGATAATCTTCCCTCTGTTTCACTGGAAAAAAATATCCAGGATAAAGTGCATCTAACTACTCCACAGACACCTGTTTTCACCTCATTAAGGAGCATTCTTTTGGCTACAGCTTTTGTCTCCAGTGTGTGCATAGAGTCCACTGAGTCATCTATTTCAATGACGTGCAGGAGAAGGGTAACTGTGGGAAGAGCTGTTCCCACTAGCGTACAAATTCTGGGATGGTGCCTACTCTGAGAATGCTCCTTGGCTTTCCTGCCCTCATTCGTTCTCAGTGATACCCCTCCTGGATCTCCCCAACCACGCTGTCCTCTGTCTTTCTAACTTGAGCCTATTCCCAGAGGCTTGCCTTGTCTGTCGTCATTCTATCTGTCCTTGCTAAGGTGATCCATGATGTGATGTAATAAGAAATTCAATGGCCAGTCCCCAGACTTCATAACATAGAAGACAACACTGAGGTTTCTGTCCTACCTGTCAGGCCACTCCTTAGACTTCTTTCTTGGCTGTCTGGCTGCCTCCTGATCTTTAAATGGTGGAGTGCTTCAGGCCTCCAACCTTGACCTCTTCTCTGTCTGTATACCCTGCGTGATCTCACCCAGTTTTCTGAATTGAATCGGGCCATAGAGTGAGGATGCCCAAACGGACAGCTCTGGCTCTCCTTTAACACCAGACCTGTTCATCCAGCTGCTTCCTCGACATCTCTGTGTAAACACCTGACACCATTTCATATGTGCTCTTCCCTCAACCTGTTCCATGCTTTGCCCTGGCTTTGCTCTTCTGCTCCAGTGTGTCAGCTTCATATTGCCATGGTAACAAATTACCACAGATTGTTGGCTTCAAAGAATACAGATATATTCTCTTATGGTCCTGGAGACCAGGAGGACAAAAATCAATTTACCTGGGATAAAACCAATACCCAGGCAGGGGCATATTCCCTCCCTGGTCTCCAGGGAGGATATGCTGGTTCCGCTGGCACCGGCCTCTGCCACACGTCCTTTGCTAGGTGTCAGGTCCAGCAGCATCTTGCTTCAGCCCTGGCATTGACTATGTGGTCAAATCTTTCCTCCGCCTCCCCCCTTACAAGGATACCTGTGATTGTATTTAGGGTGTACTCAGCTCCCCCAGGATAATCCCCTGACTTGGAAAATCCTTAATCACACCTACAAAGTCCCATTTTTCTATAAAAGGTGAGAATCACAGGCTTCCTGGCTGCATTGCGAAGGCTATTATCATTCCATGCTCAAGTTAACAGAGAAAAGAACTCCTGACTCCTTTTTCTCTCAAGCCTTATATTCGGCCCATCAGAAAGGCTTATAGGGAGCTGGAGAAATGACTTAGGGGTTAAGAGCACTTTCTGCTCTTCCGAAGGGCTTGAGTCCCCAGCACCCGTGTTGGGCAGCTCACAGTTGCTTGTGTCTGCAGCTCCAGGGTATCTGACGGCCTCTTCTGGCCTCTCTGGGCACCTGCACTCACATGCACTACATCCACACATAGACACATGCATACTTTAAAATATAAGAATCTGCTGCTGCCGTCTCCTGGCGAGACCAAGTCCCACCGTGTCCCTGATCTCTTCCTGTTTATTTTGAAAACAGCCACCGTCTTGACTTTCAGAAGTCCAAGTCGTCACGTGATGTCACTTTGCAGATTAAACCTTTTGGTGGCTTTCTATCCCACTGGATTTTGTTCTAGGGCCTAACTGGCCTTCAAGGCCCTCTGTGGCTGGCTTCTGTTCACCCGTAGCCTTACCACCTTCTGTTCTTCTGTTTATCTCTATACACTGCTCGGACACTCTGTGTGTTACAAGGCATTTAGATCTCAGCTTCTGTTCACCTCCAATTTAAAGTGGTCTTGGGGCTGGAGAGATAGCCTAGTGGTTAAGAGCGCCGACTGCTCTCGCAGAGGGCCCGGGTTTGATCCCCAGCACCCACATGGCAGCTGAGAACCATCTGTAACTCCAATTCCAGGAGAACTCCAGTTCCAGGGGAATCTGACACCCTCTTCTGACCTCCGCGGCATTGTACAACACGGGTGCACAGACTTGCATGCAGACAGTACATTCATACACATAGAAAATAAATAAATAAAATTTTTAAAAAAATTAAAAAAAAAATAAAGTGGTCTCGCAGTTCCTCTGTCATATGAAACCTGGCTCAGCATAGCCCTTGCAGCCCCCTGTAATTCTGATTTGTGGTCTGTCGTCTCCCTGACTAGAGGCCAGCGGCTGTGATAGATACTAAACAGTCAGCCTCCTTCTCACAGGCACTTGGGGACGTGCACACAGCAGGCTGTGCCTCTGTTTTGGGAGTTTTTCTCCTTCTAAGAGCTGTACCTGTAGGACTTTCTGGGCTTGAACGTCGACCACAAGGACTCTGCTAAGTGCTGGTTGGGCCACATAGATGTACCGGTTCCTGACATTGACCGCGGATGCCCACTGGCATGGCTGGGTGGCATCTCCTTCCTGGGGAGGGCAGATTTCTTCCTGTAAGGAGACAGACTGCCTTGTGTCTTCCCACCCCCCCATTTCTGGGTCCCTCTCTTTTGATCGTTTTGGGTCCCCCTTTTCCTCTTTTGGGGACTCATAGAACTTAACTCTTGTCCCCCACCCCCCCATGTTGGCCATGTCCCCTTGGCCAGATCTGCCTCCTCCTCCTCCTCCTCCTCCTCCTCCTCCTCCTCCTCCTCTGTCTTTCTTCCTCACTACAAACCTGACTTGACCTCTCTAAGGTCAGTGTAGACTCCTTGGTGGCTAAATTAAGTCTCTGCCACCATTTTCTTTGAACTTGTGCTATCATCTGAGGGTGCTGACCACTACCCTGTCCCTTTTCCTTCCACCCAGAACTGCATTCTGATCAGTTTATAGATCTCTCTGTGTGGGAGGGCCCAGGGCACATCCCTGGATTTCTTTTTAAAAAATCTATTCCCTCGTTGATCTTGTTGAAAACTTCCTTTAAGTAATGTCTGGAAACATACCACTCCTGTGTGTGTGTGTGTGTGTGTGTGTGTATGTGTGTATGAGTGTGTGTGTATGTGTGTGTGTATGTGTGTATGTGTGTGTGTATGTGTGTGTATGTATGTGTGTGTATGTATGTGTGTGTATGTGTGTATGTGTGTGTATGTGTGTGTATGTGTGTATGTGTATGTGTATGTGTGTATGAGTGTATGTGTGTATGTGTGTGTGTGTGTGTGTGTGTGTGTGCGTGTGTGTGTAACCTAGAGCATAGCCCTGGCCATCATTGCTCCAATGTTGTCTACTTTATTGGGTTTTATTAATTTTTTCTGAGACATGGTGTCTCAGTGGCCTAGAATTTCCCAAGTTGGCCAGGCTGGCCAGCCAATGAGCTCAGGAATATACCTGCCTCTACCTCCCCAAGCTAGAGTTCCAAACTGGGCCACCATGCCCAGTTTTTTTTTTAAATGTGGGTTCTGAGGCTCTAACTCAAGTCCTCATTTTTGCAAGGAAAGTCCTTTACAACTGAGCTATCTCCCCAGACCCTCCTTCCAAATTTCTTTCTTTAGTTGAGCCTCTTCTGTGAACTCCATGTTTATATATTACTCTACTTGGTCATTTAATGAGCATTTCAAACTTGCATATCTAAAATCAACCTTTCTTTCCCCTACCCTGCTCTTTCAATACAAACTAGCAGCCTGTTCTTATTTGACTATGAACCTCTGAGGCCGGGAACCCAGGGATGCCTGGACCTTACAGATGCTGGATGGAGACGGAGGGAGTTAGAACTCTGCCTCATAAACTCATCCTTTGTCCTGGGAACAAATCTGGAACCCCACTATGTGTAGCAAATGAAATTAAAGAGCCTCAGTGACACACATGGGTAGAGACTCACTTGTCTGTGTTTGATACAGACCTTCCTCCCCAGTCACAGAAACTCACAGAACTCATGAAGATCCTTTCTGTGGGCTTCAGACGCCTCTGGACTTCACAGTCCACAGGGTGGATGACAACAACGCCATCGTCAGCAAAGACATAGAACATGTTTCCCACACTGAGGCCTGGGAGGAATAAGCACAGAATGGTCATGCCTTCTGGCCACTGGGCACCAGGCAGGCACACACATGACATGGAACACACAAGGCGGGACAGTGGGGACATAGCTGGAACAGCCACAACATACAATTCCTGGTTGGGGATGGGCAGCCAGCTCCCCACACTTCTGGATGGTAGATGGGAGGGTGGGAGGTAGTGTCCCCAGGGCTGGGAAACAGCGTAGCCCTCCATCAGCTCTGCAGTGCCCAGGCAGGCCTCCGAAGCACTCACAAATCTACGGTTGGCCACCAACATAACATTTCAAATAAAAGATGGTCATGGCTTTGAAATTCAGTCCTTTCTTGTTTTGAAAGGAAATCATCTCTTGATTGTCATGGACTAGCACAGCATCTGGATCAGATGGCGCCAAAAAAGTAAAGGTTGCCATATAGTTCCTTAACGCATTGGCCTCCAGTAGCACATGCGCAGCTGGGGCCTAGGGCACGATGGCTGCCACTCCATCGCTCCTTTGCCCTGGCCCAGCGTTCCCTCCCACATGGCTTGTTCCCTCCACGGTGGCTGCACCTCATCCCAAAGCTAGGGCTGCCTGGTGAGAAGATACCTGGTCCTGGAGAAGGCCTGGGGGACCAGCTGATTTAGCTTCCTGCCTTTTTGGGGGTAGTATTTTTTGAGACAGGGTTTCCCTTTAGTCCCAGCTGGCCTGCAGCTCTCTATGTAGACCAGGCTGGCCTTGAACTCACAAAGACCACCTCCCTCTGCCTCCTGAGTGTTGGGATTAAAGGCATGTGCCACCATGCCTGGCGCTAGATGCTTGCCTTTTAAAAAGCTATTTTAATTTTATGTGTATGAGTGTATTGCCTGGACATGTGTAAGTATACCCAAGTCTTGCAGTGCCCACGGAGTTCAGAACAGGGCACTGGATTCCCTGGAACTGGATTTCTGGATAGTTATCTGCCATGGGACTTGAACCCCCATCCTCTGCAAGAGCAACCAGTGCTCTTAAGCACTGAGGCCTCTCTCCAGCCCCAGCTTGTTTCCTTTAAGATGGAGGGACTGCGGACCAAGTGGAGGAAGGGCTGGCCTGAGGCTTCCTGACTTTGTGCCAGAGTTATCTTATCATTCAGTCCTGGAGCCTCTGTCTTCCCACTGTCTCCCTGAAGGGAGAATGAAAGAGGGGTGAGGTCTGGGTCCCTCCCTTCCTCCTCCCTCTCTCTTGTCCATTCCTTTCCCTCTCCATCCCTTCCTTCCCTTTCTTCTCCCCTCTCTCTTCCTCTTTCCCTCTCCCTCTCTCTTCTCTTTTTCCCTTATGTTCCCCCTCTCCCTCCCTCCTCTCTGTCCATTCTTTCCCTTTTTATTTATCCAACCGTTTCTCTTTTTCAATTTTCTAAGACAGTGTCTCATGTAGCCCAATCTAGCCTTGAATTCATCATGTAGCTGAGGCTGGTTTTGAACTCTTCATCTCTCTGCCTCCATCTATCGAGTTCTGGGATTACCATGCCTGCCTCCCTTCATCTCTTTTAAATGGAGAACATTAAGATTTCTGTAAACTTAAAGAAGATATATTAAAAACATTGTTTCGTAGAATTCTGAGAAAATACAAGTACTTGCTGGTTTAATGTTTTGCCTGGCTTAGCAAAACAGTAGAATAGAATACTAAGATTCAGCATCTCTCTCTGAGAGGCTGCAGGTGGTCTTCCAGGATCCAGGTATCTGAAACCCAGTTCCTCAAAGCTGCCAATGCCAGGGAGCACCCACCTGACGTTATTCCAATGGCCAGTCCTGTGTGTCCCCTGAGACGGATGGGGCTGCCTGTCTGGATGTTGCCTCACCTCTTCCCCTCCCCCCTCAGCATCTCAGTGTCTGAGGCAGCATGCCAGAACGTCTCTTTCATGACCCACCTGATAGACCTTGGGCTGAACCACAGACCCTGGGCACTGCCTCCCTGTGCTTCTTGGAAAGTCAGTCACTGGAAGAGCCCACATAAGATGGACAGCTTAATGGAGCCCGCATGGGGTTTGTAGGGGTAGCCATGTCTCTGGCTGAGGGCAGCATCCTGTTCCGTCAAGGGACGGTGAGATTCGGCAGATACCCATTGAGCACACAGTCAACTTGACGGGAGACCTGGCCTTCTGATCCAGCTCCCTGGAAGGTTCCATCCAATCTAGCTTCTGCTGGGGGGGGGCAAGAGGGGGGGGTAAAGGGGGGGGCAAGGGGGCTTCCTGCTTCCTTTGCTGATGCCTGCTTTCATCTCTTTCCTTCTTCCGGTTGAGGCCCAAAGCCACACTTGGCTGCTCCTCATCTGCACCCCTCCTTCCAGGCCTTGAGGAGCTAGGTGCCTGGGTGACGTGGAGTTTGTTTACTGCTGTGCTGTTTAACTGTGGCACAGTGCCTGCCAGTGCTGTGCTCTAAGGTGGCTATGGGTCTTCAGTGGCTTTGGTCTCTGCATGACGTACTGCCCAGGGCCTCTTGCGTCCCTTGCAGGCCACCACTGTTTAACCCCAAGTCCCTCTACAGTAACCTCTACCTAACAGCACACCACTGCTTAGAAGATAGAGTCCAACCTGTGTGTGGCTGGCGGTTGAGGCGCTACACTGGGGCGACAGAGAGTGTGGCGAGGGCCATAGCCAGCGGCCGCTGCCGTCGCCCCATCCCTCACATCTGCCTGTCTTGCTCTCACACGTACTGCGTCAGGCTCAGTGTCCAGTCTTCGGGAAACTGAGCCGAGTCTGTGCATGTGTTTGGCGCGTGAGCTGGACTTTGAGCCCCTCCCTCCCCTGTTTTGATTTGGTACCCAGGCTCTTCGTAGGCACTGCGTGTTGTCTGCAAAGCTGGTGGCTCAGGGAAAGATGTGGAACCAAGCACACACGTGATTACGTGGCACAGGACAATCACACTCAGTACCTTCTTCCCGCCACAAAATGTTTGCCACTGTAGCAGTCGAGCCGGGAGAGCAGAGACGTGACACGGTGGGCAGAAGAGGAGAGAGAAAACAGTGTCAACCTTCACTGTGGCGGTCATTCTGCTGGGGAGGTTCTGGCACCGACTCCATCTCTTACAGAATCGGCATCACTCATTGGCCCAGTGACAACATTAATTCAGTATCTGTGGACACCTCCAGGTCTCGGGACCCTATTGATTTCTAAACGGATCTCTGACATGGGGTCCCAGAGTCATAGCAGCGACTGGGGACCCTTCAATCTGTGGACAGTAAAGAGTGACCAGCTTCTCTCCCACATTTCATGGGTTACTTTCAGGAGGACTGATTTCAGTGAGATTTCTCCAAGGAAGAACACAGGAAACACTTCTCATTATCTCCTTCAGCAACGAAGGCTTAGCTTGGAGTCTGACAGAGATGGACTGTGACCAACACCCAAGCCATGAATGAACAACCTATGGAGCAGTGGAGGTGGGAGAGGGAACTTACCCTGGCAGGTAGGTGATAATGCCCGGAAGCAAGGCCACGCCCAGTGGCGTACATACCAGTAGTACCCCCTTATCTGCAGGAGATGCTTCTCCAGGACCCCCAAACCACAGACAGTACCAAACCCTTTCTTCCTACTCATATATATCTATGATAAAGTTTAATTTATAAATCACACAGTAAGAGATTAATAGTAACTATTAATAAAATTGTTCTGATAATACCTTTTGATAAAAAGTTACGGAAGAGGCAGACAGAGGGCTTAGTGATTCAGAGAGCTGGATGCTCTTCCAGAGGACCAGAGTTTGACTCCTAGCACCCATGTCAGGTAGTTCATAACAAACAGCCTGTAACTCCAGCTTCAAGGGATCTGATGCCCTCTTCTGGCCTCTGGGGACACTCACATGCATACAGACATAAATAAAAACAAAAAGTTATTTAAAGGGCTGGAGGGATGGCTCAGTGGTTAACAGCATTGGCTGTTTTTGCAGAGGACCCAAGTTTGGTTTCCAGCACCCATGTGGCAGCTAACAACTGTCTAAACACCGGTTCTAGAATAGGCATTTGCATACATACCTGTAGGCAAAGCACTCATAAAATAAAAATAATAAAATATTCAAAAAGTTATTTAAGACTACTGAATTGTTCATTTCTGGAATCTAATATTTTCAGACCATAGGAAGCAAAATGCACATGAGAGGGGACCACTGTCTACGCCGGCTGGATCTAGGTCACAAGGATGGCAGCATCTGGCCACCAGGTGTATGAAGAGCTTTGTGATTGAATTTCCAGTCATAGCAAGCAGGGGTAGGAACAGAGCTGGAGTGATTGTGCTTGTCTGTGGTCCTCGGCTTTGTGTACTGACCTGAGTCGTCATCTACTGTTTCCACAGGTGTCTAGGATGCCATAATAGGTCATCATCTGTACCCAGCTTTGTGTGTGCAGGAGATGGGGTCACCCCTGTCTTCAGGGGCTACCAGCAGGTGGCTGTGGGCCTGGATAACTGATGCCCTCCCCTGTTCCCCCACAACACACTCTGGTAGCTCAGTGAGGAGCTTAGAGGCAGGAGTGGACTCACGGGTCTTCCTAGCTGAGTCCTCGATGAACAGGGAGGAGATGTCTTCGTCCACGCCCACTTCATTCTTGGCTATGCAGGTGTACGCGCCCGTGTCCTCATACCGAACACTGCCGATGTGGAGCTCGCTCCCGTTGGCTGTGGAGGGGACAGTGCTCAGGGTGGCCATCTCAGTGGACACCCTTCCTTCCACATGACTTCCTCATGGCCTTCTCAGGGTTTCTAAGAGTGCTGGGCTTAAAAAAAACAGCTCTTGAGTAGTGCTGGGGTGCGGCTGACATTCCTGGGGCTGGACCCAGGATGGGTAGGCCCTGCTAAAATCCAGAGGTAAACTGTAAGTTGACCAACAGCTCCTCATTGCTGAGACCCACGTGTGCCTAGGTATCAGGAGACTGGTCTTCCCTCTGAACATGCTGGACTTCTCCACAGGCCTGCCTCCCATTTCCTGTCTTGGGGTTCATGGGCTGTTCTTACCCAAGAGGGAGAGCTGTTTGGATGTCTGGGTTGAGACATCCATGCCATTTTTCAGCCAAATGATTCTGGGCATGGGAATGCCCTCAGCATGGCATCGCAGGCTGGCTGCCACCCCGGGCTCTTGTGCCTGGGTTTCTGGATAGACTCGGATGACTGGTGGCACTGTGGGCAAAAATCAGAATTGGTAAGAGGAAACCCCATACCGGGCCTGGGGCCTGTAGCCCAACCCCAAGATTCTGCTCCAGAAGGTAACCTGAGAGGTGACTCTGGAATTTCTGCTTTTTTGCCTGCTTACAGTGATCCTCTTCCCCAGCCTGAGGTCTGAAAGGGCTGTAAAATGGATTGCAGGCAATAAACATGTCAGACCCTGTAATTCATGGCCTCCATCATTGTTCTAAATATGATCAGAAAGACATCCAAATATTTAATGTTGTTCAGCTGCTACATGAAAGAGCAATAGCCACCAGAGTTTATTTCTGAACGAATAAAATTCAGATGTATTATTCCTGTTATCGGAAAGCCATTGGACAAGACCTTAATTTCTTGCAGGAAATGCTTCATGGAGCACTTATAGGCACTGACGGGCAGGACTGCTAATTACATCACTGCTCTGGGGAAGCCCATCGATTTTCCATGGGTCACTTTCATTTCTTCACTCCTTAAGCCCTAGAACCTGCATGAGAGGCCAGATCTACCCTCCTTGGCTGGGGAGTGACTCAGCTCTGAGCCATGGTGGTCAACTTTCAGTGGGAGGGAGGGAGGTGACTAGACACTCCGGTAGGCAAGACTCTGGCACATTCCGCAGCTCACTGGCCCCTTTCAGAGAGGCAGACTGGTGGGGAGAGGCTTGGGAGAAGTAGAGATTGTCTGGGGGAGCTTCCCTCTTGCCCCTGGCTCTGGGTTATGGGAGAAAACCATTATCAGTTCCCACAGCCACAAGAGCTGATGTTTATCAGTACTTTTTACTCTATGTATTTCTTTATTTTATTTTAATAATAATAATAATAATTATTATTATTATTATTATTTTGGTCTTTTGGAGACAGGGTCTCCCTGTAGCCCCAGCTGTCCTGGAACTTACTCTGTAGACCAGGCTGGCCTTGAACTCACAAAGATCCGCCTTCTTCTGCCTCCCAAGTGCTAGGATTAAAGGCTTGCGCCACCTAGAGTGTACTGTCTGCATGTAGGCTGATGCACCCATGTCGTGCAATGCCGCAGAGGTCAGAAGAGGGCATCAGATTCCCCTGGAACTGGAGTTAAAGACGGTTCTTAGCCTCCATGTGGGTGCTGGGAATCAAACCCGGGTCCTCTGCGAGAGCAGCCGGCTCTCTTAACCGCTGAGCCATCTCTCCAGCCCCTACTCTATGTATTTCTTAAAAGGGATTTGTGAGAGTGTATGTAAAGGAACTGAATCACATGTCTTGTGGAAAGTGGGGAGATGGAGTCTTGAACTATATTTTCCTAGTATTACCTGGATGCTCCTGTTGTCCAATAAAAGGACATCCTGGTACTTGTGTGGAGAGAACTTTCTCCTGACCGGTATAGCACACCTGGTACCTAAATAGAAGGAGCTGATGGCATAGATCTTGGAATCTGAGCAAGGTAGAATTCTGGTGTTGCATGCTCAATGGACAGAAGACCCAGAGGAAGTCCACTGGCTTGTTATAAACAATGGATCCTGCAACTGCTGTGGAGAGCCCTCAGGGGGACGTTAGGCATCTGATCAACTCAGCCTGAGTTTTAGGGCTTGCCCTCGCTGACCTGCAGAGCAAAGATGGGGCAGAGAGGGAGAACTCCGAATAGATAAATGGCACAGAACACTGATACCATCTTCAAGAGGTCAGAGCTGCTTCAGTAACAAGAATGGGAGCCCTGTGTGAGCTCCAAGAGCAAGAGCATCCACGTCGCCTGTTCCCCCTGTCCCCCGCCTGTTCCCCCGGGTTCCTTTGCTCAAGATCTGGGGGAGGGTCCCAGGCTATAGCAGCGCAGCCTCCCCCAGATCAAGTCACTGAGGGTGAGGAAGAATGGGGGCAGCTGACGTGTGTGGGGACTACAGATGTGTGGGGACTACTTTTTAGAATACAGATGTGGATCTCCTTTCCCTGACACCCTTGGCTGGAACAGGAAAAAACAAAACAAAACAAAACAAACAAAACAAGCTTCCTTACACCTTACACCGGGCAGAGAGAGTGATGGTGTTCAAGCCAAGTTTGTTAAGGGGGCTATAATGCACGGAGATGGGGCTTGGAGGGTTAGACTGGACCAGTGTGTGGTTTGGGGAGGTGACAGAGTGAGCCAGGACTTGGGTGTTAGTTAGCTTGGGTTTTTTCTAGATCCCCAACTGTTCATACCAGACTGCCTGACAACCACAGAGCAAATCTAAGGAGAACAGAAGAATACAGAAGGAAAACGGACAGCTTAACTAGAAAGCCAAGAAGCAGTAAATGATAGTTAGATCTAGGAGTTTGCTGTGTGTAAAGACAGCCAAATGTCTGACAAGTCTGATCAAGTGGAAAAATAATAGAGAAAGAAAATGTAAGAATACCATTTTTAAAATTTTTATTTATTTATGTGTATCAATGTATTGTCTGCATACAGGTTTGTGCGCCCGTGTCGTGCAATGCCGCAGAGGTCAGAAGAGGGTGTCGGATTCCCCTGGAACTGGAGTTCTCCTGGAATTGGAGCTTCGGACGGTTCTCTGCCGCCATGTGGGTGCTGGGGATTGAACCCGGGTCCTCTGTAAGAGCGGTCAGCGCTCTTAACCGCTAGGCCATCTCTCCAGCCCAAGAATACCATATTTAATTATGGGTAATAAATATGAAAAAAATTAATAAAATGGATCATTGAAAAGGAATCTTTAAAGTACTGATGTTGAAGGAAGGAAAGAATATTTCAAGCTTTCATCTTTTAAAGTGCTACTGACCCCAAACCACTTTGAGTAGTTTACAGGAGAGTTCCTTTGTATATTTGAAGACTGGGAAATTCCTAGAACATGGACTACGGACACCACCCAATTTCACCATGAAGTTAATGTGATCTGGAATCTGGACACTGCAACCTGACAAAGGTGTGTGTGTGTGTGTGTGTGTGTGTGTGTGTGTGTGTGTGTGTGTTTGTGTGTGTGCTGCTTAACTCAAACATGCCGGGCTGGGGAGATGCCTCAGTGGATAAAGAGTTTGCTGTGCGGATGTGACGCTGGTTGTAGATCCCGACAACCCATGTGCTCTGGTTCGCTTTCTTTTTCTGTGATAAGTGCCATTCACCTTGGGAAGGAAAGGGTTTATTTTTGGCTTACAGGTCACAGTCAAGTATCTCTACAAGTTTCCTTCCAGCCCTGTGTTCAGCTACTTTCTTACACAGTTCAGCCACCTACCTAGGGCTGGTTCTACCCACAGTGGGCTGGGCCCTCCCGCATCAATCAGCTATCCAGATAATGTCCCACAGTTGTACCCAGGAGCCAGTCCCATGGGGGAAATCCCTTAGGTGGAGTTCCCTCTTCCCAAGTGTGTCAAGTTGACAACTTAAGCTAATTGTGATACCATGCAAAAAGCCAGATTTGATAGCATGTATCTACAATCTCAGCCCTCCTATGGAAGACAGGAGAATCATAGAGGCTTATGGGCCAGGTAGCCTTGGGCTATGCAGCAGGGAATAAGAGACCTTGCCATAAGGCAGAAGCCAAGTACTGACACTCGAGGTTGTCCTCTAGCCTGTACACATGCTGAGGCATGTGTGCAGCCATATCCACATGTGAACATGCACACACATACGTAACAATAAAAGAACATGCCAAGCATGTTCTTTAATCCCAGAACTTGGGAGGCAGAGGCAGGCAGATCTCTGTGAGATCAAGGCCAGCCTGGTCTATATATCAAGCTCCAAGCCAGTTGTGGCTATAGGGAGACCCTGTCTCCAAAAAAGCAAAGCAAACCAAACAACAACATCAAAACATACTGTAAAAGTAATATGTTTCAGTGTCTATTAGGAAAACTTTAAAAAATTTAATTTATGTGTGTGAGTGTATTGCCTGCATGCATGTAAGTTCACCCTGGTGTGCAATGCCCTTGGAGATCAGAAGACGGCACTGAATTCTCCTGAAACTAGAGTTAGAGAGTTGTCAGCCACTATGTAGATGCTGGGAATCGAACCTGGTCCTCTCCAAGAGCAAACAGTGCTCTTAACTGCTGAGCCATCTCTCTAGCCCTCTATTAGGAAATCTTCAATCATTTCAAAAAATCAAAGGCAGCCAAATGAAAAACCATCTGATTCTCTTCGTAGACACTGAAACAGCCTGTGGGAAAGAAATTCCAAGCACCATTTCTCATGGGGGAAAAACTTCAATAAGATAGAAACGAAATGCTATTTTCTTCCTACAATGAAGAATATGTCCATAAAAAGATGGAACAGCACCATTCTTCTCAAATGGTGAAACATTAAGTCGAGGAAAAGGAGGAGGAGAAAGCAAAGGAAGCAACGTTAAGACTGTGCCGGGTGTTGTCAAGGAGGGCGAGATGCAGGGTGCATAAACGAAAAAGATGGGTCATTAGTCACGTTTCCAGTTGCTGGGACCAAGTACCCGGCAGAAGCAAGTCAAGGAGGACAGGTTCACTGTGGCTTGCAGCTGCGTAGGGACCGCGGTTCCCTGCACCGGAGGTGGGCACTCATCTCTCCCTGGTTCCCAGAACTGTGTGAGGCTGAGGCTTTTCACCCATGACTAACCAGGAAGCAGAGAAGGTGGCAGGCAGAAGCAAATATCAAGTAGACCTGTCCCTCGTGACCAATTTCCATCAGCCAGGCCCCAACTCCAGAGGCTCCTCATCCTTCAAAGAGGACCGGAAGCTGGGGATCAAGCATGGAAAACATATCTGTTGGGGACATTTCATATTCAAACCGTATAATGGAGAAAGAAGATATCTTAGGTGGGTATCCTCCGGGAAAGAAAAAGTACTCAAAATGAAATGGACACAATAAAGGCTAGTACGCAAACATACAGAATTAATAGCTTACTTAAATACCAGTGATTACTGGGCAGAAAACAGACTGGACCTAAGTGGAGAAAATGATAAAATCTCACTGTCAGAAAAAATAAAAAAGAGTCTCAGATAATTAGAGAGATGTCATTGACTAGCAAGACTTCCTATTGTTACAAAACAAGATCTGACAAATCAATCCATACATTTAATCTAATTCCAATTAAAACCAACCCATTGGGGGTTGACAAAACAATTATGAGTTTATCTAGGAAGGAATAAAAAAAGCACAATGCACAGCTGAGGAAACTTTGAGAAATGACACTGTTCCCTGTCATTTTTGCTAAACCACATATTACAGAGCATTACAATACTAAACGGAGGGCTGAGGGGTTTCATTTCTCCAAGACTGGTACCACACTAATGATCTTGATTGATTTTTACAAGGCTCTGTCAATTCAGTATCTCACAGCTGACATCTATGAAGTGCCAGCCAGATGTGAGGCGTGATGCACACAGCAGTGAGTGCTTCGGTCGGTCCCTTATCTATGGGCGGTGCTTTCTGTTGGGGCAGATGACTAAGCAATTCCTTGTAAGTGTGAAGACCCCACGGAGAGCCTGCAGGCCCATGGTCTGAATAGGCCTCACTCAGGACAGACACATCTCCTAGATGCCCATGGGGCCCGTTAGTTTATTGGTGCTTGGGTTGTTAGGGGAACTGGGCACACAAGGAACAGTACTGGCTCCCTCAGTGGCCAGCACCTGTCCTGGAGACTGGCCTGGCCTCTGCTCTGACCTCTGACAGGAATGTGTCTACTCAGCAAGTTTCTACACTTGAGCAGGGAACGGACCACACACAGTGCTATCTCCAACCACACTGCCACATCCGAAGCTCTGAGATGTGGACTTTTCCAGACCAATTTAAGTCTAAATTTGAATTAAAGTACAGTACTGGCAGTGTTCTAGAACAAAATGGATACCTGACTGAAAGTCAAGGGTATGGACTCAGTAAAAATACTTGCCTAAATGCAGGGCATCTGGCTCTCCATAGGTGGGGGTGGAATAAGACACAACCCCTGCTGGCCTGGGACCTCCTTGAGTGGAGACATCCTAAGTGGTGACAGCTCTTCCTTTAAAAAGACTATCGGGGAGTTGCTGCTGCACCTCTAATTCTCCTTCTTCCACATCTGGTCCCAAACCTCTAACTTGGGCTCACCTGTCTCCCACCCTCTATCCCCCGTTGGTCTTGCTGGGCCATCTCTCCTCTCATGCACCTTCCCTCTGCCTCCTGGGACTTGTGCTCTGTCACTCACGCAGTCTCCTGTGAAGTCCTTCACCTGCTTGACCTCCTCCTAAAGCCTGACTTTCTCTGAGGACACTGCTTTTCTTTTTCTTTAAAAAATATTTATTTTATAAGTGTATTGCCTGCATGTGTGGAAGGGCACCCATGTCTTACAATGCCCTTGGAGGTCAGAAGAGGGTGTTAGATCTCCTGGAACTGGAGTTATAGATGGTTAGACACCATGTGGGTTCTGGGAATCAAACCTGGGTCCTCTGCAAGAGCAGCCTGTAGTCTACAAAAAGACCAAAAAAAAAAAGAGCCGGGCGTGGTGGTGCACGCCTTTAATCCTAGCACTTGGGAGGCAGAGGCAGGCAGATCTCTGTGAGTTCAAGGCCAGCCTGGTCTACAGAGTGAGTCCCAGGACAGCTGGGGCTACAGGGAGACCCTGTCTCAAAAAAGCCAAATAAATAAATAAATAAACAAACAAACAAACAAACAAACAAAGAGCAGCCTGTACTCTTAACCACGGAACCATCTCTCCAGCCCCAATATTGCTTTTTTTTTTTTTTAAGCCTCCTGGGGGCAGCTCCTTTTTCTTTCTTTCATTCATTCATTCATTAATTCATTATTCATTCATTTGGTGTCCAGGTGAGGGGTGAGCCCAGGGTCTCAGGCATGCTAAACAATTATTTTACTATTGACCTATATCTCTAGCCCTCTTTCTACTTTTTTAAAATTTTGTTTTTTTTTCTTTTTTTTTTAATTTTATTTATTTATTTTCTATGTGTATGAATGTACTGTCTGCATGTAGGTTTGTGCACCCGTGTCGTGCAATGCCTCAGAGGTCAGAAGAGGGTGTCGGATTTCCCTGGAACTGGAGTTCTCCTGAAACTGGAGTTACAGATGGTTCTCGGCCGCCATGTGGGTGCTGGGCATCAAACCCTGGTCCTCTGCAAGAGCAGTCGGCGCTCTTAACCGCTAGGCTATCTCTCCAGCCCTACTTTTTTAAAATTTTGAGGTAGGGTTCACCTTTTATTGTTTTTAATTAGTTTGTTTGTTCCATTATGTAAAGTTGGCTGTTCTGGAACCCACTATGTAGAACAAGCTGGACTTGAACTCACAAAGATCCTGAGTGCTGGGATTATAACCCTGCACCACCCTGCCTGGCTTTAGCCCCCCACCCCTTGCGTGAGCCTGCTGCCCTGCCTTGTCCTGCGCAGCTTTCCTTCCTGCATCTCACCGTCCTCCCCGCATCTCACCGTCCTCCCAGCATCTCACCGTCCTCCCCGCATCTCACCGTCCTCTCTGCATTTCACCATCCTCCCCGCATCTCACAGTCCTCTCTGCATCTCATCGTCCTCCCCGCATCTCACCGTCCTCTCTGCATCTCACCGTCCTCCCCGCATCTCACCGTCCTGCATCTCACCGTCCTCCCCGCATCTCACCGTCCTCCCCGCATCTCACCGTCCTCCCCGCATCTCACCGTCCTCTCTGCATCTCACCGTCCTCCCCGCATCTCACCGTCCCGCATCTCACCGTCCTCCCCGCATCTCACCGTCCTCCCCGCATCTCACCGTCCTCCCCGCCTCTCACCCTCTTCCCTGCATCTCACCTTCCTCCCTCTTCCAGGACACATTTCCAACATCTCTCCCCCCTCACCTCCTCCCATGTCTACCAGACTTTTCTTCTCAGTCTAAGGAATCCTTTCATTGTCTCCTAACGAAGAAAAAAAATTAAAACTTCCAACAAAACCAAGCCGAGGACACTCTTTTACCGTAACTCAACGTCTGTCCCTTCTCCTCCTTGAGAAGCCATCCACTGGACAGCTCAGCTTCCTTCCTGTTTCCTCAGCCAGTTCTGGCCACGTGTACCGAGCCGTGCAGGGGACACGGCTCTTCTCCGGGTCACGGTGGCCCCCCTATGCTGGCCCTGGACACCTCTCCTGGTTTCCTGAGCTCCTGTAGCCTCTCCAACATCTGCTCGGCCGGCTTCTCCTCATGCCCTGGCTCCAGATGTTGGAATGCTTGGTGGCGGGCGTGTCGCAGTGGAGGGAGCCAGACCATCCTAGGCACCGGGCAGGGATAGACCAGAGGGCTCATTGTCTTCACAGATCCTGTTCAAGTCTATCTGAGGCTACAACACAGAAGGCAAACCTGGGTATTGAGAGCTTTGCCAAGGAGGTTGTCTTGCTTAGAACAGCCTGTTTGCTGAGGAACAAGCAACAAAACGGCATGAAGAATTAAAAATAAACCACAGGGGCTGGAGAGATGGCCTAGTGGTTAAGAGCACCGACCGCTCTTACAGAGGACCCGGGTTCGATCCCCAGCACCCACATGGTGGCTGAGAACCGTGTGAAACTCCAATTCCAGGAGAACTCCAGTTCCAGGGGAATCCAAGACCCTCTTCTGACCTCCGCGGCATTGCATGACACAGGTGCACAGACTTGCATGCAGACAGTACATTCATACACATACAGAAATAAATAAATTAAAAAAATTAAAAATAAACCACAGTCCAGTGCAGAAGATAAGTTACCCTGGAGTACTCAGCCACAGTGGGATATGTACATTACTCCCCCTTCCCAAGGCTCAGGGACCAGCATGGGTGAGGGGCCGAAGAGCATACGAGCCAGAGGTTGAGGACGAGATCAAAACTGTGTCTTCTGGACCTGACAGGATTACTGTTACCCATGCATCACAGCAGCTGCACAAGATCAAGCCAGTCAACACTGCAGCATGGAGGGGGGCAGGTTCATGAGCCCCCACAACAGACAGTTGATGGCTTCCAGGGGAGACAGTGTTTTCTTTAAGGGTATGGCTCCTGGTAGGTCACCATTTCCAGTGGATGGTCCTACACCCTAAAGTACATGGACAGCACAAATTGAAATCAATGGGTTATTCAATGAAAAGGGGGAAGGGGTGGGGAGGTAGGAATGAGCCTGGGAAGATTTAATGGGAGGGCTTGAAATTCTCAAAGAATTAATAAACATTAAAAAAATTTTTTTTATTAATTTTATTTATTTCTGTATGTGTATGAATGTGCTGTCTGCATGCAAGTCTGTGCACCCGTGTCGTGCAATGCCGTGGAGTTCAGAAGAGGGTGTTGGATTCCCCTGGAACTGGAGTTCTCCTGGAATTGGAGCTTCAGACGGTTCTCAGCCGCCATGTGGGTGCTGGGGATCGAACCCGGGTCCTCTGTAAGAGCGGTCGGCGCTCTTAACCGCTAGGCCATCTCTCCAGACCCCCTAATAAACATTTTTAAAGGGGGCTGGAGAGATGGCTCAGTGGTTAAGAAAACCAGCTGCTCTTGCAGAAGACCTAGGTTTGATTCCCAGAACCCACATGATGGCTAACAACATTCTATAACTCCAGTTCCAGGTTATCCAACGCCCTCTTGTGGTTTCCCCAGGCACTGCACATATGGGTGCACTTATAAACGTGTAGGCATAACACTCATACACATAAAAATAAATGGAAAATTTAAAAAACCATAGTTCAGCTGGATGGGCACTCAAACCCTATAGAACAAAGCAGCGGTCATCTGGGCGAGGGCCAGCACCTGGCCTGTACCTGCCCAGCCCGGTTCCCTGCAGACACGAGCTTCGCCTGTGTCAAGTGCCAGCATGTGAAGCCTACAGAACAGGCCTGTGGGAACCCTGGGCAGGAAAGCATCCATGTGGGGTCTGTAATGTTCCACGGCCCCACTGGAGCAAAGCAGAGCAGACAGCTTTCTGCCAGCAGTCCAATGATCCAATGTTTTTCTTGTGTCTCAGGCCATGTGTTTCCCACATCTAATCTTTCCCTCTTCCTTTTGTGTTCATCTGTACCCCAAAGCCAAGAAACTAAGATATACCTGAGAAACCCGTTTTCTTTCAAATTTGCAAAACCTTCCTGTGAAAACTTGTCAGGGGCTTTGAGGAGACAGCTGTGTCAGTAAGGTGCTTGTCTGGCAAGCAGGAGGACATGAGTTCCAACCACAGAACCTACCTAAAAAGGCTGGGTGTGGCAGCATGTGGCTGCCACCTCAGCTCTGGGGAGAAGAAAGACATGTGATCCCTGGGCCTGTCTGGCCAGCCAGTCTAGCCTGCTTGGTGAGGTCTAGGCCAGGGAGAGGCCTGTATCCAAAATATGGTGGCTGGCTCCGGAGGAAAGATACTTGAAGTCTCCACAGGAACTAGTACACACACACACACACACACACACACACAGCCACCTACACACACACACACACACACACACAGAGCCACCCCCCCACAGAGTCACCTACACACACACATACACACAGAGCCACCTACACACACTCACAGAGCCACCCACACACACACACACACACACACACAGAGCCACCTACACACACACACACACAGAGCCACCCCCCCACAGAGTCACCTACACACACACATACACACAGAGCCACCTACACACACACACACATACACACAGAGCCACCTACACACACACACACACACACCTATTTCTCCCCCCCCCAACGAACCACTTCAATCTATAACACAAAAGCCCATTTTCTTTGAGAAACACCTCTGTTGCCAAGGCTAGAGGCAGCATAAATATGTTCTTAAGTAAGAAGTCAAGTCACAAAAGTACCAAGCTGTAGTAATAAGTAGATTTGAAGATGATTATTGTGTTTGGGGGATGAATCATTACTTGTGTGAACTGTGGGGAGGTCGAGGGTATTTTTAATTTAATGAATTAATCATGGATGCCTGAAGTTCCTGCTCCTTCCTAGGGAAGCAATGCAGGAGCTTAGCACAGAGTTATAAATCATGTCAGAGTTTGGGCCTCATCTCTGGGAGGCCTGGGCTATGGGAAAGTTATACAAATAATTTGTGAAAGGAAGCATTATAGCTTCCTGGAGGGGTTCCCTTTAAGCAACTAGGTTTGGATAGCCAGAGAAGGGGAGATCCCAGAAGAGGATGGTGGCCTTCATTGTATAAGGGGTCCAAACCCTTCTACCAAAGACTCAGAGAGCTGGGTGGCTCTAGGGAGAAGTAACCATGTTTTTCCTAGCTTGGTAGTTTTCATTCTCTCTCTATTTCCCCATCTGTACAATGTGCTGAAGGCTTGGTGAAGGACCACCAGCTGTGCGTACACATGGGTTATACTTAGTGAAACCACACACACACACACACACACACAGATACACATATACACATATATACATATATATATATTTTTTTTTTCCCCCCCAGGCTGGCCTCAGATTCACTATATAGTCAAGGACACCCTTGAACTTCTGATCTACCTGCCTCTACCTCTTGATTGCTATCTAGTCTGTATGATTCTGGGGTTCAAACCCAGTGCTTTGTGTATGTCAGGCAAGCACTCTACCAAGTGTACAGCATCCCCAGCCCCAAGCCCTTAATCAAGAATACTTAATCAAGAAGCGCAGACAGGAATCCCTAAAGGATGAAGTATGTTCCAGCCTAAGGGACATGCTAGTAAGACGGTATTTGAAAATGCACAAATCTAAAAAGCCCCAAACACCCTACCAAGACAACAAGCCAATGGCACCTACTTGTTTCTAAATGGCTTGTCACCCACTAGAGGTCAGTGAAGGTGAATCTGGTGATGTCGTCATTCCTGACACCCTGCTCACTTTCTCCTGGGAGAAACCTTGAACACCAGCTGCCGTGGAGGATCTGGGGGCCGAGCTGAAAGTGATGCTTGAGCGCCCTGCTCCAGGCCTGACTGGTGACAGCTGGGTTAGGTGGGATGAGACCCCTGGGATGATGGTCTAGCATAGAATTTAGGGGTGATTGGGACTTGTTTTGAAGGCTGGAGGGGCCAGGTTGAGATGCCCAGCACTGTGATGCAGAATCGGGGCTCTAAGTCCAGAATGGGTTCCACCAGTTATGTGGCCACAGGAAAATGAGCTTCCTCAGAAAGCCATCCGTTAAGTGGATAAGAATCCACCACTTGATGGGGCCGTGCACAGTGCTGGCTGTGTAAGTGCTCTGAGGCACTGGCTGGGGAAGCTGCTGTGGGGTGGTCAGGAGAAGGTTAGCTCTTCCCAGCCCCCAGGGGTGCTGGCAACACCTGGGCCTGGGAAAGTGAAGGCCACCTTTCAGACCTGCTCAGCTCCGCTGGCTGAGCCTGGTGGGGAAGGGGACAGCCATCTCCTGCTGGAATAATTATACCTCCCCACGCACAGCTCTGTGATTCCATGCCTCCTAGAATTGCAACCATGGCCTGACAGTTCCTGCAATTGCTGGATCGAGAGACCCAGCACCAAGTCGCCTGCAGGTTATACCCCACACTCCATTGTGGCTACCAGAGTCTCAGCAGTCCAGGGCTACTTGACCACGTGACTCTCCTCAACCCTTTTCTCCAGCATTTGGAGTCATTTCACCTGAGAAGGCTTTGGGCATACCAGACCCAGCTCTCTCTACACCTTTCCTTTCTTTACACTTGATATCTTGTTATCAGCTAGTTCTTAGCAAGCCAGAATGGAAGCGGGAGGGAGGTTTGCTTATGGGAGTTGCTTGGAGGGAACAACATGCACGGAGCCATTTACTAACCATTCACCTGCAGGACGTGGGTCTGGAACAGCTGCTCGTGGCCCAAGGCATGGCAGGTGTAGTTACCCATGTGGATGGTGGTCACCTTGGTGATGTACAGGGAGTCATCCTCTCCAAAGTCCTGCTGGGCAAAGACAATAAGAAGATTCACTTGTCTGTTGACTGGACTGTGAAGGATAGCTGGCGAGCTGGTTTTCCCAAGAAAGACCTCTCCCTGCTGGGCACTGTCCAGTGAGGCTGGGCCAAGGCCCTTGCCCTCTCCACATACTTGTTCTCTCTCTCATCGCAATGCCTGCATGCTTCTCAGGAAACTTGCCTACCTGGTTCTCATAAATGCAGCATGACACAGAACAAGGAATACTCTTGTGGCTGTTATTGCTAACTGAAGATGCAAATCTTCACTTCCAGAACACACGCCCAATCATCCTTCCTGCCTGCTCTTGTTCTCTCTGAGCTTCCTTCTCAAGGTAGCAGGACAGAAGGCCACCAGTGACCATGCACAAGATGCCTGCCAGCAGCACAAGCAGCCCTGAGGGTCTCTCCTTAGCACCGTGCTCCTGCCCCTTGCTCACACTCCATAGGGCCTGACCACATGAGTCCCTTTAAAATGCCTTTGGGGAGCTAGAGAGACGGCTCAGTGGATAAGAGCACTGGCTGTTCTTGCAGAAGACCCAGGTTAGAATCCCAGCACCCACATGGCGGCTAACAACCACCCAAAACTCCAGTTCCAGGGGATCCGATGCCATCTTCTGTTCTCTTCAGGCATTGCACAACTAAGGTGCACTTGTATACATGCAGACAATATATGCATACACATAAAATAAAAATAATAAAATGCTAGCATTTGGGAGGCAGAGGCAGGTGGATCTTTGTGAGTTCAAGGCCAGCCTGGTCTACAGCGTGAGTTCCAGGACAGCCAGGACTACAGGGAGACCCTGTCTCGAAAAGACCAAAAAAAAAAAAAATGTAAAAATGCCTTTGGGGGCTGAGGATATGGCTCAGTTGGTAGAGTGCTTGCCAAGTATGCACAGAGTTAGAAACCCAGAACCACATACACGGTGTATGATGGTGCATGCCTGTAACTCATGCACTCAAGATGTAAAGGCAAGGAGGGCTAAGGGTTCAAGGTGACCCTCAGCTACATAGTGAGTTCAAGGCTAGCCTGGGATACATAAAATCATATCTCAAATAAATAAAAAAAAAGAGATGCTTTTTGGCTAAATTAGCTGAGAGAGGAGAGAGAGAGAGAGAGACAGAGAGAGAGAGAGAGAGAGAGAGAGAGAGAGAGAGAGAGAGAATATGGGATATGTGGAATGCTGATGCTGACTGTGGACATGATTCCTGCTAGCAATATTACTGAAATGGCCCGTGGTGCACCCAGTGGGGACAGACCATCTCGGAGAGTCTCCTGGAATCTTCACGGTAGGCTATGAAACATCACAATGCTTAAGAGAGCCTCATTCTTACCATTCTGTGGAAGCCTCAGTAATAAAAATAAAACAGCAGATATCCAATTTGTCCTGTGCCATAACAGAGCCATAAAGGGTTCATACCTGAGTTGCTTATGAAAAGTTAATCGCTAGTCCACGTTGGGACAACAATATTTCTAGTCTAAGCTGTTTCTTGGGTCAGAATCTAAGTGTCAAAGAAAATATGTTTTGCTTGAAGTCTAGTGGTAGGATGGCAGGCCTCTGAGAGAGGGCTGGTAGGTTGGGTGCAGTCCCCCCCAGTGTGTGTGTGTGTGTGTGTGTGTGTGTGTGTGTGTGTGTGTGTGTGTGTGTGTTACAGCCAATCCTTGGGGAGGAGGAGGGGGGACGCAGGGAGTTCTCAGTGCTCCACAAGGTCAGACCCAGGCTGATTCCATCCCAAAGCGATGAGCCAGAGCTGCTTGTATGGAGTCCAGTGCTGGGCCACTTGCACTTTACTTGAACCTTTACACCACAGCCCTGTTAGGCTCTTGAAGGTCCCACTGGACTCTGGTGGTCTCTTCGTCTTGTCCCCATCTTGCTGTGGTTGGTAGTCATGTGGGTCACAGCATTTTGGGGGCTTCAAAGGGATGCAGGCAAGGGGGCTGCTCAAAGGCAAGCTCTCACAGGTCACCTGAGGGGGGTACCCCATTAGTGCCAACACATGGCATTTAAAAAGTCAGAGGTGCTGGAATCTGATATACAGCCAGCCCTCCCTGACTGTGGGTTCTATGGTTGCAGATTCAACCGACCATGAGGGAAATAATCAGAAAAAAGATGCTCATGCAGACTCTGCTCTTGCCAGCAGTCCCCACGGAGTGCAGCCTTAACAATTCTTTATGTAGCATCTATATCAGGTTAAGTTGCAAAAGGTATGTAGAGATGGTTTAATGGATGCGGGAAGGTTACACGCAATGCTGTGTCATCTCATACAAAGGATTTAAACACCGGCTTTCCATATTACAGGAGAAATCAATCCCCTGCAGAGACTAAGAGGTGCTTCTTTATCCCCTTGCCTGATCTTCTGGGAACCCCCTAAAATCCCCCAATGTAAACTCAGTCCCATTGTTTGCTGAGCACACAACCATGTCTTCTGATTTCTCTTAGCATCTTTGTTACAACCACCCCGCATCGAGCCACCAGTGTTTTCATTTTGGGAGCAGACAGCACCCCCTTCCCTCTGCAGGCTTCTCCCCATACAGTTTCCCAAAATGCAGGCTTTTTCTAGAAATGCCAGATGGCACATGTCCTCATGCAGACCTGGCTCAGGTCAGTCACGGTGGCAGGGCTGGCCGAGCCCCTCAGACACCCCCTTCCACTCTGCCCTGGCTTTTTTTTTTTTTTTTATATGTATGAGTGTACTGTCTGCAGTAGGTTTGTGCACCTGTGTCATGCAATGCTGCGGAGATCAGAAGAGGGCGTCGTATTCCCCTGGAACTGGAATTAAAGATGGTTCTCAGCCACCATGTGGGTGCTGGGAATTGAACCCGGGTCCTCTGCAAGAGTAGTCTGTGCTCTTAACCACTGAGCCATCTCTCCAGCCCCTGCCCTGGCTTTTGTACTAATGCAGCAGCCCACGCTGCTCCCCATTGAACTTTCCATTCGCTGCCTCTCTTCCCTGGAGGTTGTCATCTGTCTCCATCTCCTTGAAGATGCTGGACTCTCCCCTGACCCCAAAGCCAACACTCTTGCCTCCTTCATCCCCATAGTTTCTCTTTGTGGCAGTGACTGCCGTTCAGTGGACAGTGCTGTTTCCCTCCATTCCCTGCCTGTGACTCCACTACGCCCCATGAAGGGGAGGGATGCTGCTGTGCTGGTCATTGCGGTGTCTCTAGAACTGAGTGCAGGACAAAGTGTACAGTGGTATCTACTTAGTGGACAGTAAGCTCTCTGCAGGGAGGCTGTCCGGTTTCCGTTTTCTGGTTTGCCCAATTCCTGCTTTAAAACCACCCAGGTACTGCTTAGCCGGTCAAGGTCAAAATGTGGGCGGGGCCAAAAAGAGGTGGCTGGCAGGAAAGCAAAGGATGTGTGTGTGTGTGTGTGTGTGTGTGTGTGTATACGTGTGCGTGTGGATGTGCATGTGTGTGTGTGTGTGTTGTGCAGGCGCATATGCACATGTATGCACATGGAAGCCAGAGGTCAACACTGGCTGTCATTCCTCAGGGGTGATCTGTTTGGTTTTTGAGACAGGGTCTCTTCATTGGCCCGAGCTTGCTGATCTGGCCAGGCTGGCTGGCCAGAGAGTCCCTGGGACCCACCTGTCTCCTCTCCCCAAGGCTGATTAAGAGTGTGCATCACCACACCTGGCTTTTATGTCAGTTCTGGGGAGCCCTCAGACTTAGGCCCTCATCCATGTCAGGCACTGGACAAATGAGGCAGCTCCCTAGGTCTGGTCTCATCTTGCCCCCACTTTCCTGCGGTGTCTCTTCTCTGGCCTGTAGCATTCCTTGAGGCCGCAGGGCACTGAAGGCTGAGCTCAGGGCAGCCACGGGGGCAGGAGATCCCAGTGCACAGCCCCAGACTCCGCTGCGGGCGTCCGTGTGCTCCCAACAGTCTTTCAGCTCTCTAGCTGCTTCTCTCACCTGTAGACAGCACCTGTGCTGCCGAGAGCAGACCATGCCCTAGGGGTGTCAGTCAGGTCGGGAGATGAGCATTAGCCTCACTGGGACAAGACAGCCAGATGCCTTACAACTTTTCTGTTAAGTACAGAGCACATTACCGCCTGGGGTATCAGCTCTAGGGAGAACCCACCTCTGTGATAAATGAAATAATGTCTCTAGGGTAAAACAATAGGCATCATATAATTACAGAACGAAGTTCATATTGTTTTCTGGATATGAATACTGGTTGTAGAAATCAAATTTACCTCATTGGATGTGAGAGAATTACTTTAAGAATTGATTTATAAGAAGCTACATAAAATCAACCTGCAATCTTTCCTCTTCTGAGTGCTCTTTGAGATGTGTCTGAATACCGCTATCAATGCCTGATTGCATCTCTGTAATTGTTTTTTTATGGATAGCTCCCCCCCATACATAGAAATGTATTAGTAAAATCAAGGTTCCTTCCAGAAATAAACAGATGCCAGATTAGACCATTCTTGTATGGGTGCTCATCCATTTTGGAGGAAAGAGACAATTTTACTTAAAGACGTTTGTCTTTTTAAAAGCTATTTTCTAAGTATCTGCCCTTATTAAAGAAAGTAATTAGATGAAATTTAAGTATTAAACAATTGTTAAACAGAGAGGAGGTGGGGGCTGCTATCATAGTGACACACAGGGGACAGGAATAAGTCATGACACTGAAACTGCAAGGCTGAGTGTTTGGTGACTCAGCATTAAGCACAAGGACTCCAGGGTGATGCTAGAGTTCAGGTTAACCACACTGTCAATGTTACAAGCTGAGTCCCAGATCAGGGACATTTATTCAGAGCTTTTCTAACTCTACAAGTCCAAGGAGCACCCCTGTCTCTCTTTGGGGGGAAGAGAGGTAAACGGGGGTCTCTCATCCCACAGTGCTCGATTCTAGTCCCTAAAATACCCCTCATCCTGACCTTGTCTACACAGTCACACATGTGGTAAGGACACTGGCTGACATGTGCCACCTTGGTGGTAGCTGATCCTCAGACACATCTGAATCATATTATTTGGTATCCAAACTAAATGGGAACCCCATGTATGCATTGCCAAACATACAGCATTCACAAAAACGCATGTATTGAATGTGAGAAAGCACGTCTGTGGGTGTGTGCACACACCCCAACCTGAAGGTTCCCTACAGCTGACTACCCGACACTGGGGTGTCCGTGCTGTCTTCTTTCTCCCAGTCCCTCCAAACACAGACACACCACTTCTCAGGGATCTCCTTTTCAGCTGTCTTTTATATAAAGAAGTTTCCGTAGGGCCAAAGAGATGACTCAGTGGTTTAGGCACTTGCTGCTCTCGCAGAGGACCAGGGTTCAGTTCCCAGCACCCACATTAAGTGGCTTTCAACTGCCTGTAACTCCAATTTCCAGAGGTCCAATGGTCTCTTCTGGCCTCTGAGGGCAGACATTCATACATATAAAAAAAACAGTTTCCACAGCTAGCAGAGTCTCCCGGGGAGCCAGCGGAGCCCCGAAGGGGGCTGCTAAGGATGGAGTGGGCACTTAGCTGTCTCTTTCATGATCACTTCAAGCTCAAGTCCAGGAGAAGGGAGTCTCAGAGGCACATAAGAAGGCACTGTGAGGAGAGCGCCCAGTTTCTTTGACACTTCATGATCCCTGGGTCATTGGCCAATGTGGGTAACTGCCGGGCTAGGGGGCAGGTCTCTCTCATGACTGTAAGCACCACAGGATTCACCTCTTCTTTCTACATCACTGTGTTGTTCTCAGTGAGTCACATGGTTCATAATCCATATCAGACTCCGGCGTGAGGGCTGAGTGGCTGGAAGCGTCTTAGTAGTTAGAGGTGCTGCCACTTACAGCGCACGCTCTAACGGAAGGGGAGCAGGAACGACTGATTGTCACTCAACGACATCACTAGCTCTTGACCACAGTTGTAGGAGGGTGGACCCCAGGCCCTTGCCATGTCTTGCTCCATGGATGACCTTAGTTCTCAGGATGTAGGTTGGGATGGAGTTCAAAAAAGATCTTTGGACACCAAGAACTGGCCACACTTGGTGCAGATGGCCTCATGCTGATGCTGGGAAGAACACACCTGTCAGTGGGAGGGGCCACTGGAAGCACCTCCTCTGCAGCTTTCTGGACTCTGCCCAATGGGTGTCTCCCATTGATTGTCACCTGTGAGAGTAATACATTCCAGTGGGGTCTGTGAATTGTTTCAGTCACTGACCCCAAAGGTGGTTTCAGGATCCCCCTCACATTTAGTAATCAGTGTCAGGAGCGGGTGTTTTAACTTAACCCTTGGTACAAAACCGACACAGGAAGTTCTGGCCTGGTTGTATGGATGCTGAGATGCCACTACACACAAGGACGAATAAGAGCATCGGGGTACACACAGGTGCCCAGGCCCCTGGCACCCAAGGCTTACTTATGTCTGAGATACAAAGAACTCAGCTGGCTAGAGTGTCATGAAATATGGGTGGCTGCTGCTGGGCCTTCTGACCAGGTACCTGGTCCCCTGAATGGCGTTGGGCTCATGACCAGTCATCAGGCTGTGCAGGGACTGGGAGGAGACTCAAGCACAGGGCTTCATGTAATAGCATCAACTGAAGTTAAAGGCCTTTTTGAACCTGTCGCTTTATACAGGAGGCTGACCCCTGGGTCATAAGTCCTAGGTCGAGGATGGTTTAATGGGGTAACGGGCCCCTGGTTCCAACCTGCTCCATTACAGCCAACTGTAGTCACCAGAACGCCCAGGGCGATTTTAATTCAAGTTCGTTGTGTGACTCACTGCAGGTTCCAAGGAGACTTTTCCTCAGGAAATCCCCATTGACCTGGTGCTTGAAACTCTTACACACGGTTAGAAGGGGCAAACCAGAACAGTGGGGCTGAGAAGGCAGCTCAGCCGGTGCTTTCCCAGCATGCACCGAGCCCTGGGTTCAATCCCCTGCACCACATAAGCCGGGAGTGACAAATCACGAGTGTAATCTCAAGAGGTGGAGGCAGAACGATCAAGAGTTCAAGGTCATCCTCAGCTACACAGCTGGCTCAAGGCAAGTCCAAGCTACATAAGACCCTGTTTCAAAATAAACAAACAATCCCCCATCCAAACTAAGTTTGTGCCCCTTCCAGGAGCTTCTCTTGCAGACTTGGGCAGATGAGGAACACATGTGTCTGGATGAAGGCCTGCAGCACTGTGAGCAGAGGGCAAAGCCGAAGCAGAGAACAGAGCGGAAGGCACAGCGGGCAGGGCGGAGGGTGAGCAGCTGCCCTGATGTGCTGGGCTGCAGGTCCTCACTCGGTGGTGTGTGTCCTTTGGGGGGCTGGGCTCCACCTCGAGGTGGCCAAGAGGGGCCACTGCTCAGTCTCTGCCCTTGGCTGGGCAGTGAGTGAGTCAGCTCTGCATTCAGGGTCTCGAAGCAGATCCAGAACCTTCCTGAGGGACCTGTACCTTGGAGATGGGGTTTAAAGTAGTCATGACCACAAGTTGGGCCCTGAAGGCAGCACTAAGGGAGGAAGAGGTGACACTGAGGAGGTGACCCAGAGAAGAAAACCCAGAGGAGGGGCTGGGAACAGTCACTGCACGAGTGCACGAGCTGGCATACCCCAGGCCTGGGACCCTGACTCCTGGACTGCCTGTTTTCTATTTTTGTGGTTTCGTTCTTTTTTTTTTTTTCCTTTTGAAACAGGGTCCCTTGTATGCCAGGCTGGCCTCTGACTTGGTATGTAGCCAAAGGTGACCTTGAAATTCTCATTTCCCTGATTCCACCTCCCAAGTGCTGGGATTGTAGGCATGCACCATCATGCCCTCTTCACACGGTGCTGGGGCTCAAACCCACGGCTTTGCGCATGCTGGGCGAGCGCTCTGTCCACAGGCCCACGTCCCTAGCCCCTGGGTCACTCTGGATCATATTCCTATTGGTTTGAACACACCCAAAGCTCCGAAGGCAGGTAGTTTGATGCCCCAAGGTCTTCAACCCAAGGTGGAAAGAATTGGCCAATGTTTCAAGTAAAATGTTTTCCAAGAGTTTAAAACAAAATGTACCCAGGCGTTTAATGAGATGATTTTAATGCAGATCGACAAGCACTGTTCAAGCACTGTCTGTCGGGGCGCGAGCAGCTCTCCATGCTAACCAAACGCCTCTCATCTCTCTACAATGGATTCATGACTGGTTCGTACAAAGACAATAAAAATTAAATGAGTCATGAGCCCCTAAATCATTTTCTTTTTGGTGCTTTTAAGAACTCACTTCCAAAGAAGCACTTGTGAAAGGCATGTGCTTCATTAGCAATATTTGTTCTCAATTTTACAGCATTTAAGCACAGGGAAAGCGAACCTTTTAACACACCCTTCAAACAATGCCACAGATACTTTCTTCTAATGGGCTTTGTGTGGCTGCTTTCATCACTGCCGACATTTGAAAGCGTCCAAATGGTGAGCTTCAGTGAGAAAAAAAAAACAAAACAAAATGAAAAAAAAAAAGGCCAAACCCACAACAGAATAAGAATAGCTCTTTCAAGTTATCTGAAAAACAGAGTATGTGTTAGGTCTTAAAAAATTTTAAAAGCATTAGCGCGCGCGCGCGTGTGTGTGTGTGTGTGTGTGTGTGTGTGTGTGTGTCAGAGGCCACTGGTGGAAATTGGTTCTTTCTTTTATTATGAGGCTTCAGGGATCAAACTCAAGATGTCAGGCTTGCCTGACAAATGTTTTCACCTGCTGAACCACCTGGTCCCCCCCCCCTTTAAAATGAAGAATGAAAGAAGGGCTGGGATGTGGCTCACTCAGCATGTACAAGGTTCAATCCCTAGTAACACACAAACATACAGACACACACAATTTTTTTCTCCTTGAGAATATTTTGGCCAAACACCTCTACACCCTGGTTTTGAGAGCTGTTCCTCTTCCTCAGTGGGGCCAAAGGCCAGTAGCTAATACGCCAACACCTCGTACCCTGCACTGCATCCAAGCTGACACAGCTGGGGGCGTGGAGCTGCAGTGGCTTGCAGGAGGTCGGCAGAGGCTGCTCCGGGCAAACCTGTCGCAAGGCCAGGCACCAGGTATCATGTTCTGTGAGCAAGGAAGCCACAGAGTGCCACTGGGTGGCAGGCTGGCTGCAGGCCCCAGCAAATGCCTCCAATCTTCAGGGTTCTTCAACCTCATCTGCTTTATGCAGTAGCATGACGGGGGGGGGGGCAGTGACCAGCGCAGTACCCAATGCCACAAGGGAGCAGCTGCGTATCAGCGCTAACCATCGGCAGCCACGCCAGCCGTGGCCCAGGGGCTCTGCCGCCACTGGTGGCTTCCGGGATGCCCTGTCCCTGTTTATGTCTCTCTCCTGGGAGGTGCAAGGACCCTTTAGATAAGGGGAGGGAAAGAGTCCTGAGGGACAGGGCAGGTGACATTGCTGAAGGCAGACTGGGTTTGGGGGGCAGTCCTCCACTCTGCCCCGAATGAATGCTGAGTGGCCTGGGTGGTTGGAGAGTCAGAGGCCTGAGGTCTCAAGTGGGTTTGCATGTTTGGTTTCTGCAGAAAGAGGGGCAGGACCCCTACACCTCAAACCTGGGACACACGGTGTGGAGCCTGGATAGGGGGGTAGCATGTAGATCTGTCTTTGAGAAGGGCCCTAGCCCAGTCCTCAGAACCCAGCTCTGAGCCCCTGGGAGGACTTGGTCAGGAACGGGGAGGATGGTCCTACTTCGTGGTCAGTGGGAGGCAAGATTCTTGCTTGGAGATAGCGGGAGGCTCTGCTTCTGTGTAGGGTCCAAAGCTGCCTTCCTCACCACAGAGCTGTGTGACTCAGGGTGGGGGGTCTCCCTGGAGTTACCTGGTGCTTTCTTTCTAATGGATACCTGACACTTTGTAATCTTCCTGCTTCCATAAGACCTGTATCTTTTCATTCAGACCACCTCCTAACCGCCCCAGTCATCTACTCATGTAAGGTCTAGTATGCTTAGTTAGAAGAACCTGTGACACATAGCAGCATCTTTTGTCTCTCCTCCCATTTGGTGTCGCCTTTCACCTTGCACAGCCACATTGCCGTTCGATGCTATTATCATTTGACCGCTCTTCTTGTGTCCCGCAACGTTGGATGGGCCCATGGGTTCAGGCGCAACTGAGGGGGGCAATGCTTCTCTTCCTCCTCCATCAGACATGTGTATCGGGGATGCTTCATGGGCATCTTCACCTTCAGCCTTGCTGAACGGTGGATGGCTTCTGGGGCAGAGACAGTGGCCACAGATCCCAGAGTGGCATGGCGGTGAGGGAGCCACTGGCCAAAATCTCGAAGTGTTGGCTGAGAACGCACGCCGATTGCCTTCAGAAAAAACCACTTTAAGATATTCATCCACCTCCAATAAGACGCACCAGCTAGATCAATCGAAACAAGTGATACCAAAGTGCTGGAGAGATTTGGGAAAGGGGAACATCTCATTCCCCTGCTGTGGAGAATGCAAACTTGTACAACGCATATGGAAGCAGTTGTGAGAACCCCTTGGAAGGACTTTGGATGAACTTGCCACCCAACCTAGTCCATACCACTTCCTTGGGCATGTACGCCTCGACTTACCCCACCATCAGAGATACATGCACGAGCCATGGTTTATTCAGCTCTCTTCACAATTAGCAAAGGCTGGAACACCAACAAATGCCCTCAAACTGCTGAGTGGATAGAGAAAATGTGGGTACATCTATCACAATGGAGTTCTAATGCCAGCAGTAAAGAAACACAACCATCATGAGCTTTGCCAGGAAAAGGCCTGAGCTAGAAGACATCATGCTGAGTGAAGTAACACACCAAGAAAAACAAATCGAGATGGTATCCCTCATCTGTGGATTGCTAGTGCAATTACCTGTTGTAAGTATTTCCTTTGATGCATGGCCCCTCTGAAGCTTTTGTCCAAAGCAGTTGGGCAGTGATGCATATTGGAAACCATAACAACAACAACAGAAAGGACTGCATCAAAGAATTGACTGAAACAGTGAACTTCTGCTCAAAACAGTCAACTTCCTCATGGAGAATATTGAGAAAGACTGAGAAAGAGAGGAAAAGCATGTTTGGCAGAATGCATGAGCTCTGGTGGGGTAGGGGATGGGGGGACACAGGTCTAGATTTGATAAAAAATATATATATAAATAAATTAATTTAAAAAAAAGAAAAGAACCCAAAAGTTGGCCAGGGGCTAACTCAGTTACAGGTTGCATGTTATTATTGGCTCTGGGGATTATGAGCTGGGGCAGAAACCATCTCATTAAGCCATCAGATGGTGGCATTGTAATCCAGGAACCACTGCGAGGGGTACTGGGCAAGTGCCCTGCCCAGTCACCTCTGCTACGGTGGAGTGGTCGTCTTTGGGGGCTGGTGTCTGCTGCTGCAGCTTTGTGTTTCCTCCTGCATGCTGTGTAAGAGGAAGCTGGAGTTTGTGGATGCGACATGTGGCTTGGGCATCCTCAGGAGGCCTGGGGGGTCCAGGCTGGACTTCCTGGCAACCTTAAGAAGGTGAAGGTGCAGGCTTAGTGAGTAAGAACACTGGCTGCTCTTTCATAGGACTTGGGTTCAGTTCCCAGCACCCACATGGTGCTAACGACCATCCATAACCCCGGGGGGTGTCCAGGGGATGGGACACCCTCTTCTGCTCTCTGTGGGAAGTTCACATGGGAATATAAGTGAATAAATAATTTTAAATAAGAAAGTAGCAGTGCCGTGAACTGAGCCACAAAGCTGTGGAGGGACCTTGGGCAGGAGACAGTGGCTGCCCTGAATGTATCCTGGGCAAAGTCAGAGAATAGGAAGGCCAGAGAGCAGGTCCTCCCTCTTCTGGGACCCATATTATTTGGAATACTTCTTGGAGGTATGTTTACCCTGAACCTGAGGTTTGGAAAAGTCTCCGATCCTCTGCAATAGCCACATTTGACGAAGTCACTCCCTGATGAAACCCCATAGTTCCCCTCTGCCTGTGCCCAAGGCTGTTCCAACATTCAGCACCTCTCATGTTGTGGCCCCAAACCCTCCACACCCAAGTCTCCCTATCCCCTGAACCCAGAGCAAGAGGCAGACTCTTCTCTGCAGCTCCTAGAGCAGGTGCTTGAGGAAGTCTGGTCCCCCATGGAGGCTGGGTCAGCCTTTTTGCTCTGCGTCCTGTTGCAGAGCTTTTGAGGCTCACTGGCACTTAGTAAGTGTATCACTGCAAGGATGAAGCCCCCACGTTTGCCATCTGCATGGGCAATCACAGGGCGGGCGACTCAAGTCTTCCGACAGCAGCGCCTGTTCACTGCAGAGTGTGCGCAGCTCCTTCTTATTGGCCTCCAGGCCAGAGGGGAACATTGACTTTCTGATCAAATATTATTCCGATGCGTGAGGCATCTTTGATGTTTGCAAGTCAGAAAAGTTTAATTACATGTGTCATTAGGATGGCATTCTCTAATAGCTCTGTGACTGAATTCATTAACAGAATTCTTAACAGATAAGACAAGACAAATTAATATTTTGTTGCCCATGAAAGCGTCTCATTAAGAGAGTAGTGGAAAAGTGATTAATATTTTCTTGCCAATCAAGATGTCTCATACAAATGACAAAGAAAGGAAGCCCACAACTTTGTGTGTTTTCTAATCTCCCTGCCTTGGGTTTGGAAGGCTGATCTGCTTCCTGGGTTGGGACCCATGTATGGGTATCAGGCATTAATTACAACTCTGCTGATTGTATTTCAGCACTCACTGTGACTGGGTGATGCCGAGACGCCCGAGGGGCTCTTCGAACCCCAAGAACCTCAGTCTTCGCTCCTCCTAGGCTCCTCTCTCCTGACCAGTTCTTGCTTCAACAATGCCCCATGTCTTTTATTTTTTTGCCTTTTTGAGACAGGGTCTCCCTATAGCCCCAGCTGGCCTGGAACTCACTCTGTAGACCAGGCTGGCCTTGAACTCACAGAGATCTGCCTGCCTCTGCCTCCCAAGTGCTAGGATTAAAGGCGCGCACCACCACGCCTGGCTTCCCTGTGTCTTCTGAGGGCCTGGTTCATGTTCTCTGTGGCTGACTTCCTCCCAGAGGTGTCCTTCTTACTGTCCTCTGAGACTGCTGCCAAATACCTTAGGGGTGCTGGGCACTGAGTTGGGTGTTCCCCATACATGGTCAGCTTAATGTTAATAATGGGAATAATGGATAATGATAATAGTGTTTCTGGAATAATCTGTGCCAAGAACACACGGTCTTCTCATGTGGTCTTCACTATAAGTCTGGGAGACAAGTGCTTTCATTTAATCTCCATTTTACAGATGAGGAAAACTGAGGCTTAGAAAGGTCAAGGGCCCTTTCCAAGGTTACTCAGTTACTAAGTGGCAGAGCTGAAACCTGCACTTTAGGTCCCTTTGACTCCAAAGCCCATGCCCTTCATAGCAGGCTGTGATCCCCTGGGATCACAGCGGGGAGGGAGGCATGTGCACTGTGTGCGTATGATTGCATTCAGTAGGCTTGGACCTTCTGCACCCTCATTTGGGAGTTTCTGAGAAGCCTGGGCCCTGCCTATTTGCAGGCTACCAACTCAGCTGTGAGCAAGTGTTTCCAGGGAGGTAACGAGCAGCCATTAATCTCTGGTTGCACCCACAATTATCCAAATTGCTAACCTGATTGTGAAAAGAAGAAATGCAATTGAGTTGGTGCTGGAGGCATGTTTGAGTAATTTAATTAACCGACGGCAAGTGCATTAGGAAGAGTTTGTCTCTGCCTTCATTTCTGTTGCATTTAACTAGAGCACCACCACTGGGCCTGGCCTAGTGTGGAACCTGTCACAGAGGCCAAGGATGCTTGCAAACTGCTGCCAATCCTGAGAGATTCTGTATACACAGACTCATGCATCTGACCCATACACACACACACACACACACACACACACACACACATACACATACACACACTCATGCACCTGACCCATGCACACACACATCCTTGACACATCACATGCGTGTGTGTGCACACACACACATTCATGCACCTGACCCATGCACACACATACATCCTTGACACATCACACACACACATTCATGCACCTGACCTATGCACACACACATCCTTGACACATCACATGTACACACACACTCATGCACCTGACCCATGCACACACATCCTTGACATATCACATGCATGCGTGCACACACACACAGAGGCATATACACTATATTTGACACAGAGGTTTACACACACAGGCACACACACAGACGTATGCACCCCAACGAACATATGTAAACACATAGACACACATGTGTATACAAAAACACTTGACACACACAGAGGCATGCACACATGTACACAAATAGCACATAACACACAGCACATATACACATAGACACATACAGGCACATAAACAGGACTAACACCAACACTCTACACACACATTCTACAGACACATGCATGCATACAGGCATGCACAGACACTGTACACTTACAGACACATGTATGCACACATAGACACACATATATATAGGCATACATACACAGGTGCATATAGTCAGGCAGACATGTTTACATGCAGACACATGAACATATGTACATACACTCAACACACAAATTCACTTGTATATATATTCACACATAACACACACACACACACACACACACACACTCACTCACCCCACTGGGATTTCTTGCTAAGGTCTCAGGCAAGGCCTGGCTGTCTCAGGTCTAGAGGAAAAAGGATTCTACCTCGGGGTGTTTATCAGGCACCTGCCAGGGCACTGCCACACCAACAACCAACACTCAGATGTGCACAGCACAGGATACTGACTGTCTACAACAAAAGAGGGAGAGCTCAGGAAAATAGCCCTGCCCAGGGTGAAAAGATGGGGGAGGCCAGGGTGGTCGCCCCTCCAGCTGCTTCCCTCGTGATCTACATACTGGGTCCACCAAAGGGGCCTAGAGCCTGTGGGTTCCCACTGCAGTGTTCCTGCATTTTGGCTGGGCTTCTCACACCATGAAGCAGTCTCAGCATTGGAAGGACCTTTAAGGCCATGGTTCAGCTGCCTCTTGAGGCTAGCAGCGTGCTGACCAGTCTCTAGTTAAGCTTGGTGGGAGAAGAGATTCCTCACCTCTGTAGTGTCACTGCAGGCTTGATGGCAGTAATAGTGTCCCACATAGGAAGACCAGATTGGTCTCCTTTGGGGATGCCAGTCTGACTCCTGGGGTCACATGGGTCTGGTTAGCTCCCTCCAGGGATCCCTGCCACACCTCCTCACAGAAGCTCAGTGTCTGGTGTCTGACTGCTTATCGCATGAGCCTTCCTTCTCTGGGCTCAAGCAATCCCACTGTGGGTCCACTGCGCTATCCTGGGTCAAAGAGACCAAGGCAGACCCCTCTTCTGCTTGAAAACTGCATTCTTGTTATTTCAGCCCAAGGCCTGTCAGCTGCCCCAGGAGGTCACTACATAGCTGACATCACAGACTTCTCTCATGAACCCTGGGGCAGCCACATCAACCCTTATATACTTGAATTAGTCTGAGTCTCCTTGAAGTCCAGTTGAATGGAAGAGCTACCCTTGCTGCTTTCTTAAGAGATGACTTACCAGGGACCAGCAGGCCAAGGAGTTAGTCACTGAGCTGATGTAGAATCAGCCTTGTCTTCCTCAGAGCACAGAGGTGCCCTCTGTGAGCCACACCAAGCTCTGCCAACTCCGTGCCTTTCACTGAGGAGCGCCGCACTTCAAATCTGCATCTTCTCACCAAGCAGGAAGGCCCCCAAGCCAAGTCTCCTCCAGCCTCCCGGGCTCCCTTCCTCAGCCCTCGGTCCTTCGCCCTCCCTCCAGCTGCCCTTGCTCACCGGCCTCCCGCTCAGTCCTCTCTCTCCTTCACTGAACACGACTATCAGGTGATGGCTGACGCCCATCCTGTCTGCTGGTGCAGGGACTTGGATCTTTTCTGATCCCCCGGGATGAGCCCAGCCCTCTGCCTTCACTGCCCTGTGATGCCCTGCACTTTGGCTTTCACAGAGTGAGTGCTACTTACATTGATGTCTTCCAGGCCCAGGAAGTTCAGGGTGAGCCCATTGCGCTTCCAGATGATCGGGGGTCTCAGGTCTCCATGAATAGCGCAGGTCAGCACCGTGCTCAGTCCCACAGTGACTGTGGTCACAGTAACTCTGTCCTCAGGAGCAAGGCTCAGCTGAATCACCTCTGGAGAGAGAGAGAGAGAGAGAAAGAGAGAGAGAGAGAGAGAGAGAGAGAGAGAGAGAGAGAGAGAGAGAGAGAG